>OU565291.1:22513793-22991293 GCA_913789915.3 Sphecodes monilicornis
GAAATTTCAAAATTATGATGCCGAATTTAATAATTTGCTGTCGCAAGATTGAATTGTTCAGTGGTGGAATTTATTTTATAAATTAAGGACAAAAATCAATCTATTATTTGACTCTGGAACTATGTCGTATCTAGATGGTTGATGTTCCTCTCCTCCTTTTCCCCTTCCACTATCCCATTCCACAACCTGAGGACACTTCAACGTCCTCCACCATAGACTGGTCACGTGACGTGCCGCGCAACGTATCGCATATTACTCTGGTCATCAGAGAGGTGGCATCACTGTTCCTGACTTGTTTGAAACGTAATTACATAATAAACTCTATTGTGCGGATATAAAGTGTAGATTATTATATTCCCATAATCCAATATTCAGATTGTCATTTTTACGAGAGCTTATAGTTAAGAGAGATTTATTATTATTCTTCCTTTGTAGACGCGTTTGGTGGCAATGAATTAGATCTGAAGACGCTCGAAGGGACAATGCAAAAAAGTCGAAGCGAGCAACGCGAAGACGAGCAACATCGAAAGATCAGTGAAAGGGAGATGACAGAGAAGCTAGATATTGAAAGAGAAAGGGACGAGCCCGTAGAATAATGAACCATTAATCACTGACACCTTGCGAACTATCTGCCATTGAAAACGATGTGCTAACGTCTTCTGCGAAGTGCTACATAATTCAACCGATGCGAAACAAAATATCGAACCACTTCCTAAAGTCGTAAAGTTGAAATGTCGCTGGTCCCATTAGAATTGCAAAGTGAACCTCATACATTTGGAATATTCTACTTTTTCTGAACTACGACTGATTCGGAAATATTAAATTTTTACTCGGTTCCCTACTCAGAGAATGGGGAGATTACGATTTTCGTGGCCCCTTGTTTAGAGGTTAAATTTGTGTTCTTGGGGTCATTTTAATAAAAAAATGTATATGTCACAGGTATCGAATGGGCCTGGTTTAGCCGGTAAAGTAGATTTGCTGTTTTTTATATATCTGCAAACATCTCGGTAACTATGCGAAATATGGCAAAATATCAACAGAACTTTTTTGTAGAAAATTAAATTTCCAACAATTTATGTCCTATGACATTTTTTTATCAGCTGTGCAGTTTCCGAGTATGTTTATATTTCAGTGAAGTTGCAGAACAACTGCCTCCCTCCCGAAATGATGGTGGGGGAACGTAAAGAACGCAAAACTCGATTAGCAGTGAATATCATTGACGTATTAGGTTAGGTTATTTTGCCATATTTCGCACAGTTTCCGAGATATTTGCAGATTTATAAAAAACAGGAAATCTACTTTACCGGCTAAGCCAGGCTGATCTGGTATCTATAACATACACAGCTTTTTTCTTATAATGACCCCAAGAACACAAATTTCACCTTCAAAGTAGGGCCCACGGAAATCATAATCGTGCCCAGAGAACGAATCGTTCACCGAGTAGATAATGTTCAGAATCTCCTATAAAAGAAGCAGAATCGTTTGAAATAATTTTTAGCAGAGATATTGGACCATTTCGACTATAGAACAGTCTACCATTATGCCAGAAACACCCACAACTGGTCGGATTTTCCTCTCCTCCTTTTCCCCTTCCACTATCCCGTTCCACTACCACGAGTACACTCCAACGTCCCCCACTAAGACCGCAGACTGGTCACGTGACGTGCCGCGCAACGTGTTACATATCACTCTGGTCATCAGAGAGGTGGTAAACTGTATTCCCCTCAATTTAACCGATCTGGCATCACTGGTCTCTACTGTCTTCCGGGTGTGAGCAGTGTTCTTTCGGATTTGTTTTGCCAGCGTTTCGCAAGCATCGCGGTCAGCTTCATCTGGGGTCAAGAAGACGCGTTGCTACTGACCCCTGACAAGGCTAGCGGCTGCAACTGTTGCGAAACACTGTGAAAACAATTCCAAAAAGACATAGCTACATATCTCCGAAAGCCTCAACACTGCATTCGGTCTTGGTACCCGACGCTTAAGCGGGGAGGTTACTTTGACTGCAGCAAGGAGAGCGTTATAACTAAGCCGAGGATTTTATGCATATATAACAAAAATTGGGTTTTAGAGCAATTAACGAACACTGTTCTGTTCTTTTCGTCTTATTAAAATGATCACAATATAGATAACACATTTTCGTCGAACAACTGGCTCCCAGAATTGGTCGAGACAATTTTAATTTTGCATAATTATCCGCAGTCTAGTTATCACTGCATTCACGTCAAGAATGAGTAGTGGCAATGAAAAGTAGTGGGGCAATTGGAAGAGGCTGTCAATGCAACATTTTTAACCTATTAAAATTACCTAAATTAACCTAAAAATCCGAACCTAAAAAATTCTAAAGTAACTTGGAAAATTCTAAAGTACGTCTAAAGTATCTTGGGGCAGGTATAGAAAATTTCTATTTGGCATAAATAGTCGCGCAGATTCGAGGTTGCATTTTCTGAAATTGTGTAGCCACGAACACTCAAGAATGAGTAGTGGCAATGAAAAGTAGTGGAGCAATTGGAAGAGGCGAAGGCCGTCAATGCAACATTTCTAACCTATTAAAATTACCTAAATTAACCTAAAAATCCTAACCTAAAAAATTCTGAACTAACTTGGAAAATTCTAAAGTACGTCTAAAGTATCTTGGAGCCGGTATAGAAAATTTCTATTTGGCATAAATAGTCGCGCAGATTCGAGGTTCCATTTTCTAAAATTGTGGAGCGACGAACACACAAGAATGAGTAGTGGCAATGGAAAGTAGTGGAGCAATTGGAAGAGGCGAAGGCCGTCAATGCAACATTTCTAACCTATTAAAATTACCTAAATTAACCTAAAAATCCTAACCTAAAAAATTCTGAACTAACTTGGAAAATTCTAAAGTAAGCCTAAAGTATCTTGGAGCAGGTATAGAAAATTTCTATTTGGCATAAATAGTCGCGCAGATTCGAGGTTGCATTTTCTGAAATTGTGTAGCCACGAACACACAACACACAAGAATGAGTAGTGGCAATGGAAAATAGTGGAGCAATTGGAAGAGGCGAAGGCCGTCAATGCAACATTTCTAACCTATTAAAATTACCTAAATTAACCTAAAAATCTTAACCTAAAAAATTCTAAAGTAACTTTGGAAATTCTGAAGTAAGTCTAAAGTATCTTGGAACGGGTATAGAAAATTTCTATTTGGCATAAATAGTCGCGCAGATTCGAGGTTCCATTTTCTAAAATTGTGGAGCGACGAGCACTTAAGTGTGCACTGCAGTGTGCACAATTTTTCTGCATCCGGAAAAGTGGAAATAATGTAAACAATAAAACATCGTCGCAAAAATGAAGTCCGCCAGAGACAGACGCAATTCGAATCCTCGGGAGTAGCAGTTCTTGGATTAAAAGAGAGAAAAATCGTTGTCCGAAAACATAGCAACTGTTGCTATAAAATCGAGACACGCGTGACGAGAATGTCTGCGTGGCGGGGAGAAAACGAGCCACCCGTTAGATACGCGTTCGAGCGAAGGAAAGGAACGCCGGTGAAGCGGGCCGGAGCGGGACGAGGCGGGCAAAGCGTGCCGTGGCGCGGCGAGGCGAGGCGAGGAGCGTGGAAACGGCGGAAGAGAGGCGGACTCGATCGCTCGCTATAGGTACAAGAACGGTGCATAGAGGAAGAGCAGCGCGCTCGTTGAATGCACCAGCCCTGACCTACATAGTAAAGCGTGTTGTGGGCTAGGCGAGCCTACGCTAGAGCTACCTAGACTATTATAGCAACGAGGTGTATGGTATGCCCCTTCTGCTCGCCGTCCATCACGCCGAGCCGGCAGAAGCGCGCGTGGGCTAACCGCGAAATATTCAAGCCTAGGAACTTTTCCTCATTCGCAACCAACAAAAAAAAAAAATGGAATGTTTATTTTGGACCATGCTCCTGTTTTTCTTTTTTTAAATCGAAAACCATTTCGGCTAGTAAAGAATCTGGAAAATAGTATATTAACACTTTGAATGCAACGTCGCGGCATGTACAAGCGACACAATTTGCTTGGAAATCAATTTTTACTAAAATCTATCAAGCGAACGAAATTTTTTTATTAAGATCGACGAGATGTGAGCATGTTACAAAAATTATTGTTATGCTAATCTTTGTCTTTTCCTGGTCTTGTTTACTGAACAAGTCGTTTCGAATTTAAGTGACTTTTAATAGGCATTGGCGTGGCATTCAACGTGGTAAAAATTACGGCCTCAACCGTCTGACCACTGGAATGATAAATTTATTTAAGCATTTATCCTAGTGGGAACAGAAAATTTATGTTTTTCTTTTAAATATGTATTTTTGACGTTACTTTAACAGCATAGGTTATTAAAAATCTGGTACACTTTTAAATTAATTGATAGTAGTATCTGTACGTGAATCTCTTCTAGAAGTTAAATTAGAAATTGTAGAAGGTTTGATAGGTGTCTATGTTTATTGTATGTCTACTGTTATTTCGATATTGATAGCAGAAAGATAAAACTCTGTTTCGATCTAGAAGAAATAGATGTCGTACAGATTTAATAGACTATGTTTGAAATTTTCCTTGTTAGTGGATGATCAGAAATAGCTTCTTATGCAGTCGACCTTTCTTCAAATTTATTTGAATACCTCAGATGATCAGGTTCATCCAAGCTCTCGAATTCAGGCTAGAAAAGCAGAGAGGTGGGAATCAGCTGACCGAGTTCGCTCAAAGTTTCTAATTTCAGCTAGAAATGCAAAGTGAAGAGAATCAGCTGATTAAGTTCGCTCAAGCTCTCGAATTCAGGCTAGAAAAGCAGAGAGATGGGAATCAGCTGATCGAGTTCGCTTAAAGTTTCTAATTTCAGCTAGAAATGCAAAGTGAAGAGAATCAGCTGATTAAGTTCGCTCAATCTCTCGAATTCAGGCTAGAAAAGCAGAGAGATGGGAATCAGTTGATCGAGTTCGCTCAAAGTTTCTAATTTCAGCTAGAAATGCAAAGTGAAGAGAATCGGCTGATTAAGTTCGCTCAAGCTCTCGAATTCAGGCTAGAAAAGCAGAGAGATGGGAATCAGCTGATCGAGTTCGCTCAAAGTTTCTAATTTCAGCTAGAAATGCAAAGTGAAGAGAATCAGCTGATTAAGTTCGCTCAAGCTCTCCAATTCAGGCTAGAAAAGCAGAGAGATGGGAATCAACTGATCGAGTTCGCTCAAAGTTTCTAATTTCAGCTAGAAATGCAAAGTGAAGAGAATCAGCTGATTAAGTTCCCTCAAGCTCTCGAATTCAGGCTAGAAAAGCAGAGAGATGGGAATCAGCTGATCGAGTTCGCTCAAAGTTTCTAATTTCAGCTAGAAATGCAAAGTGAAGAGAATCAGCTGATTAAGTTCGCTCAAGCTCTCGAATTCCGGCTAGAAAAGTAGAGAGATGGGAGTCAGCTGATAGAGTTCGCTCAAAGTTTCTAATTTCAGCTAGAAATGCAAATTGAAGAGAATCAGCTGATTAAGTTCGCTCAATCTCTCGAATTCCGGCTAGAAAAGTAGAGAGATGGGAATCAGCTGCTAGAATTCGCTCAACCTCCCGAATTTAGGCTAGCAATTCAACGAGCTGCGATCCAAGCGTTCTGATTTCGCTATCAAATTTGTTATCAGGATTATGTCTCTAGGATCAGGGCAATCCGTAGACCTAAGTCTCGGTGTCTCAGCTGATAAGGTCGAAAAATTCGAGCTAAGTATAACGTTCGATAATTTCGCGGTTAGGTTGGTGTTACGCGACCGTAGGAGTGAGGGAGAAGAGATGCACGGTACACGGAGAGTAGTGCAGGAGAGCGAGTGACCGTTCCGTTATTATATCATCTTGGGAACAGTGGTGCGGCATTTAGCGTTATGTAACTTTCTCTCTCTCTCTCTCTTTCTCTCTGTTTGATACGTGTGTGTCGGGATGCTCGTTACCAGCCGGTCGGTCTTGTTACACAATGACTAGCTCGCGAAAGAGAGCTCGAACGGGAGCAACGAAGTATCACTACTATTTTCTAATCAAACGCTAAGTAGAATCTCATCTTGGTCGGTGTGTGTGTTCGCCACGCGAATCACAGCTCGATTAATTCCTCCTGCCTTCTCGCGGAGGCTTGTGATTCTCGCGGTATGAGCACACCCGCTTCGTGTTCCTGGCTCTCTGGCCTGCGTCCTTGACACCTTTTACTCGCGCCCGCGCCATAGCTACGCTCGGCCGTCGACGCGAATTAACCTAACCCAGCGACACATGGACCTCGACCCGGACGATTCGCAAAGTGGCCACTGACCTTTTCGACCCATCGAAACTCCCCCACCGATCGCGCTGACCAATATCGCACCGCGGCTCAACGAAACCCGAAATCATCTGGCCTAAAACGTCATCGTAGAATGACTGATTGGAAATTTTTATACTGAAATTGGGCGACTGCTTCGCATCGAGGTTTTGCAGACACATTCTCTATTATTCGGACCATAGGACAGAATTTTTTAAAGTCGAAATATTTAAAATGGTGGGACTTACAATTTCTTGGATTGAAATATGCAAAAGTGTTAAAGGTTGTCCCGGTCTACAATGTCAATTTGTGGTTAGGAATTTTTGTAGAAAAATGAGGAGACTGCTTTGCATCGAGGTTTTGCATACACATTCTCTATTATTCGGACCATAGGACAGAATTTTTCAAAGTCGAAATATTTAAAATTGTGGGACTTTGTAATTCTTTGGATTGAGATATGCAAAAGGGTTAAGGAGTATCCTGGTTTAAAATGTCAATTTGTAGTTAGGAATTTTTATAGAAAAATGAGGAGACTGCTTTGCATCGAGGTTTTGCATACACATTCTCTATTATTCGGACCATAGGACAGAATTTTTTAAAGTCGAAATATTTAAAATTGTGGGACTTGCAATTCTTTGGATTGAGATATGCAAAAGGGTTAAGGAGTATCCTGGTTTAAAATGTCAATTTGTAGTTAGGAATTTTTATAGAAAAATGAGGAGACTGCTTTGCATCGAGGTTTTGCATACACATTCTCTATTATTCGGACCATAGGATAGAATTTTTCCAAGTCGAAATACTTAAAATTGCAGGTGTTATAGTTCCTTGGCTTGAAGAATGTTTGAAAGCAGTCTTCTGGTTTAGAGCGTCAGCTCGTAGGCCGTGTTTAAGAATTTTTGTAAAGGAATCAGGCGGCAGCTTTACATCGAGATTTTGCATACACATTTTCTATTACTCGGGCCGTACAATAGAACTTTTTGAATTTGAAATTCTCAAAATTGTAAGCGTTTCTCGAAGAGCGGCATATAAAAAGAAAACGCCTGATCGTCTGACACGATTCCGGCGGTTCTATTGAAATAAAATTTTAATTTCCACTAATGTACTTATAACAGTGCACATCAAATTAATTCCATCAGTTTTCCGTAAACCACGAGATCCTACACGTCAGACGTGTCTTTCTAATTCCAAAGCCAACATCACGTCACTTTTTCTCAGAATCTGCCGCAGCTATCTATTCGAAATTTTTTTCAGCATTCACTACCATATACTGGAGCTGCATTTTGGCCAAAGGAAATCTTGAAATACCGAATACGTCAGAACTTTTGCATTTTTTCAACCAGCTTCGAATGCAAAGGGTTTAATAGAATCCCTGGAAATTCTTTGGAACTGCGTAGGCCATCGACAGGACCAAAAATAGAATTCTGTCGAGTTGTCTCGGACCACTTCATCACGATCATCTGCCCCCATCGCCTTCTTTCACACCGTGAAAAGAAAGTCCACGAAATTCTTCGTGGAACCGGCCGTTTGCGCAATCCAGAAATTAGATTCTCCGTTCGGCGTTAGGCTAGTTGCGCAACAGCTGAGCCTTTAACGGGACCGTTCCTAAAGGAGCGAGCGGATTGTTAATGCGGCACGATAACGAGTTACTCTTCGTTTAAATTCTTTCGGTCGACCAGCCCCCACCAGAACAGTTTTCCCGAACGAAATCGACCGGAGAAAACCGTTTGTTCGCTTTCTCCGATCGATTCCCGGGACCCCGAGGATCGCGTGTCCTCTCCAGGACATCGGCCGGGGTGAGGACACCGTGAAAAGGTAGCATCGAATGCCATCTGGCATACAGAATCCTCTGATTCGTTACCTGGATCGTTGGCAGTTCGTGCGTGGTACCGTTAGAGTTTGAGGGAATGCGTCTACCACCCTCAATGGGTAACCCAGTTTCTTTCATACTCTTTTTAACGGGACAGGGTATCCACCCCCGTGAGAAAGCAGTCCTTGGTGGACTCTTTTCTGTGCTCGTTGCACAAGATCGCTCGATCGTTCACTGTGCACGTCACCGAGGACGTGATGAAATACACGCTTTCTAGATATCGGACGCGACCCACGGCCTATCTCCCAAAACTCGTTCCGAACTTGTTTTCGCGAGTGCGAGATCGATGACGGTACATCGATTCTGCGAGAGATCCTTGAATCGTAGCAGAAGATAATTGTCGAGGCGATAGAGGAGTCACATTGTGGAATGAAACAGCGAAATGATATTTCAGAAATAATATAATAATGTCTAAATGTAATTTATTTCGATCGAAATGAATTATATTAATGAAACTGATTTCGGCGCAAAGGTTCGATCTTATTGAAAGTCAGCAAATTTGCAATTTTATCTGCCAGATACGTATCTGCCACGATGGTTTCAACCACGTTCCATCGTAACTCGTATTCATAAAAATATTTTGTTTTTCTTTTATTGTAACTAGTGCACAGCAAGCGCATAAAATCTCTTGAGAATGATCCGCACACGGATCGAAACGTTAGGATAATAATAAAACTGCAAATTTGCTGACTTTCAATAAGATCGAACCATTGCGCCGAAATCAGTTTCATTAATATAATAATGTATGTGTTTATTTGTTCCCTTACGGGTTACAAAGGAATCCCGTTCCCTTTACAATTTTAATACATAACTTGTCTTTCATATTCATTTTTCCGAATGAAATCACACCAATTTTTTAAAATTCTGCTGGGTGCTCAAGGTACCCCATTTTATCGAGAATTTTACTTTACTGAAATCACCGCGCATGCGCGTCAAATCTTGCAGTATATCCCAAAACTGCCTATAGAGCGCGCCACAGTGTTTGCTACACAAGATGGCCGACAAGTTGATACCCCTTCCGTCTTTTGGCTCACCCCTGCAGAATTAGACTCAGTCCTTCAGGTCCGTGCATGTATCTCACTACTGTACTCCATCTTTCTTCCTTCCATCCTCTCTTCAAATATTCCGGTACTTTCTCTTCCCTTATCTCTTCTATCTTGATTCTATTGTTTTTCTCCAGTTTTCCTCTCCTTGCATTTCCTTCTCTCTTCTTTCTATCCTTTCCCACTCCTCTTCTCTCTCCTCTTTATCCCCCTCTTCTAGTCTTCTTCTATTTCCTCTCTCTTCTATATTTCAAAAATAAATGGAATAAATAGTTAGCTTGGTTACTCGGTAGTTCGACATCATGTTTAACCAGTAGAACGAAACAGAGAAATGTTATTTCGGAAATGTATAGATATATTATTAGGCAGTCCGCGGAAAACCGGCATCGCTCGGTTCGTTTTCGATTTCTTTGTGCGATCCAAAGGGAAGTGGGCGTGCGTGTGTTCGTACAGCACTTGGTCCCACCGAGACAATGGTCGAGACGACGACCATTCAGCCAGTTGGCGAAATAGGTCAGGGACGGTCGCAGCTCGTTTCCTCTTTCTCGAAGAGGAGGAACGAGAAATGTCACGGTGAGACGATCAGCGTGGAAGGAAAGAAGGAAAGGATGGAAGGAGAGGAACGTAAGGTAGCTGGAGACAGGGTAGGGTGCGTTACTTGGGTAGGTAGGTCGCGAATCCCTCTGCCGGGCAGTCTCAAGGCTGCCGATGGTGTTGCTGCTGTTGCTGCCACTGTTGGGGTGGCTGCTCGAGTTTCCCGTTGAAGGGAGTTGAATGGGACACCCGATGACGTTTAGATACGCTCGTTTCGATACACTCCTGCCTCTCTGACCCACTTTTCCTTGGCCCGAGAGAACCTTCCGAGTCTGGCAACTCGAGTTACAAAACGATCGAGCAACAGTCCCACGCACCTGGCTCCTACCGATTCGTTCCGGGACACCTCTCGTGTCCACGTGGCTCTGTCCCACTCAGCGCCACGTGCAAATTCCCTTTCGTCGCGCGCATTCGCGATTAATACGCCGATCCTTGTACATACCTGCGATAACAAGGCCGTTCGGTAGACCTTTGTCTTCTTTCATCGAGCTGGCTTCGTGCTGCGAAGACACCGAGTTTCACTTGTTCAATCTGTTAGCATTCTTCCTTCCGTTGCGGATAAATAGTTTTGTTATTTACGATGTGCACGATGATTTCTGGAAATGAGCACCGAGTGAAAATTTGCAATCAGATTTCCAATTTGCGCTCTGAGGAAACAGTGATGCAATTTTTCAAATTTTGAGCGGCGTTCTACTTCGACAAAAGACACGGTGAAAATTGTTATTTATATTCGTAAAAATTAGAAATGTGTTTAAATTGCGACAAGGTTAAACTGGAAGAGATCGAGATTTGATTTCCAAAGTTTCCTGCGAGAGGAACGAGGTTTTATCGGTTTCTCGCAATTGTGTAATATCATTCGAACGGGAATTTCATATCGCCGAGAGAGGCGCGAATTTTCGGTGAATTTCTCCGGCGTGGAACACGGCCGAGGAATTAATTCCGCATAAGTTGATTACTACGATTCAAAGGCGACCTTAATTACGCAACGATCGGCGAGCGTTCGATCGGCCGCGCTACTTAGCATCGTTGCTGGGGCAAACAGAGAGAAAGAAAAAGAGAGAGAGTGGTTCGACTACAAAGTCCGTTGCGCTGCGGAATTGGCAAAGCCGGAAATTTCGATACCGGAAGCGTCGCGGCGCGACACGATGTCGCACCGAGTACGATTCGAGCTCGGCTTGGCTCGGCTTTCTGTATACTGTAGAATGATGCGTGTGCATGTGCGCGACCCACTTCGTCCGTCGAAACCGAGAGTGCTTCTGTTGGTTCGTGGCTGGTAGTGTGCTCGTCGGTGTGACGTGTATATGCGTGCCACGCCATGCCACGCCACGCCACGCGACGGAGAGTGGGTGTTTTCATGTATAGAGCCCGGCCGCCGCAGACACGTTATCATACGGAGAAACGATCGAAAGCGGCTCGTCTCTCTTCTCTTTCTCTACAGACCAAACAGGAAGCGTTCGATTCCATGCGGAAGTCACGTCCCCTTCCTCTTTCATCTGACATCTCTTTTTTAGCCAGTATAATACCCTACTACACTCCAACCGCCTGTCAAATAAGCGCTGACACTCGATCGAACCGATTCCTTTCGAGGTTGCTGTTTCCACAACATCGATGCGTTGGTGATTTTTATATCACTTGTTATTGTGGGCAATTTTTTTAATAACTGTAGCACGCTGGTCGACTCAAACTATCTGCCAAACAATCGATGACAATTGAACCTACAGTTCCTCCCGCGGTAGCCGCCATTTTTATCGATATATCAATCCATTTCTGATAGTTTCTTTCGAGGTTGCCGTTTCCACAATATCGATCCGTTGTTGATTTTTATATCACGTTTTATGGTGATCCAGGCTTATTTAACAATGAGCACACTGGTCGACTCAAACGATCTCCCAAACAATCGATGACAATTGAACTTACAGTTCCTTGCGCGGCAGCCATTTTTATCGATATATTAGGTCGTCCCATAAGCTCGTGCCGTTTACTGTTTTACTATTTAAATTAATATTTAAAATTTACTTTCAAAGACAACGAAAAAATTTAACCACCTTCTCTACAACCTCTTCCCACTTTTTTTAGTAAAGATATTATACCGTCACTATAAAATTTCTGTGGTTTTTCATTAAAATACTTTTCAATCCGCGGCACACTTATGGGACACCCTAATATTAATCCATTTCTGATAGTTTCTTTCGAGGTTGCCGTTTCCACAACATCGATGGATTGGTGATTTTTATATCACGTTTTATGGTGATTAGTCTTTTTAATAACTGTAGCACACTGGTCGACTCAAACGATCTGCAAAATAATCAATGACAATGGAACTGACACTCAATTGAAATATCACTCCATTGCTTATGGTTCCTTTCCAGGTTGCTGCTTTCGCAACATCGATGCGTTGTTGAAGTATATATATGTAATTCAAATGTATTAACTAAACTTTAAATTTGATCGAAATATCACTCCATTGCTGATGGTTCCTCTCCAGTTTGCTGCTTTCGCAATATCGATGCGTTGTTGAATTATATATATATATATATATATATATATATATATATATATATATATATATATATAATTCGAACGTATTAACTAAACTTTAAATTTTATCGAAATGTCACTCCATTGCTGATGGTTCCTTTCCAGTTTGCTGCTTTCGCAATATCGATGCGTTGTTGAATTATGTATATAATTCGAACGTATTAACTAAACTTTAAATTTTATCGAAATATCACTCCATTGCTGATGGTTCCTTTCCAGGTTGCTGCTTTCGCAATATCGATGCGTTGTTGAATTATATATATATATATATATATATATATATATATATATATATTCAAACGTAGTAAATAAACGCATTATTATTTATATCAGGCTGAAAATATTTTCTCGACGATCCGTTCGATTTTTGAGAAAATTAAGGGAGCCCGGAAAAGGATGATCGCGTGTCCACGCTCTCGGAAGCGTAATTTTACGGCGCGATAGTAATTTTAAGGAAGCGCGGGGACGAGACACGGCTTGCTCACCTGGCGCTCATGAATAAAACACGATCGTCTAGGATGTTAAACATTCAGAGACGAACGGAGACGCTTAATTACGGGCAATTTGCTTCGGCCGGCATCGATCCGTTGTATTCGTTCTCTCTCGCAGTCGACGTCCTCGCGTGAAGCTCTCGATCGTCGATAGAGACACTCGTCGAATCGCCTAAACCCAGCATTTTCATAAACATTCAACACTCGCATAACGCCGAATTCACGCGAGTGAAAATGTTTTAAAATGATCATCGCGTTGACTGCCATGCGAATCTTATCCGTTTCGCACAAGCATCACTTATATCTTTTTATAGATGGGATCAGGGTTGTTGACAACAATCGTTGTTTACTTGGTAACGAAGTTCTCACCTTGCACTATAAATCTAGGAGCTTTCACATTAATAGATTGATATTCAGTGGCGTCAATCTTATGATTATCATTTCTAAGTAATTCCACAACGCGACTTATCGATAACTGCCGAACGAATGTATAAGTACCTTAATGAAAGAATGACTTTTTTACTCGGCTCTTGTCTCTTGCAATTAGTACAGAGAATTTTTATTTTGCACAATGATCCACAATTTATTAATCTATGCAACAAGTCGGAGATTTGAATTTAAAATAAAGTTCCAATTAATTCTGAAAGCTACGAATTCATTTGTACATCTAATCGTTTGGCGAGCAACGCATTAAAATACTAGGGAAATGAAAAGTAGACATGCGATATTTTTGACTTGCTAAAATTATTAGAGCACGATTATTAACCAGTTAGCTGTATGGCTCGGTTTTACATATAAATGAGTGCTAAGAATTTTTAAATTGGTTAAATTAATCACACTGACCACTATTCAATTTTATTCCTTCATGTTCGACTCGAAATATAATAAAATGTCATAAAATTACGAATCTGTTTCAATTTTTACAATAATTTATAATTAATTTAATTCCCTGCTGAGTATTCTCGTGATAAACATAAAATAGGTTAAGTCTATGTTTCTTGATTACAGAATATTTTTATTTTAAAGATTGTAGCAGTGATTAGAAATTTGTGGATTTAGTGGAGGGGGCAAATGGGTAATGTTTCCGAGAAGAAGAGGATTTTTAACGCGATGTATAGAGGAATTCCTTCTGGAATTCGCGAGTCGGCCGACCCTGAGCTACAAGTGTCTCTCGCCGTTTCGATAACGCCGAATATCGAGCTGGCATCGAAACGTCTATCTTATCTGGTTTAGACGCGTGAATCGGAAACGCATGATTGCGAGCAGAGTTGCTTCGGCCAGA
Source organism: Sphecodes monilicornis (assembly GCA_913789915.3). Classification (NCBI taxonomy): domain Eukaryota; kingdom Metazoa; phylum Arthropoda; class Insecta; order Hymenoptera; family Halictidae; genus Sphecodes; species Sphecodes monilicornis. The sequence goes on from OU565291.1 coordinate 22,527,851, forward strand.
GATCGATGTCTCTGTGTCAAGGATTGTTTCGCTTGCATCGGACGCGCAGGGACACCTGATGAAATCGGCGGGAGTTCTAAAAGTGACTATTTCGTATTACTTGATCAAAATAATAAAAATGTGTCTATCCAAACTATTAGCCATTTTTTTTACAATATACACCCAAAGGAATAAATTTATTTGAAAAATAATAGAAATGTGTCTATTCAAACTTTTAGCCATTCTTTTTTTACAATATACAACCAAAGAAATAAATTCGTTGAATAATTCCTCATGGATGCATTTTTGCAACTTCGATAATAGTAAATTAAAAATATTAGACTGTATCATTTTTACGCGTTCTGTAAACCTAATGTTTACAGATGTTTACCTAATTACGGAATAAAATAATGTATGTCGCCACGATCGGACACCATTAATTGCTTCCGTGGGATCATCGTTCATTACCCAGCACTTTCTGATACCCTTCAGTTTTAACATCTACCGACCTCGAGCTACGTGAAACGTCAAACTTCGTGACGTGCTCGATGAACATTGTAATTAGTCGGAGCGTCGGGCTCCCTATCTAATTAAATACCTCTTCTTGCGCATAGAAACACTCTTTGTGGTTGAGTGAGCCGGTTAAATAAACTCCAAAGAGTGTTCCTTTGAGCAACAAAAAGAATTTAATGACGTTCGTGCAGCCTGACGGTGCTCAGCCCAATTACAGTTTTCATCGATACTGTTTCGTTTTTTCATAAACATGCCTGCGTTTGTGCAGCGAAAAACTTGTGAGACCGCAATGTACACAATCAATTCGTAGACGTTTATTCGTGAATCGATTATTTAGACAAAATCAGTGTACATTCTATCTTCGAAACTAATCTTTTCCTTTAAATTCCTTTTAATCCCCAACTTTCTGTGTATTTCACAAATAATTAATAAACAGCGGATCTTTATGCAGAATTAAAATTGTTGGGTTGCAATTTAAACGGGCCCGATCGTGCTTAACCACAGATAACCTGCAGTCATCCCGGATAATGTGAATCGGCTGAGCTTGCGTAATTATTTTATCTTGACTATACGAGTTGTTTAATACATAAGTGGTGTCAATATTTATCTATTTAGTTTAACGTCTCAAGGGATTAATTATCATTAACTAAAATAATTAGCTTGCATAGCACAAGGTAATATTCTTCGATTACTTTTTATTATATTTTTGATATTTTGATATTTTGATATTTTGATATTTTCATATTTTTGATATTTTGATATTTTGATATTTTGATATTTTGATATTTTGATATTTTGATATTTTGATATTTTGATATTTTGATATTTTGATATTTTGATATTTTGATATTTTGATATTTTGATATTTTGATATTTTGATATTTTTATATTTTTATATTTTTATATATTTATATTTTTATATTTTTATATTTTTATATTTTTTTATTTTGATATTTTGATATTTTTATATCTTTATATTTTTATATTTTTATATTTTTATTATATTTTAAAGAACTTCTACTTAATTCCTTATTATCCAATGAAAACTGTTTCGACTTCCGTAGTTTTGCATTAAACAGCTCATATAATTCTACGAGTAATCCGTTGCACGAAAATATTTTTCTAATAAGTTGATAACACAGTTCAAACATCTAATATTTTAAAGAAGTGTTGAAAGTTCAAAAATTCGCAGACCGATTCGAGAAAACGAAAGATCGTTTCGAGAATAAAGATGGCGGACCCGAAGGAAGATTATATTGGAGAAGGAGCTGTCGATCCGGATCGAGGGAGATATCGGGTGAACGATCGAGGAATCGATTCACGAAATCGGTCGAGCAGCGGGCTTTCGTCCGGCACGCATAAGTACTACGCGTCCGAAGGCGCGCGTGATGTCACATAGAAAGAGAGAGTCGTTACCGTTACGCAACGGCCGCTTGCCCGGAAGGTGTGTGCGCCGTCTCCGTGCGTGAATGCGTGCGTGAGTGCGTGAGTACCGCGAGAAAGTTGCGTGGCCCGGGCAAACGCTGACCTTACGTACTGGCCGCGCGCGTATACGTGGACCGCTTAGCCGAATCGCGAGCGGATTTCGCCGAAACTTTATACAAAGTCGTATAATCAAATTGAGAGGTGATTCTACGTGAATCAATAAGTCGAAAATGTGGAATAAAATTTTTTCGTGCGAGGCTTTGTTTTAGAGAAAATCGAATTTGAAGATTCCGGAAACTCGCGCGCTATTGAAGGTGCGCTGGTGCGTCTGCGCACTATCGATTCTACTTCCTGTAGATAGTAGGGCACGCAACCTCGACGGACCTTCAAACTAATTTTTCTCGAAAATTAAGCCCTAATCGAAAAAAACATTATTCTTTCTTTTCGACTTATCCTTTCATGTAGATTTGTCAGGGGCGCAACTAGCAATTAAAGCGCTTGAGGAATCAGCCAGAAATAAATAAAAATGCGCCTTTTATACGTACACCGCATATACAGTGATGGAAAATATGCTCATGTTTTCTTGAACAGGATTCTTTATTAAAATTATACGATTAACAATTTTTAACCCTGGACATCTTTCGTAAAAAATTACGATTAGAGCATTTGAATTTTATGATATCGGACGATGCATCAAATGTTTCAATTTTATCAAATTCAGTGCCAAGTAAAATGGTTTTATTTCTTGTATCCCGTTCATTCACAAGATAAAATGCTTTTGTTGTTATACCAAAAGAGTCCAATTATACTAATTATCTTATTTAGTATCATTGTTTCCACACATAATAGTTTAGTTATCTAGGATTTATTGAAACATGCCCCACTCGATTCAATAATCTTATCCCACGTTTCAAGCAATTTTTAAAATCCTCAGCGGAATAGAGAAGCACAAAACAGGAGGTTCCAAATTTAGTTGTCAACCTAATATAATAATACATAATCAAAATCTTACATTCACCGCAAAAATGTCCGGCAATCAGAATGCGAACAGATTATTGATGATTCATCATCGAGCGATGGTTGGAGGACATTTTGTAGATTCGTAGGTAGTCTTTTGTATTCCGGAAGTGAGTTTCGGGTGGCTGTCGGTCACGAAAAGGTGGGAATTCCTCCAGTCTCGAAAGTGACGGTAAGTTGAGGCTAGTCGGGGATGTTCGGTCGATGCGGCTAGACACCCACCCTTCCCGGTCGCGCGGGAGGGCGAGTCAAGGTCAAGCAAGGTCAAGCAAGGTCGAACCTCCCGGGGGACTGGATTCGCCGCTAACGAGCCGGCCCAGCTCCGTTTCTCGCAATTAAGATGGCCAAAGATCCTGAAAAGCGATCCTTGCTCGCAAAACGATCGCTCCGCTTCAAGGGAACGCGATTATTAACCCTTCGTGGTTGTCGGCACTGTTCCCCGTGCGATTTCCTCCTCGCTCGTGCCAACGATGGTTGACTAATTAACCCTAGATGCCTGATATCTCGAGTTACCCTCCCGAAATCAGCCCTGGCTCACGGAATTGTTTGTATCAACACTTTGACTGCCGGAGCAGCAATCTTAAAAGTTCTATAAAATTAAAGTAATGTGCAAAATTGTACAAAATAAAAATTTAAATGGTGAAATTTATGGTAGTAAGTAAGTCCTTCAATCTTCTTGCTGTTTCTGGATCTTAACCTTTGGTGTAATGGATATATTCGTATAAAAATTAATTGTTCAACTCGGACAAATAATTCTGTCACTAATATACGGGTTACATGACGGTCAATGTGTTAAAAATTAATTTTTACGTCATTCTATCAAATTTAGTAAGGTCTGGAAGATATGAGAACGTTCGAGGAGTATAATAACGAATCAGAGTCGTTACGAAGAGTTCAAGCAAACTCTTCGAAACACGAATGGTTGTGGCTTTCTTTTTGGACGGGATAAAATTCTTTTCTTCCGTAACCAATATTTAAAGCAAACACAGGCATACAATACATACAAATTTTCTTTCATCATTCGCAACACCCAATATGTACCATATTAGGTAAGTGCAAAATTTCGAATTAAAATACAAGAAATCAGGCAAGAACTTTTGCACTGATCTAATATTTCGTCGACGCTTCTTTGACATTATTAAATAAAAAATATCGTCATAAATGTATCGAATGTACATTTTCGACTGACAAAATGAGAAGAATTAACAGTGCAATGTTCGTTTTAGAGACACCGCTCTGAATCGAAGCTTACCCGATACAGAAGCGAAGCTTCGATACTCGAAGCGAGACCTTAAAGAACACGGTGGTAGTTTCTTTTTAAATCATTGGATCGTTAGAGGTACTAGACAGGTTACAAAATACATATTGGAAATGTGTTAGAATAACCGTAAAAGTTTCGTAACTTCAAAAAACTCTGCTTTATTACTATCTCGGAAGGACGTCTTAAAGCTTTGGAAGTCGTCTAAGAAGTGAAGAGAAACCACAAGAGGACAGAGAAAACTCTGTTTCCACTTACCAGGAAGGACCAGGGTTGCAACTTGACTCTATCCCGAACGCCCAGACATAAACAGTCACAGGCCTATGGGCCTGATGACATCTGGTCTATTGTATCACTCTTCCTAGACGCAGTGTTTCTCAAATATAACAAGAATCATTCTTGCATCTCAGCAAACAGATTATTACAAGTAATCCAACAAATAATCCAATACTTTCAATAGTATCGTTTCAAAAATTTGTCGATTCGAAAGAGACTCGAATCCAGCGAAACGACCATAAAAATTATGGCCGATGTCGCGCGAGCATCTTCGTGGTGGCGTTCGCTTCTCGATCGGGCATGATCGACGAGCAGCGAAAGGCGATCGGGTTCGGCTAGGTGGGCGCCCTCTCTCGAAACGAGGAAATGAGCCGGCTCGTTGTTTCTGCAAACGAGCCCGTGGCACGGTTTCGTCATCGTCGGACTTTCTCACAGGAGAGAGACACACAATCCGTCCTCAGACTCGTCTGCGAGAGCGCAAAACACGGCGTGGTACGTACATATACATATATCTGGCCCAGACCTCGCATTCGATTGCGCAACGGTCTGCGAGTCCCGGGGTCCGATCGTTTTTTTTTTTTAACCGTGTGGGCGCCGAAAAGTAAACGGGCCATCGATGGGGAGGGAGGGGGAAGGCGGTCGACACACTTTTCTGCGAGGAGAAACGACAATGACGATCGGGACCACGGTCGAGAGAGGATTGGCGGGAGCAAAGAAAGCTACTCCTCCGGTAGCTCCGCGCAGCACGGCGACCGACGACGTCCTCACCGGGATCGTCGATTTTCCACGCTGAGGCGAGGCGAGCCGAAGCGATTTTTCCCTGCCGCCGCAGCGAGAAATTGCTTAATGAAGCCGCGAGGTTGGCGCTGCTGCCTGAAAGGAAGGTAGAAACGTTGCAGTGGGTCAAGGAGAGACACCGGCTTTCACTTCCTCTCCGCAGCGCCGCGCTATACCCCTCGAGAACACCTCCCATGCCTCTCTTTTTTTTTTTTCCCCGTCGCGCACTTCCTCAGCCTTCTCGCTACCGTTAGGAAGCGGAGCCGGCCACCGATCTAGCCGCTCGGATCTCTTCCCTTCGACCGAGATCGCTCGATCCACAACCAGACGCGATTTTGCAATCGCGCGAGCTCCCCTCCCCTCCATCGAATCACCACCGACACTTTAACCGAACCTCCCTGTGGGACACTGTGCTCGCGCCGGAGGAATTAAGCTGTGTACACATTGAAGCAACATAGAGCTAATTTTTGACGAGTCTTGTTGCTTCTTATTGTTTTTTGTTTTTGCCGAATAAATGAAGAAGTAGGGAATAAGAGGCGACAAAAATTAGCTCTATGTTGCTTCAGTGTGTTTTATAGACTAAAATAATAATTTAAAAGTTAATTTGTCTATAACGCGGTTCCGCACGTATTATATTGAGTTGTTCGGAAAGTCTCCGGCGATTTTTAGTGCAAGGTGAATATAGCAATCTATCGGAAATCGGCGGAGGCTTTTCCGAATAACTCAATATTTTTCTATTTATTTCAGGAGGACCTGAAATTTCCCTGTATTTTTGTTATTAAGCTATAAAACCCCCACATGAGATTATTAGCAGCATGCACATTACAAAGATCACTTAGAATCTAGTGTTGACAATATCGTGAAGCATATCCAAGTACAATTCTAAAGGTACAAACAATGAGACTTTGGAAACTCTTCTATATTTATAGGGGACGTAATTAAATTATATTTTTACAACTTCGGGAACCCGGTGCGTAGTACAGATGTCGTCAATATGTCGACGTTCGTCATCGAAAGGTTTAAACATGGTGGGGATAGAAAAATAGAGAGGAGTTTGCAAATTGTCAGATGAATATAGTCGAATGAAGCATCGATAAGAAAACTGGAAGAAAGAATATAATCCCCCGACTCTAAAAACGATCGCGTAGTATGAACGAAAGCGTGCACGGAATGTTTACGTTAGGGTTGTACTAACTCGCAGAGAAAGAGCGAGCGAGAGAGAGAGAGAGAGAGAGAGAGAGAGAGAGAGAGAGAGAGAGAGGGAATAAGAATGGACAGCTAAATAGATCGAAGCAAGCAGTCGGCTGGAAATCGAGATTTCCAGGTTCTTGATGTCCCCTGCAGTAGATGTAATCCCTCTGTTATGTAAATAATCGTGTAAGACTTACAAACAGCAACGACGTAACACTGTACCCCTTGTACTACCTTATGACATTACGTGCATACGTACATAACATGTCTATGGTCATGTCAGCCATACCACACTTGAAAATTTCTTTCTGCAGCGATAGGTAAAGTGTGCTAAATTCCTTGTTATCTACAAAATACAAGAGAATTGAACAAAGTAATTAACAATCTGAGCTTCTTCGTTTCCGTTTCATAGAATAAATTCCAATTATTTGACCAAACTAAATGTGTGATAGTTTCGGCGCGAACCTGTGCACCGAAGTAGTTGTAAATAAAAAATAATAAAAAATTTCGATCGAAAAACACATCAAACTTATTTGACCAAACTGTTGTGGTCGCTGAATGGAGGATCATCTACGCGTTAACAATGTCAGAACCAACAACGTTGATTACTACACTGCGGATCTTTACGCAAAATAAAAATTCTGTACCTCAATTGGATTTGTTTGGATCCATGTAGAAATGATTTCTCTTTTTTAAACACTGCAACAAATTCTTTCAATCCTTCTACTCCTTTCAATTGTACCTTCGCATTTTTGCCATACATGCATGAAATCCGCAGTTTATTAATTACCATTGTTTCTGCGAGTCTCTACAAGAATCGAGGCCCACTTACTAAATCGTGTGGTCCGCGAAACATTAAGCTATGGTCCACACTGAAGCAACAACGAACAACTTTTGATGCTGCGAGTAAATATCTTGAATCTCCTATTATACAAAATGAAAGACGCAGAAGCAAAGTTGCTCGATGTCGCTTCAGTGTGAGTATATAGCTGAAAATTCTGCTCGAAGTTTTAGTCTTTAGTTACTTGCTATAGTGCCAGCAAGCTAACGTTGTGGTATTTTTGCTTGATTCCAGTGGACACCAGGGAAGTCCAGCCACACGATGCTAGTGAGAAAGAGCAACTGGGTCTGGCGAGTGTTAAAGCAGAGCCAGGATCCACCGGCACGACGACGACCACCACGGGGACACGTCTGTTGCACGGTATTCTCTCCCAGCATCCCCAGCAGCACGGTTTAGGGGTGCAAAATGGATACGGCCGTCATTTGGCCGGTCATGCTCAGATGGGCCAACCGCCCTACACCACTGCCACTATCGCTTCGACGAGTACGCCAGGTCAGTGATAGTTCTCATCACCAATCTCCGCTTTCTTAGACCCCGAAACATTCACTTAGAAACGGAACCAAAGCTTCTGAGTCGACATATAATTAGTAAGCCGCGGATGTTTATGCGACATAAAAATTTTCTGAATTTGTTATAAGCTGTAGGGCCGTTTGAGAACGTCCTCCATTTTTAAATAATTTTATTAGGTCGGAAATAATATTAATGCTATTTAATACATTCAATCACTGTGTCAAATTGCTGTTACGCATTTTTGTCATCAATGCTTAAAATCCGCCTCTATATACAAAGTAAAGATTGTCTGCATTTTTTATAACACATAGAAGCCACTTAAGAACGCCCTACATTTTTTAATAATTTTATTAAGTCGACAGTAATATATTGATGCTAATTCTCTCAAATACTTTGTCAAATTGCGATTGCTCATTTTTGTCATCAATGCTTAAAATCCGCATCTACATGCAAAGTTACAATTGTATGCATTTTTTATAACACATAGGAGCCACTTAAGAACGCCCTACATTTTTTAATAATTTATTAGGTCGACACTAATATATTGATGCTAATTTTCTCAATCACTTTGTCAAATTGCGATTGCTCATTTTTGTCATCAATGCTTAAAATCGGCATCTATACGTAAAGTAAAGATTGTCTGCATTTATTATGAGACATAAGAGCCACTTAAGAACGTCCTGCATTTTTAAATAATTTTATTAGGTCGAAAATAATATATTAATGCTATTCAATCCTTTTAATCACTGTGTCAAATTGCTGTTACGCATTTTTGCCATCAATGCTTAAAATCCGCATCTATATACAAAGTTAAATTTGTCTGCATTTGTTATAAGACATAGGAGCCACTTAAGAACGTCCTCCATATTTAAATAATTTTATTAGGTCAAAAATAATATATTAATGTTATTCAATCCTTTTAATCACTGTGTCAAATTGCTGTTACGCATTTTTGCCATCAATGCTTAAAATTCGCATCTATATACAAAGTAAAAATTGTCAGCATTCGTTATAATACATAGGAGCCGCTTAAGAACGTCCTCCATTTTTAAATACTTTTATTAGGTCGAAAATAATATATTAATGCTATCTTTCAATCTTCTTTCAATCAGTATGCCTAATTGCGACTGCTCATTTTTGTCATCAATGTTTCAAATCCGAGGTCTGCTTATAAACCAACTACACCACTGCCACTATCATTTCGACAAATACAAGTTAAAATCGAGTAGTGTCGATAAAAATCGGTAATTCAGCATTTTGCGATCCTGTTTATTCGTGCGAAGTCTGACTTGTTTCTAAAGAAAATGCGAATAATAGACGCGGAGTTAATATTTGGGAGGTTAAAGTTAAAAACTATAGTTAAAATTCTATCGATTAGGTTGTCGGAAATGTTTCGTGAACCTTGGATTCCCTTCAGGAACCGGAAAGAGTTCACTTCCGTACGCGGACGTAAAGCGTCGCGCGAATTTGCAAGATAGAGACTGAAGAAATTAAATGGCGCAGAGACAGCGTGGAACAAAAGCTCATCTTCTATGCAGGAGATCGTGCACACATTCGACAGCATTGTTGGCGTCACCGAAGTCAAGTATTCACCCTTTTCAACGGCACCGTCGAGTTTTCTTAACGGTGGCTCGAGACTATTCTATCTTCGACCCTTCATTGGCGAAGACCCAGCCGAATTTTTTAACCGGATCGAGTTGTTACTCGATTGTTTACCCCCGTGATTACAACACTGCAGATCTTTGGCGGATCAAAAGAGGGAGAATCCGCGTTCGATGCACCGTTTGCTCGAGAAGTTTCAGAGTTCGAAGCCATTGTATCTTAGTTTGCCAATCTCTTGTCTTACGATCGCTTTCGTGGTTACGTCGATTAGAACATTGTCGTTGGTAACTTTCACTGAATAATACACTCTTCGACTTCCTGCTGCTGTAGCAGCGCGAAAACAATTAGAATTAGATTTGAAGATTAATATTTACGCTGTTATATCCAGTACAGGGTACACGTTATTATTACGCTACGGATTTGATGTATTTATGACAAAAATGAGTAGGTACAATTTAAAGCAGTAGACAGATATAACAAATTTAATTAGAGAGAATGAAAAATTTGATTAGAGAATGAAAAAAAAATTTTATTTAGCTATTTGTATTTTATTTGTATTTTATTTGTATTTTATTTGTATTTTATTTGTATTTTATTTGTATTTTATTTGTATTTTAATTGTATTTTATTTGTATTACCCAAAACTGGGTTGATTTTCCTCTCTTCCTTTTCCCCTTCCACTATCCCATTCCACTACATGAGAACACTCCAACGTCCCCCAATAAGACCGTAGACTGGTCACGTGACGTGCCGCGCAACGTGTTACATCAGTGGTAGGGGCACGGGTGGAGCCCCTCAAACGCCTGCTTCCCCCACCAACCTCTCTTTCATGTAGCGCGCACGTTCGTTGTGTACGGTTATGTCTCGTGTCTTCGTTGCCCCATTGTACCGCGTTTGCTGGAAGGGGATAGGGCGCTACCCAAAATTGCCCATCCCTGTTATACACCATTCGATGCCATTTAACTTTGATCCGTAACAGTTCCTTCTATTTCCAACCGTATATGAAGTACAGCCTGTCCCAATTGCGTTGGACTTTCTCTGCACATCAGCAACAAGGACATACAAATTTGATTTCTCTTACAAAAAGATTAATAACATACACATTTGGTTGATCCTGTTCGAAATCTTCGTCACGTGTCAGACTCCATGTTGCGGTACAAGGGGTTAAGAGAATCCGCGTTGGGATCCGCGTGTGCGAGAAGAAATCGCGGCGTCCCGGGCCGAACCTTTGCAAAAGTTGGTTGCGTAACGCGAGGTTGCGGGGACGGGAGAGCTCTCCTCGGCGTTTCACGAGCGATCCGGTTCAAGAGAGCGAGCGGAGAGCGAAAGAGAGTGAGAGAGCGGTTCTGCTCGCCGGGGAGGTCGATTACCGAAATAATCGCCGGTTGCATAAAAGGCTACGAGCCGCGAGTGCCGAGTGTGCTGCGGGACCCGCGAGAGTAATCGAACGTCTCGTTCTCGAGTCTCGAGACTCGAAGCACGTTCGGGAGACGGACACACGGTTTTGCATAACAGCGTCCGTCGTTTCCGACGTCGGCGGTGGCGGTGACCGAGACGGAACGAGACGGAACGGGACGGAACGGAGGTTTCGTAGCTCGCGCGCAATAGGACCTTTTAGGACTGGTTCCAGACGTTTCGCTTTCTCTGTCTTCGCCTCGTCTCTTTCCTTCTCTCTTCTCCGTCGTCGTCTCGCTCGAGAGAAAGAGGAGACACGGGAAGAGGGAGAGACAGAGACCGTGGGAAGCACGAGCGATATGCATACCCAATGACCGGATGACCTTCGACCGTTGCATAAAGATGCCTTTAATTGACGGCGCACGCGAAAACACGTTCGGCGCTCGGGCTGCTCGATAAAGCTCGAGCGAGTTAGGAACCGCTCGCGCTCGTTCGCTTTGCTCGCCTTGCTAGCTCGGACCACCTCGGAGCCTCTAATTCGCTCCTCCGGAGCACAAAGACCGGAGAAGCCGAGCGGAATGAGTCCCTGCGACGACGAGAGAGCCACGTCGTCGCGTCGCGTCGCGTGAAACTCGACCTCCTCGTTCCACAAAGAGAGGGAGAGAGAGAGAGAGAGAACGCGCGCCGGCCGCTTTAATTTCGGACGCGATCGATCCTCTCGCTCCATTTGACAAGCTTCATTTGCAACCGGACCACGGCCAGCCTCCTCCGAGGACTCTTTTCTCTTCTCTCTCTTTTTTTTAACGTTTTTAAATAGCCACGGACCGGCTCGATCACGTCGCTAGAGTCGATGCTTCTGCTCGGACGCTACCCGATCGCTGATAACAGGTCGAACCTCGATAGTTGACGAGGGCTCGTTACTCCGACAGGTGTTCGCGGAATCATTCGGTTGAACTGCGAGCACCGGAAATGGGTTATTGTTAGGGGTGTGAGAGTACTCAAAATTTCAGTTTCGAATCGGGTCGGGAAATTTGTACGGGTTCGGGTCGGGATCTCGAAAGTTTATAAACTTTAGTAAAAGGTAGTCGGGTCGGGATCGGGTCGCGGTCCCGAAAGTTTGCAATATTCAGGTACTCGAAGTTAAATAAATGTGTGATGGTTTCGGCGCACAGCAATAATAGCAATTTTGCAAATTAAAAACTCGACGTTTCGATCCAGATGTGCATCATTCTCAAGAGTGAGATTTTTTTGCATCTGTAACATAATTTAACTGTAGTAAACATTCAACGTCCAGTCTTTAATTTGCTCGAAAATTAAGCCCTAATCGAAAACAACATTATTCTGTTTTTTCGACTTATCCTTTCATGTAGATTTGCCAGGGGCGTAACTAGCAATTAAAATGCTTGAGGGATCAGCCAGAAATAAATAAAAATGCGCCTTTTATACGTACGCCGCGTATACAATGATAGACATATGCTCACGTTTCCTTGAACAGGATTCTTAATTAAAATTATACGATTAACAATTTTTAACCCTGAACAGCTAATCTTCCGTAAAAATTAATTGCGATCTAAACATTTGAATTCTGTGATATCGGACGATGCATCAAATGTTTCAATTTTATCAAATTCAGTGCGAAGTAAAATTGTTTCATTTCTTGTATCCCGTTCCTTCACAAGATAAGATGTTTTTGTTGTTATACAAAAAGAGTCCAATTATATTCATTATTTTATTTGCTATCATTGTTTCGATACAAAATAGTTTAGTTATCTAGAGTTAATTGAAACATGGCCCACTCGATTCAATAGGTGTTCGCGGAATCATTCGGTTGAACTGCGAGCACCGGAAATGGGTTATTGTTAAGGGTGTGCGAGTACTCAAAATTTCAGTTTCGAATCGGGTCGGAAAATTTGTACGTGTGATTCGTGAGATATTAAAGCAGGATTCCAATTGCCGCTGGATAGTGTTTCTTTAATAATAGAACCCAATAATATGGCGTGCGTATATATGAATAATTAAATAATTTTAAAATAAATTTTAAATACTTGTGACCTACGTGTCTAAAGGTTCTTTCCTTTTTTTTTCTTTTTTATACTCATCACGATATTATTAAAAATATATACACTGCAATACTCTGTAATGTTAATTAAGTTGTAATAAATCTCATAGGAGATTTTCTAATAAAAAAAAAAATATAATAAAAAAAGTCAATGATAAGGGTATTACTTTTATCTATCCTTTTGATGCAAATGGAGGCAAAGAGTCAAGGAGCGCCTCGATTTATTGCTTTTCATAAAAACGTTACCCTACTCGCGAGAATTTCGGCCGCGTTCTAGTGACATTCAACCGTTGATTACTGTAATTAAGGGCCCCGATACGATGCCTAACCCAGTTCACTCGAGAGTCCGTTAATCGCCGCGTGACGGTAGTTAGGATTCCCCGAAAATGGAGGCACGTAGGTCTGTTTCGTTCCGAGAGTGGTTAGTTGCGATATAGCGTGCGGCGCGGAAACGACGCTCTCTTTTTCTGTGGTTTGGTGATTCAGTTGAGCGCGGAAACGGCGCGAGCACGTCGCGAGATAGCTAACAAAAGCGAATCATGACGAAACGTGACAGGAGGAGACCAGTCACGAGACGAGAGGGGGGGGGGGGGGTCTCTCGCGTTGCAAAATTGTTTTGTACCTGCCGAGCGAGTTCCTCGGTTGACGTTGATCGGCCCGGGGGATGGCCGGCAATTACAAAGCAAACTAAACTAAAGCAAAGCGAAACGAAGCGTAGTAAAGCAAGCGTTCTTCTGTGTTTTGTTGCATGGGGAAACAGGAAGCGGATCACTGCCAGCGAGCCCCGCGGACAGCGGAGTCAGCGACGTCGAGTCCAGCACGTCCTCGGGCGCTAACGAGGACGCGAATCTCTTGCTGAAGGCCAGGCTCAACCCTAACACGTCCCTCCAGCCGAGCTTGGCGTCCCATCACTCTCATTTGTCGTCAGGTAAGTGGACGTCCGAATAGAAAAGCGCGGACAGAAATAGAAACGAAAGACAGGAAAAGAAAAAGAAACACGAGACAAATAATTACGGTAGACCGCTCAATTAAGCGAGACGAACGGCCTAGACGACTAACAGACGCGCCGCTGGAAAGACGACCGTTCGTGATCGACAGACCGATCGTCCCAATTCCCGAAAGAATCGCCGTGAAATCGTTCGGGTCCTTTGCATCATTGATAAACTCGAGCTCGATTCGTCGTCGCGCGATGGAAGCCAGCCACGATCGGTGGAAATTGAACGAGCTACGCGATCCCTGAAACCTGAGGGCCACGGATTATTCAACAAGGAGCGACGATACCGTCTCCGACGCGATTCCCGATTGTTTATCGATTTTTCGCGGTGCGACCGAGCGAAATAATACTGTGCTCGGTCGCCGCGCAGTGGGCCAGAATCACGAAAAGCTCGGCAAAACTCGTTGCTTTGTTAATCATGCATTGTTCGATGCAGATGTAAGTGATTGTAAATAATACCGTGTCCTGTGAGGATCTGTTCGTTTTATTGGAAAACATTTTTGCAACGGGCACGCAGAAATAGAATTCATTAGTCGAGACTGAAACACGGATCTTTGGGTTTAGTGAAACTATTTTGGGGGAGGGGCAGAATCGACGATTCCTCTTCGTCTTTTTCATAATTTCGTTACGAATTTAGTGGTACAAAATTTCAATATAGCAAATTCAATTTATAATTCCTCGATTTATATTTTCTCTATTTGATTAGAATGAATTGAATTGTTAAGGGATCCACCACTGTGTTTACTTGTGTGAGGAACAGTCCAGGAAATGCCTTGCCCTAAGGAATCGATTTTTAATTACTACATAAATACAGATTTTCGGGTTTAGTGAAATTATTTTCGGCAAGGGGCAGAATCGACGACTCCTCTTCATCTTCTTCATCTTCTTCATCTTCTTCACGATTTCGTTACGAATTTAGTGGTACAAAATTTCAATATGACAAATTCAATTTATAATCCCTCGATTTATATTTTCTCTATTTGATTAAAATAAATTGGTTTGTCAAGGGGTGCACTGCTGTGTTTGCTTGAGTAAGAAACTTTCCAGGAAGTGTTTTGCTCTAAGGAATTTTGGGGGGGAGGGTCAGAATCGACGACTCCTCTTCATCTTCTTCATCTTCTTCACGATTTCGTTACGAATTTAGTGGTACAAAATTTCAATATAGCAATTTCAATTTATAATCCCTCGATTTATATGTTCTTTATTTGATTAGAATGAATTGTTTTGTTAAGGGATGCACCACTGTGTTTGCTTGAGTAAGAAACTTTCCAGGAAGCGTCTTGCTCTAAGGAATCGATTTTTGATTGCCAGATAAATACAGATCTTCAGGTTTAGTGAAATTATTTTGGGGGGGGTGGAGGGTCAGAATCGACGACTCCTCTTCATCTTCTTCATCTTCTTCATCATCTTCATCTTCTTCATCATCTTCATCTTCTTCATCATCTTCATCTTCTTCATCTTCTTCATCATCTTCATCTTCTTCATAATTTCGTTACGAATTTGGTGGTACAAAATTTCAATATAGCAAATTCATTTTATAATTCCTCGATTTATATTTTCTCTATTTCATTAGAATGAATTGATTCGTTAAGGTCACCGTGAAACTATCCAGGAAATGTCTTGCTCTAAGGAATCGATTTTTCATTGGCAAACAAAATATATATCACGTTCTTAAAATTGCGAATAAATAACGATTGGACTAAATTGTCTGCTTGAATCGAAAATGTCGCGGATGATTTTCGGCTATTCGACGACGATGGCCCACTGTGCAAGCACTATGGTCGAACCACGGGTTTCTCATGGCGCATGTTTGTCGAATATGTCCGACAGCAGCACTCGGCAGGTCAGCCTGTCACAGTCCTGGCGTTTATCCGTCGACGGCGGGCTTCTTACCGCCCTCCTATCATCCTCATCAGCATCATCCCTCCCAATACCACCCGCACAGAGGGAGCTCACCGCACCATCAACACGGGAACCACGCCATGGGCCCGGCGATGGGACCGCCGCATCACCATCACCACCATCAAACGCAGAGCCTGCAGCACCTGCATTACCGTCAGCCTCCCACACGTAAGTTCAATGTTTCTGCATCTTTTATCGAACACTTATACCTAGACATTTGTTTATAACCTTTTGAACCAAGTGACTTTTCAATCACGAGAATTTAAGGACACAGGAACGAACATTAAGACTAAAATAATCGACATAACAAAAGCTTCATCACAATCACCGCGAACGCGATTTATTTTGTACTAATATGGATATTGTGATACAATAAAGTGGAAGAATTATTTGTTGCGTTAAGAAAACAGTGAAAAATTGTTAGCAAATAGTTGTGAATATGAATGACGAGTGAACTCGTAAAAAGTTAAAAATACGGCGCCTCGGCGTCTTAATCAATAACAGCGTGCTAATCAATAGACTATGGATGTCATCAATTTATAGGAAAAACGAATAAGTGAAATACGGAAGTTAACAGTATTGTTATATTATTTCCAATTCATTGAAACTATTAACAGGAGTAATACATTTTTATTTGAGTCCTGTTTTCTGTAATTGATGCAGACCAACATCATTTTGCATTAAGATCTACAGTCTACTAATTCGTGTCGATCGAAGCAAGATTGAGTATACAACGTCACAGTTTGTTCGCGCATATTTAATGACATAATTAAAAGACTTACACGGTATCGAGGTAATTAGGAAGAAGCCTGCAACAATGTGCGAGTTTTTTTTCTTTCGTGGACTCTTTCGTCGACGATCATTAAAAACCACGATCGGGCCCATAGATCGTAGCGTTTAAAGTTTATTTTAAATATGTGGCGTCTCCCGTCAGCGTCCGCTCTAACGGTTACGTCGCCCCAGACAAATAGACTAATTTCCGCCCCTTAAGAATATATTTTTTAAATGAAGCCAAAATGGCGCCCCTAAATTTTGGCGCTCCTAAATTTTGGCGCCCCTAAATATTGGCACTCCTAAATTTTGGCGCCCCGGACAAATGTCCGAACTGCCCGCCTCTAGAGCGTGCCCTGCTCCCGTTCGATTACGCTTTTATTCGAGTAATTATTCCAGTGTCCGCGAATCGATGGGTCTCCGACGTGACGTTCTTCTATTTCGAAAGTCCAGCGAGTATTCTAATCGATGAGAGAGCCGCGCGCGAAGTAACAGAACGGAAAGGAACGGATCGGAGCAGACTTCTCCGTTTTAATTCGAGACATGACCTGTTCTTTATTACCAGCACGGCCGTCTTCCGCTATTGTTCGATATCGATCGACGCCGGTTAAACGAACAAGCGTGTGCACACGACAAGCGTATAAGTCATACACGTGGAAAGAAACGCTTCGTCGCTCGGTGCCGCGCGCGCAGAATAACAGCCGATGGAAAAAATAGTGTTTGCGAAAGTTTCGCGACATCTATCGCTATGGATCACTCCCTGAAGTTATTACATTCGCTCTCTGGTTGTCGAAGGCGAATATACGATTCTACACTTTGCATTTATATTGTGGATCAATCGTGTATACACAGAGGAGTTCTGTGCAAAATAAAAATTGTCTTGAGTAATCACGAGACATCGAAGCAGAAATTTCCATCTTCCTTAACCCTTTGCATTCGAGTGGTGACTCTGAGGCACCACTAAAAATTGCTCTACCATTATTCAAAATATTGTTTACATTATTAAATTGATATTCAATAAATTAGTTATCATACATTTAAGTATTCCATGAGGTATTATATCAGTTTCATTTCTTCAAAATGAAAAAAATCATATAGAATGGAAATATTCTTGATCGAAAAAAAAAGTTTGGTTATGGAGTTAAAATACTTCCGAGCGCAAAGGGTTAATAATTTTATGAAATTGTTACATTCGTTTTCTGATTATTGAAGGCGAATATACGATTCTACACTTTGCATTTACATTGTGGATCAATCGTGTATACACAGCGGAGTTTTGTGCAAAATAAAAATTGTCTTGAGTAATCACGAGACATCGAAGCAGAAATTTCCATCTTCCTTAACCCTTTGCATAAGAGTGGTGACTCTGAGGAACCACTAAAAATTGCTGTACCATTATTCAAAATATTGTTTACATTATTAAATTGATATTCAATAAATTAGTTATCATACATTTAAGTATTCTATGAGGTATTATATCAGTTTCATTTCTTCAAAGTGAAAAAAATCATATAGAATGGAAATATTCTTGATCGAAAAAAAAAGTTTGGTTATGGAGTTAAAATACTTCCGAGCGCAAAGGGTTAATAATTTTATGAAGTTGTTACATTCGCTTTCTGGTTATTCATATGCTCCTCAGAAATTGCATAAAACAGTTTAAGATTCACATTGCAATCATTTTGCTTTACAGTTTAAAGCAACAAATTATGTTTCATTTCTAACGTCACATTTAAAAGAAATACATCTCACAACACGGACACAAAGAAATCAATCGTTTGACAATAAGAAATATAAATGAGTGAATGTTCACCCTGAGGAACGTACGAGAGTTAATAATTTTATCAAGTTGTTACATTCGTTTTCTGATTATTGAAGGCGAATATACGATTCTACACTTTGCATATACATCGTAAATCAATCGTGTATAGACAGCGGAGCTTTGTGCAAACCAAGCAGAAATGTACATATTTCTTTAATAATTTTATGAAGTTGAAACTGACAAATTGAGATCCTTTAGTTCTACTAATTATTCTACCGTTCCAAACGATTATTCGCCGAGGATTAATTCCAGGACCACTGTTCGCGAAATAAAATTCGCGGAACCTATCAAGCCGGAAATTTTCGCGAGTTTAGGATCTGGCAACGGTAGCACGTTGCAGGAAACAATAGAATGGTCAGCAGAACGACGGACGTTAACAAAAGAGGTAGAGGAATCTGCTGGGTCCCGTGGTGTCGACGCGATTTAATTGCGTTTCGCGAGACCGCGAGAACGGTCCAATTAAAAGCGGCGCGGCGCTCTGCTAGCTAGAAATATCGGTCAAGCCAAGCTCGTGCTCAATTTCCACGTAACTGTCGACGAATGCCAGGCAGGAAGCATCGTCTAGTTCAATGATAGAAGGAGAGAAAAAGACTTCCTCGTGGCGGCGGGCAGATGCAAAGTGAAAGGACTCTGGCAGCAACGTTTCGCTGCGAGGAAAAGGCGATGCGGATTGCGATGCACAGAAAGAGAAAGAGAGTGAGAGAGATAGGGGAACGCACTCGCATGCTGTTTTCGTGTCTACCTGTGCATCGAGCGTGTCGTCATCCTCGTGCTCTTCGCCGGCAGAAGTAGCAGCGACAGAAGCCGACATCGGCCGAGCATTCGTTCTCTTGACCCACTTACTTTTCCCTGATTCAACGGCCCAGATTCGCTTCCTGGCGTCGTCGTCGTCGTCGTCGCGCGTCGATAGGATCGACTCCGATGAAACCGATCCTCCTCTTCGTCGCTCCTACTCGCGGGAAACTCGCTTTCCCGCTCGCGGCACATTTAACACAGCTCCGCGAATTCAGTACTCCCTTATTCGCAACCTTTTGTCCATCGCGATACCTAATAACGTCTTTGTCCACGGCTCGCGACCTACCCCAGTTCAACAATCTTCGAACTCGTCCCACAATCGTTCAGATTTTCGTGTATCAAGACCTACATCCGCTGACAAAAATTGGGGTCCACTCGTAAGTTTAGTCCCGCTATCGAGAGTTTGAGTTTCAGCTTTGAAACTCTTTGCACTCGAATGGCGACTGAGTCACCAGTCAAAGTTGTCATACCATTATTTAAAACAGTTCTCATATTATCAAATTCATAAATTGCTAAATATTCAACTGTTGTATGAGAAAACAGGTTTAATTTCAGGTGTGCAATGTAAAAAAGATTTATGGAATAAAAACGTTCTAGGTTGAAAGAAATTTCTTGATCTTGAAATTAAAAATGCTTCGAGTGCAAAGGGTTAAAATAACGTCGAGTGAAGAGGTAGCCTCGGTTAGCTCCGAGAGATTGAAATTAAATCGTAGTGCAAGCAGTTCCAATTTTTTCGTTTGCTACTAACAATATGCAAGGATCACTTTTGCTATACAGAACTAGAATACGTTTTTGTGTTCATCAATGATCAAAGCAACGTACAAGGTTTTTCCGATTCAGTTCACCACCGAAGATAATAGTACTTCTTCATCGGAACCGCTCATCTATGCGAAAGCTAAACGACTGAAATTATTCCTACGCTCGCCGCAGGTACAAGCTATAGCGCATGCGAAAAAAAAGACAACTTTCCGCAGATTTCATCGGCGCTATTGCTCGAGCATAAACGAGCCCTTAGGAAGAAATGGTTTCGATTCGTGACCGATCTAAAAATCGGCCAAGAAACGTGTACCAGCGTTCGGCCTGACAACGTAGACACTGTATACTCGGGCATGATCGACTCGAAGCATCCGGCATTCGAACGAAGGGCAAATTGTAGGCTAATAATCATGCACGACCACGCAATTACCGATTAGCCCGCGGAACCGGCTCGAATCGAACGGTTGGGCTCGCATAATTGCGGACGGTAGTCATCTCGCGATCACGCTGGATCCTCCCAACCGCGTTCTCGATCGTCGACGAGACAGCTGATTTTGCTGGGACACACACCTGGCCCTGTCGTGATTTCGTGATCGAATTGGATCGGCGCCAAGGTTGCGAGAGACCGGTTGCTACTTGCTATAATAGTGTTTACTACAATTTGCAATGTTCGGAACCTAGTTCTTGCGTTACAGGGAGCACAGGGTGCAACTAGAGCACAGCTCGACTATGTAACAGAATAGATATGGGTGGATGGAAAAATAAACTTGCTATAAAGTATTTTTTTTAAATTCGGTAATATTTGTTTAATCGTAGAAAATGTAGTACCAATGCATCGTTCAGATTCTTCCGATTAAAACGAGTCCAAACACGACCCAAATCGGTCTACTTTTATAGATTTCGCATATAGCAATTCCACGAATATCCTCCATTTTGTTTTTCACATGTCTATAAAACTAGTCCGATTTACGTCGTGTTTGGACTCGTTTTAATCAGAAGAATCTCAACAATCCAATGATACTACGTTTGGAAAGGTAAGACAAAAGTGACTGATTTTGACATTTTCTTTATGTCAAAATAAATATTGTCTGCATCTACTGCAACACGCAGTAGTCATTTAGAAGCATTTTTCTTTGTTGAATGATATCATTGATGAAGGATGAAATTTAAAATTGACAAGTAGACAGCGGATTTTATGCGTTTATGACAAACATGAGTTAAACATTAATTTAAAACAGTAAAAACAGTAGAAGATTGTAAAAATGTTGTTACATTCTTTCAACCTATTAAACATATCAGGAAAGAAAATAAATTTCTATTTCATTCCACTTCGTCACTATTCAGGTAGAAAATGTTTATTTTGTATATTCAATGTATATTTTCAACTGTAGACAATTTTAGAAACAAGGCCCCGCCACTGTGTCTTTCAATAAATGCAGACAATTTTTATTTTGTATACAAATCCGCAAATTACGTATTGATGAGGCTCCACTGAACCCGCGGCACTAAGTGGTGGGGGGCAAGAGTGGGGATGACTCGTGAAAATTTCTGCGTAACAGATTTTGTATATTCTACCGAGCACTGCTCTGTAGTTGCTCGGCTGGGCGCCGAGTGAAAAGCTCCGAGTGAAAAGCTCCGAGTGAAATTCGCTCGGTTATCAATTACCGGCGATGGCGAGCAGAGGAAATGAGATTCCACGGGACACGGGTTTTTGGCGTCGCTTGTCGATCGGCTAGGCAGTTCCGCCTCCGGTTAACCGACAATAAGAACCCTGACAGACTTTCCCTGATTGAAAGTGTTCCCGAAGCGTGGCAACGCGTTTAACCTCGTTCCAGGCGAATCTTCTCTTTGCGGTAGCGCGCAGCTCGGGAAAAGAAAGTCGCGCTCTCTTAGACGCCGTTTCCATTCGCTGGAAAACGTCGAGAGTCGTCGGTCGAGCTGATTTACAAACTATCGAGTGCACGAAGACCCGAAACAAAATCGGGCCGGGATCCTGAAAATATAAATGCGAGGATTGTTCAAGCCGAGAAACTCAAAATTGTAGTTGACCTCGGGTCAGGTCGGTCCGGGATCCCGAAAGTTTGCAATGTTAGGGTATCCGAAACTGCAGTTATCATCGAATGAAATCAAGTTTGAGGACTACAAAAATTTCTAATCACATGAATATGACGCTTTTTCATAACCTTCCAATCTAGTTTTGCATTTTAACTTTTCAGGCACCCGAACATTGCAAACTTGGATACCCGCATAGTATTAGTAAATGTGTAATTATTCGTCTGTTTCGAATCTAAAGGAAATTTGAGTTACCTGTAAATTCACCTCAATATTTAAACATCCGAGCAAACGTAGATATACGATTCCAATTATCCTCTCATTTTCCACAACTGCGAGACGAATGATTTAAAAGAAATGTTGTTCGAGTAAGGATGCAGTTGTAGTTTGAAGATCGAGACGAATTTTCAAGAAAATGGCGGCGACCCCGAATCGGCGAATCGGGGACGAGCAGGTGTCGACAAATCGCGAGTCGCAACACGCCGAGAAAAATCCGAGCGATCGCGTTCGAGGTCTCCGAGATTTCTCGGCGGTATCGGTTAATTATCGAATCGGGAACGGCAGCTGGATGGCCGACGTAACCGGTGCACCGGTCCCCCGGCCAGATTTCGAGTGGGCCCGAAGGAAATCTGCGTTCTCGGGCCCCAGGAACCGAACGCGAAATGGTGACACGTCGCAGTTTATTCGCTCCTCTCTCGCCCGCAAACTGGAGAGAAAGAGAGGAGAGAGAGAGAGAGAGAACGCTCCGAGTAAAAGTGTGCCGGATTGTATAATCGAACGTGAATAAGCAAAATGTTACGCCACAACGATTTGGTAACTTTGCGGGCCGCCCCACCAACCACCGGGGCCCGACCGTGTTCCCATTGCGGTGGAGAGTTGGGCTTGAAGTCGGTCGCAGGAAAACTCGACCTGCATGAAGGGCCCGCGATCGGTTACCGATTGATATCGCGTTGCTCTTGCAAGGTGTATGCCAATGTTTAGTTAAATTTGCTACATCTGTTACATTTAACACGTTGATCGCCCACTCGACAATCGTAAAAATTACAGAGAATCAAAGCAATATATTTAACAAAACAAAAACTAAGATCTGTAGTATTGTGATATTAATTAATGTTTCAAACTTATTCTAATCCTTAGATCGTAAAGAAATTTTGTGCACTCAATCAACCAAAGTAAAAATTAATTTTCAATTCTGTATAAATAATTCCGTCACCCAGATATGAGTGACATGGCGATCAAAGTGTTAAAGGGTGTGACTGACTAATAGCGTACGGCGCAAAGTACCGAGTAATTAAAAATTTTTATTAATCGGTATAAAGCTGGGACACAAATAGCGATACATTAATCTGCAGCTGTTCAATAATTTCGGAAACGGTTCGCAAAAATTGGATATTTTGGCAAAATTGGGATATGGAACGAAATTTTTCTTCTTTCTGATGAAAAATAAAATCTGCAGGAAAGCGGATTTAATTAGTGAATATTGAAAAGAAATCGATTTGAGTGCAAAGATCGGTGTAACGAACGACCAGGAAAATGATGTAGAACAGCTACAGCGAATAACAAAATTCTATGCACTGCGTTTCTACTTGGAATTGCGAGAAGGGAGTCACGGTGACCGGTTGTTCGATATGTCAGCAGTTCATGGCGATAAGTGGTCAGACCTCAACTTTTTCACCGTTCCGGCCGATTCCGTTTTCCCCGGTTCGAAAATTCGGATCCGGGCCGGTGCGCACATAGCGACTTTCGCGCGTTGCCAAACGGCCGCCGGTTTTTCCGCGATTTTGCCAAACCAGATCCGCCATCCACCGCCTCGATCTAGAACGGCGTACCAAATAAACATCGGAAATAGCTGGGAGAGGCCGCCATAGCTGTTTACCAGGAAACTATTAAACCATGTCGCGAATAACAAAATTCTAAGTAGTTTAGAAGACGACGATATCGAGCACGTTGATCTTCTCGTATTGCTAACGACTGCAAGAAGCAATCTGACATCCCTAATTGCACAAATTCTGCACAATCTATTTCCTTTTTTTATCAATTTATATTGTTGCCATCAATTTGCAATCTCGTTCTTTCTCCCCTTTTTCGATGTCTATGCGTGAGGGCTGTTCTTCGTTTCCGCTCTCGTCATTTGTATAATTGTTCAGTTAGTACATACTACATATATTATAGTTAGTACATACTATACTATACATATAGTATAGTTAGTACATACTACACTATACATATAGTATAGTTAGTACATACTATACGTATAGTATAATTAGTACATACTACACTATACATATAGTATAGTTAGTACGTACTACATATTAGACTGCTGATTTTTATGCGGAGTAAAAATTCTTTGTATTGATTGCAAGATACAGAAGCCAGATAAATATCCATTCGTTTCCTTAATAATTTCAATTTGCTGAAAATAATGCGTTAGCATTTTTATATTCTTTAAATGTTATTAATACCCTGCTGTGATTTTATTCATTTCTGACAAAATATAGGTAGGTAGAATTTAAAATAGTGAAAAGGTTAGAGACGTCGATGTATTAGTTTTACTTTACTGAAGTTATCAAATAAATCAAGAATTTTTGAGTTGGCTCTAATTGCTTGCAATAATGCTTGCTATAAAAAATTTTCTTTTGCGTAAAAATTTGCAGTCTACTGTTCTGAATTCGATCTATACGTTTCTGCAATAATTGTATAAAATCCACAGACTGCATATTATTATTTTATTGTTCCGTATTATTCAGTTGTAGTATTATACAGTTGTAGTATTATACTCGATGATGTTATATCGCATAAACGTGCAGTGTTTAATTGTTGATCCCTTCTCAAAAAATTACAAAACTTCGCAAAAACAATATGGCTCCGCGGTCCACGATGACGTCAAATACATTCGATTCTCAGTCTCTCCCGCGCCATGTTCTTCAAACGAGTGAAGAGCTTCGAAAGTTGTAGAATTAGCTTAGAGATTCGTTGATAATTATACTAATTCGACGTGGCGCTCCGATCGAGCGTGTACAAGAAGAAAAATGTTATCCAGGCTTCCTGTCGATCGTTTCCGAGTCTCGTAAAACGGGTGAAAGTAGGGAAGCGACCGATCAATCTCTAATATTAACGAGCCGTGCCGGGAGGAGATGAAACGAGAGAGGAGAGAGGAGAGAAGCTCTCTGGCTCTCGATAGTAGGCGCCACCGTACGACTGGAATAGAAACGCGGTGAATAATAGTCACCGGCGGGCTATTTCCGAGCGGATCATCATCGAACTACGATTCGTCTGTTCGGGCTCCGGGGAACGTGTGAAAGACCCTTCAGGCACGCCGGGAACGAAAGTTTCGCGAGCCGGTTGACCGAACCCTGCCAACGCTGCCAATACTGCCAATACTGCCAATACTGCGTGGCACACATTTCGCTTGTTGAGGACGAGCTTGTTAAAACGTTACAAGGCGACGCGAGCCGATTAAATCCCGATTAACCCTTCGCGCGGCCCCTTGTTTGCCAATCGGACGCGGCCACGAATCACTAGCGATCTTTCTTCCCTTCCGAGGCAATCGACTAGCTAAATTCCGCTGGCATACTCTCCGAACTCTAACCGATCGATTTTTAAAACGTCACCCCCCGCCCGGAGATACTGACGATCTTTCTTTGAAATGTGATTAGTAGACTGCGAATGTTTGTATAATTTTCAATTTTTATGGACAGATTTTAAGAATGTGGTATCAAATAAAATCCTTTCGTTTCCGCCGCGGTTTTACTCGACGGTCCAACGTTTTTGCAAACAACCGGAGGTTATTTAACACTTTTGTCGGCGCGTTCGCGAGAGGAGCGCGTAACACGCGAACGCGCGCGCGATTTCCCGGAACCGGTCATGTGATTCGAAACCGAATTTCTCGCTGACTCTGCGAATTTTTTGGCAGGGAAACGGGAGACAGAGAGAGAGAGAGAGAGAGAGAGAGAGAAGAGGGGGAGGGAAGAAAAAAATGCGCAGAAATGCGCGCGTTTGGGAACCGAGCCACCGCGGATCGAGGATGTCCTGGTTGCCCTAGATCAAGTACTCGCCGGATATTTTTAAAAGATCGCCAGACGCGGGCACCGCCAACGTAATTCCAACCTGAAAACCGGGAGAGAAAGAGCGAGAGAGAGGGGGAGAGAGAAGCTTAGGTGTATCGGAGAAATCGGAGAAAAAATAGAACGTAGCGCGATCGACATGGAATAACAAGCGCTGGGAGAGAAAAAACACCGGCGCGCGCGGAAATCGAGCGTCTTTTTTTAAATTCGCGAGATATCGCATCCGGAACTGAAATTTAAGTCGTTTGCTTGAACATTGATTTTTTCCGAGCAATATTTCTCGAATTTCTAGCGCTTTCGAGAACGATTAAAACAATACTTTTTTTGGTCATTTAATCTTTCCCGTCGGTGAAAAAACTGCGTTAAAAGCTCGTAATTTGATCGGAAATTATTGTTTATACGGTGACTAAAAAATAATTCTCATCTTCCAAAAATGAACATTGAATTTTTGCTTCGTAAATTTTCGAATAGATTCGATTATTGCTACCTGATTGCAATTTCCCTTAAACGTTAGAGAAATAATTCATTTAGAACATGTCTTACATCCGAAAGTGTAAAGTTTTAGCAGTGAGAGTAACCTGTTCGATCATCGTAAAACGTTCATTCGTCTTAGTTAATCTGTCCGTTAATTTGTCCTGCAGCGGATGGATTTTTGCGATTAAGATGTGCGGTGTCGCGAAAACATCGTTTTGCATACGGGCTCGATGCAAATGAAACGACTCGTGCACAGCTGGTGCATTATCGGCGGCTGGCGAACCGGTCTAGCAAACTCGGATACATATTTTTCAGTCGGACCGCGAACGACCTCAGCCATCAGGTTATTCTCGATCGACGCAAATGATCTGCGTTGGCTCTGTCGAGGCCTGACAAATGCGAACCGATCATTTTACTCTTGAGCGTCATTTCGTGGGCCCTGTTTAGGAATTTTTGTAAAGAAACCGGGTGGCTCCTTTGTATCGAGGTTTTGCATACATATTCTCTATTATTTGGACCATACGATAGAATTTTTCCAAGTCGAAATACTTAAAATTATGGGAGTTATAGTTCCCTGGTTTGATAAATGCAAGAGCGTTAAGGGGATATTCGTAGGTCCTGTTCAGGAATTTTTGTAGAAAAATATGGCGATTGCTTTGTATCGAGGTTTTGCGTATCTATTTTCTATTATTTGGACCATACGATAGAATTTTTCCAAGTCGAAATACTTAAAATTGTAGGAGTTATAGTTCCTTGTTTTGAAGAATGCAAGAGTGTTAAGGGGATATTCGTAGGACCTGTTCAAGAATTTTTGTACAAAAATTGTGCGATTGATTTGTATCGAGGTTTTGCGTACCTGTTCTTTATTATTTGGACCATGCGATAGAATTTTTCCCAATCAAAATACTTAAAATTGTAGGAGTTGTAGTTCCCAGGTTTGAAGAATGCAAGAGTGATAAGGGGATATTTGTAGGGCCTGTTCAAGAATTTTTGTAGAAAAATTAGGCGATTGACTTGTGTCGAGGTTTTGCGTACCTGTTCTCTATTATTTGGACCATATGATAGAATTTTTCCAAGTCGAAATACTTAAAATTGTAGGAGTTATAGTTCCTTGTTTTGAAGAATGCAAGAGTGTTAAGGGGATATTCGTAGGCCCCGTTTAAGAATTTCTGTAGAAAAATTAGGCGATTTATTTGTATCGAGGCTTTACGCACCTGTTCTCTATTATTTGGATCATGCGATAGAATTTTTCCAAGTCGAAATACTTAAAATTGTAGGAGTTATAGTTCCCTAGTTTGAAGAATGCAAGGGTACTCTGGTTTAGAGCGTCTTTTCGTAGACCGTTTGGGAATTTTTGTAAAGAAATCGGGCGATTGTTTAGTATCGAGGTTTTGCATACATATTCCTTATCATTTGGACCATACAATAGAATTTTTCGGAGTGGAAATACATAAAATTGTAGGAGTTACATTCCTCAACTGAAACCTACCTACGCGGAAACGATCGTTCGGTTCATCGAACGGCAACCATAAGTTTGTTTGATATTTCGATGGAAGCGGTCGGAATTAGCAAGACCGTTTCGTTTCGAGCGAATACCGTTCAATTAACATCGATTGGACAAGTTGTTACAGATTCCTAGGCAGCTATTATAGCAGATGAATCCAATATTCAATCGAGGAAACGAACTTACGTATGATTAGACTGCGAACTTCGAGATTTCGAGTACGAATCAGCGATGGCTTCAGAGAAATTTCAGGACGTTGCTTGCCTCCTATTATTCGAAATTGTTTCGAGGAATTTCGATGGCTAGTCTGTAAAACAAATTATAAATTATTCTCCGTTGACGCAAATCTAGGAGATAAAAAGATGAAGTCGTGTAACGGTCGGTAACGTCGTCTGACGAAATACGGAGAATATATCGTGAAATAAAATATCGCGAAAGGTCGGAAAAGACAGGTGTTTGGGTTCGAAACTAACTGGCGTCGAGAGGATCCCTGGTGGTGGTGCGTGGTTGCGTAACAGCGATGAGCACCGAGTAAAAATAAAAGAACGAAGCACGATGCAGAGTGGATTCTGAGCATAGCTGGGTCTAGGTCTAGGTCGACTAGGCGGGGCGTGCGTATGGTTATACATATATGCGTGTATACGCACGCGGCCGGTCGTGCGTGCGGAGTGCGTGTATCCCCACCCTGAATCCACCTCTTCTTTTCGAGGGCTTTGCCACCCCTGTTATTTACAATCCGCAAAAATCTTGTCAAGCTAATTGGCAATTTTCAACGTTAATGGCTCGCTGAAACGGCTAACTTCATTTGAATGCTGAACCGTATTTTTCGCTCAAATGACCGATGAATTTCACTTCGACATCTCTGCTGAATTTTTTTATCGTTTCATACGTCCTGTACTATTCTTGTAGTGGTGTATCCTAATCGAAAAATGGTGGTCCAAGCAATATAAATCATTAGACTGCGAATCCTCATCTTCAAATATGTTGTAATCCGATTGAAGAATAACTCAGTGGAGACGTACTGTATTATATTAAAATATCTCTGTATTTCACAATTAACGCACGAGGTAAATACAACTTGTTCGTATGACTGCCGGAACACAAGAGTTAATGCATAATTAATTACTTGTAATCATGTCAGATGTCGCGATTAACGTCTCTGTTCTAACAAAATAAAAATCGTCTGCACCGATTGCGGATGAATGGAGTTACATGAAAAAATTATTAATGCTCTCAATAATTTCCGTAGGTTGTGAAGAGTAGTTTAGCATAAATAATCTGCCAACACTATTAAATTCATCTGATATTTCTTCCGACATTTCTAGGAATCTGTCGTATTAACAAGCTCCTTGGTCCTAATGTTAAACTACATTCCACAGTTTCGTTTATTGGTTGATCACAAGATAAACCATAGTAGACAAGTTTATGATTTCTATCGATCAAATTTTGAGTTATATTAAGGAAAACGATATTGGCGCAAGAATGACTAGGTCTAGTCGATCTCTTTTTGAAAAAAGATCGAACCTTGCGCCAATATCATTTTCCTTAATATAGTAGACAAGGTTTGATCTGGTTGGTCAACTAAAATATTCAGAAAAGGAATAGCTTGAGGACCGAACTATTCGGACTCAAGACTGCCTTTCAATATTCTTGCGCGTCCTCTAAAGTTGTCCGAGCGCTAGCAGCGAGTATGGTCGCCGCTCAGACAATTTATGCCGGTACGTTCGTGCGTCGGAGGCATTCCTGGTGGCCAGGTGGCGAGCTGCATCGTCGCCGAGC
Organism: Sphecodes monilicornis; assembly: GCA_913789915.3. Classification (NCBI taxonomy): domain Eukaryota; kingdom Metazoa; phylum Arthropoda; class Insecta; order Hymenoptera; family Halictidae; genus Sphecodes; species Sphecodes monilicornis. The sequence continues at coordinate 22,557,604 of OU565291.1, forward strand.
AAATTGTTGCATCGTTAACGTCCTGGGGACAAGGTGCGCGCCTTGGACTATGCCATTGGCCTGTGTTTGCCTGAAGTACGCGACCTGGTAGCCAGCCAGAGCCAGGCATATCCAGGCATAGCTAGGTAGAGCCGAGCGTGTTACGGTAACTAAACAAATTCCAGACGCGGAATTAGCATAAAGCCCGCGAAGTTATCGGTGTCGTAAACCCGTCGTCCGGTTCTAACGCGAACGCGAAAGTGCGCGGCGAATGCGCTCGCTTGTACGCCGCAGCATGCTGCGTTTCCTTAACCGGCCGCTCACCTCGTTTCTCGCCGGTGCTCGGCGCGAAGAGAGGAAAAGTCTAGGAGCTAGCTAGTCGAGCCCACGACCAGGTAACCAACAGGTAACCGGCAGTCTCTCCTCGCTGCTGAGAGAGCAGGTGCTACAAACGTGGCAACGAGCAAAAACAAAAGGAGCCGTGCGCCGGCTGGGACTAGACTAGGCGAGGATAGGCTAGGTTGGTTCTAGGTGTAGGTCTAGGTCGACTGGAAGGGGTGCGCCGGTCTACTTCCTGCCCTAGTATCGAGGAATCGCCTTTTCCGTACGCCTGTCCATCTCTCTCATCCTTCGAAATTGCGATAGTTCCGCGAAAGCCATCGCGGACTCCAGGGACAACGCCTATGCCTCCAACCATGAAGTTGTTGGAAGCTGTTTTCCTGCTAGATAACGAAGACACCTTGATACTTTCACCTGATCGACATTTTTCACGCGTCCCATCTTTATGTCTCCGTTTGCTCGAAAGTCAACGTTCATCTTTCGCTTCTGTGTCTGTTAGCTGGCCTAAGGAGCTTGTTAGCATGGTCGCTGGAGCTGTCGAGTGTTAAGAGCGACTAGTTTCATGCACCTATAATAATCACTTGCATTCGAACTCTAGGTAATTAGTAGACTGAGGAGTTTATGTATTTATGACAAGAAACACAGAGCAGTGAAGACAGCAAAGTAATTTAAGAACACTGTTACGTTGTTTTTAGTTTATTACGTTTATTAAGGGAGGGGACACATTTTATTTGACTCTAGTTTTGCACAGTTTGGTGCAGAATTTTTTTATTCAGCAAAACTATGCGAACTAATTTAAGAACACTGTTACGTTATTTTTAGTTTATTACAACTATTAAGGGAGGGGACACATTTTATTCGAATCTAGTTTTGCACAGTTTGGTGCAGAATTTTGTTATTCAGCAAAACTATGAAAACTAATTTAAGAACACTGTTACGTTGTTTTTAGTTTATTACAACTATTAAGGGAGGGGACACATTTTATTCGACTTTAGTTTTGTACAGTTTGATGCAGAATTTTTTTATACAGCAGAATGATCCGCAGTGTAGTAATTAGACCATCCTGTGCTACGGCGCTAACTGAAATACGAATATGCCTTTTAGAGAAACAGGATATACATAAAACGAAACAATTAAATAGAAACCTCGGCCTACGTCAGATATAGGCATTTTTGTCTCATTTGATACAAAACCGTCCCCACCATAGCGCCCACTGTCCCCCACCAGCATCCGCCATGCGCCCGTCGCGAGCAGTGCGCAGGCCTCGTGCATGAAACAGAGGTTGGTGGGAGAAGCAGGCGCTTAAGGGGCCCCTACCATGCCCATCGCGATTCTACGTTATATGTATAAATACATTATTCAAAGTTTCCGTTCAATAATTCTTAGTATTGAAACGTTTAGGGGAACATCCGGTGTTGCAAGATTCGCGTCTTCTGATCCTAAGTTTGTTTCACTGTCCATTCGTGCGGTTTATAATGGTGCGGTTAATATAAAAATACATACATACAAGATTCCTACTCGTCATTCTTCTTTTTCGATCAAATCTGTTCAAGAAAAACCGTGATCATATTTTTCGGTGCTATATGAATTATGAAATATTGTTTTATTTTTAAATTCGAGGTTTCGGGATACACGCGTGGAAGAACTGCAGCAGCTCGTGCAAAACCCGGCAAAGTGCATTCACACCGGTCGCACGTGACGGTTAGGTGTTATCGTGGTTGCTGATTAATATCCTCTCTCAGCGCTCCGGAAGCGCAGGCGGTGTCGGATTTTATTCTAGGCCAAGACACGTGGTGTAACCATAACGTTCCGTCAGGAATTTAGCTAGAATCTCGCTGAACTCGAAAGGTTGTCGATCGGTTTGCTTGTTCTAATTGAAATCGTCAAAAATCTGGACAAACGGATACCCGTTATTTTCTCAAATAAACCGAAATAAGCCTCTTGAAGGCCTCAAGCACTTAAAAGAATTTGGGGCCCCATATATCGGATCATTTCAACGCAATCTATAGTCGACATATACAATTTCTCAGGAATTTTCGATAATTTGACTGAAAAGTGTGGTTGTAACAAGAGTTTTACTCGTCCACTACTGATTTTCATCTTTCCACTATTCTTTCGTTCTTCCCATTCGCACAAACACGTGCACATAAACAGTGCACAAGATTGAAATATTATTACTACCTAAAGGATATAAAATGCAGCAAATTTCTGTGGTGTGCCCCTCTTCTCATGATATTCTAAGCACGTGCTTACTTTGCTTATTGGTCCCAAGCAATTTTATTGTTCTACGACTGTGAATAATTTTTAACGAAATTATTACTCTCGAAGAATATCGAGCAGATTTCAACTGAACACAACACGTTCATTCAGTTGACTCTTCGGCACACCATTTTGTTTCGCAAGGAAAAATTATTCGACCCAATCAAGAAGTATGCTACAAATAATACTCGTCCCCCAGGGATTAATCCAGCACTGTAGATAAGAGCAACGCTACAAGGTACACTCCACTATCAATGTGTCTTGGACCCCCTGAAAAAGCTAGCTGCAATGCTTGTGAATCGCTGGGAAAATAATTTAGAATACGGCTTACACATCGATTCAAAATCATCTCCAAAAAGTTCTTCTTATGAAACGGTTAAGTTTAAAGTTCAAAGACTTCTTGTAAAACAGTTGCTGCCAATGCCTTTGTAAATCTAGCGATAAAGATCACGAAGACGGTGGTGAGAATGATGTGCCGGAAACTTTTACAGTACATCCTCCCGTGGCCCAGTCTGGTCGGCACACCTGTGTCCCGTAATTGCGAGCAAGCGGAGGGTTCGTTGCGAATTCCTCGGTCCAATAATAAGTGCATAGTTGCTTTAAATAGCGGGCCCCGTTGCATATTCATGAGCGGGTCGAACCGCGGCGCGGAATTCCCCGCGGGTGCGCAAGGTTACCGAGTAAAATTGAAGAGTTTTACGCGGAAAACGGGCGTGAACCCTTTATTCCAACGAGACCGTAGGTACTCGTATTAATCTTTGACTAATTTCTCTGTAAAACGTTAAACATTTTATTCTACGGGTTTGAATCAAGAGAATTTATTCGGAACTGCTCCGCGAAGTTATAACTGGATTATGAATTGTATGCATTTATGGCAAAAACGTGTGGGTGCTATTTAAAACAGTAGAAACAGTTAAAATGATTTAAGAATGCCACACTATTATTTTCAACTTGTTAAAATGATCAAATATGTTGGAAATGAAATAAATCCACGACAGTGTTTCCACGTATTTTGTATTTAGTGTATAATTTATAATGTGATAATAAAACTGTGATTATAGTTCGATTGTATAATTGTATGTGAAAAGACTATTACTTTGTAAGATGCGCTCAGGCTAGCTGCTATGACGGGACTGACGACGGTCCTAACTTTACGCCCTCGCCTGGGCCCTGCTGTCTCTGGGAAAAACCTCCCCTTAAGCCTACGCACTTATACTAGGACGCGTGGTATCGTTGTATTCCAACAAAATAACATGCCTATATGGCTCCAATCTCTTGCAATTGACGCAGACAATTTTTATTTTGCACAAAGATCCGCAGTATGGTTATAACAATGAATTATGAACCGAGTGTTGCCGATCTTTGAACTTCCGGTTGTGCTCTCTTTAACCTTCAATGTGGGTACCCGGGTATCCACTCTCAATTTCTTTGTAACACTTCTTTAATACTTTCATTGACAAATAGCAAGCTTATCGTAGACTTTCATGTTCTCGGGTGACCACAAATTAATTTTCATTTGAGGCATAAAAACATGCGTTAGAACTATAAAGCGCAAGATAAGTATTAACCTGCCATAGTCGCGCGCGGTCTCACAGACCGCACCGTCATTTGTTGTAGCATATTTCAATTGTTATTGTGCCCACATTTCGCATTCTCGGTCTAGCTGACTATTATTACCTCGCAAACGTAACTTCTAATCAACTGATTAATTATTGCCATTTGTATAAGTTGTAGGCATTTTCGGTCTGTAACACCGCGCGCGCCCGCTGGTGTTATATGCTTTCGTCATTGTAGTTTGTGATATAAACATGTGGAAGTATACATACGAGAAGGAGCAGCAGCGTCTCCAATGCATTTTGGAAGAGAGTGAAGCAAGATTTTAGTCAAAGAATATACTTTTGGTTAATTTTGAATTTCTGTTTATAGTTGAAATTTTTGTGGAACGATGCTGTATTTAATTTTTTTAATGAAAAATATATTATTTTTTTGTTAAAGACTTTTATATTCTTGCATATGAACATATTCGCACTTACAAACGAAAACACCTTAAACATTATGATTAATATTCGATGCGGTCTCACAGACCGCGCGCGACCTCTCATGTCACAAAATAAGGCGCGACTACTCTAAGGTCAACACTAAACCTACCACGCACAAAATATATAAAAGTGAAATGCCCTATAGAAGTGAAAAGATTTAATTTACTTTAACATTTTACGGTTTTCATTATAATCTGTGTTTAAATGAAGAAGTCAGTTGAATCATTTCCTATGGAAGCGTTTTTATAATTTCAATCATTGTAAAATAGAAAACCGGTCATTTTGACCGTGGTAGGTATGGATGTAGTCTCCCAACTGAACACTTTATTTGCCGGAAGCCCATCAAAATCCTCTTTCAATCATTTTCATAGATCGAGAATAATCCAACAACATCATTCCAATTAATCTAACATCTCACCGTTTGTATTTAATCATTCAATTATCGTAATAAACGCATAAAGATCCGCAGTCCACTAAAAACCAATCGAACTCCTCTTTCCCGTGTGCCGATCAGCTAGTCTTCTTCCCAAGCAACTGTCTTCGCTGCGACGACATCGAGCAAGAAAACAACGCGCGACCGCCGATGCAAATAGGCTAATTAATCAAACGGTGCGTAGTTAACGGGACACGGGTTGCTTGTAGTCGCTCGAAAAACCGCGGCACTCATTAACCGCTCTTTCGCCGAGCGGAATACCTGCCGAGAATCTCTCGGTATCCGGTGGCTCGTCACGGAAACCGCCTCGTTCTCTCTCTCTCTTCCCCTTCCTCTTTGTCTTTCGAACCAGAGGGGAACGGTCCCCGAAAAATCACCGTGTCACCCGGTAACGCGTCTCTCCCTCTCCGAGACCGGAATACGAACCAACGAACGAAGTCTGGATTGGCCGTGACGTTCCACGCTGGAGAAAAGAGAGAAAAAGAGAGAGAGAGAGAGAGTCAGAGAGTGAAAGAGCAGGTTCGCAAATGATCCTCCGGAAGTGGCGGGATATTTTGCGCGCGTCGATTTTCGGGCCGACAGAGGGAACGAAACAGGGGTACCATGAAACAGCGAGACTGCAGGAAGGAGTGGAGAGCAAGGAAGCGGGAAGAGGGTGAAGAGAACCGGGAGGAAGAATGAAAGAATGAAAGAAAGAAAGAAGGAAGGAGGAGGAAACGAGAGGCGAGTTTACAGATAGGCAGAGGCTGGCTGAACAGGCAGGCAGGCAGCCGGCCAGCCGAGGCTCGCAGCGAGCGTCCTTCCTGGGTCTCTGCCCCTGCCGATGTATGTATTGTAGTATTGTATATTTGCTGTGCACATATTATCAGAACGGCTCGTTCGTTGTGAGCGAGCGTCGGTGTTTCGTCGTGTATAGTGTACGTAGACGCTCTCTGCTGATGCCTCGGACGAGAGCGTGGAAGAGCACGCTCGCGCGCGGTCGCTCACAGTTTGCGCGCGTGTGTTGAACACCACCGCCGCCGCCGCCGCCGGCAAAAATGCATAGCGCTGTTGCACCAGACGGTTCTCAACCGGACAGACCCTCTTCTCCCTGTCTCCCTACCTTCCCGCGTAACTCACCCTCTCTCTCTCTCTCATCTCTCTGCTCTCTCTGCTCTCTCTTTCTCTTTGCATAGCCGTTCCCGCCGCGCGTAAAAGTCATCGCCGGCTGATCCGGCTTATCGGCGAGACGGTGAGCCGAATCGATTACCTCGAAGGGGAACCCTTTCTCTCTCTCTCTCGATCTCTTTGCGTACCCTCTCCTCCCGTCAGAGCAAATCCGCGGGGAAAATATTTGCGATGCGCCTCGGTGATGTTACCACGATAAAATTAATCGGAGCAAAGGATGAGTGGCGAGACGAACGTGCCCGAGGGGGACGGGGCACTCTCTCTCTTTCTCTCACTTTGTCTTTCCCTTTCTCTCTCTCTCTCTCTAGCTCGCTCGCTCTCTTTGCGAGCGAATAGACGACGATGCCTCGCCAAGGCCTTCAGCCCCCTCTCGCGTACCCCCGATCCTCACCATGTCCCATCGCGTCCACTATCATCCGCCGATTCGCTCGTCTTTAACCTTTCGCCCGGTTCACTGTGTCCCCCGGATATTTTCGACCCCCTTCGACTGGAATTGCGAAGAAATGCCGCGAGAATCGACGAGGAATCAGACGAATCGATCCACGATCGGTGATCTACGTCCCTATCGATTCTCCGTTGTTGCTGAGGGCTTCCGGGTGCTACAAGAATCGGTTACCTCGTTGCTAAGATTAGGCAAGTCGACTTTTCGGGAAATTGTAATTTACCAGTGCAGTTGATACTGCAATTGTTGTAATTTACCAGTGGGTTATCGATATTGGAATATCCATTGCGACAAGAATCGCAGAGAATCTAAGTAAATTAATTTAAGTAAATTTATTAGGCAACGATCGCCTACCTACGAAAATATACTTTGTCATCTAGCCACCCGATTTCGTACGCTCGACGAGACGAACGGTTTTTAGTTTGCATAAACATTGTCTAGGTTCGTTCGCAGTGCTATCATTGATCGAACCTGTGCGCCGAAATTCGAACACAATTAATCAAAAATTTTCCCGATAAACACATTTAATATATAGCTATCAATTAGTACGGATAATGGAGATTCTACAATATCACGAATTATTAAAACTATCAAGAAAAGGAATCGATGTCAATGCAGCTTCCAACGTTCTTTTTTTCTTTTTTCTTTTATTCAGAAAATTTCATAAGAGATTTATTACAACATTAGGTACAAACAAAACCAAAGTGTACAGGGAAAGTAACCTCTACAAACTAAAAGCTAGGGTACATCGGTATTGTTTCACCAACAATACGCTGCACAACATTTTTATTTCGCACAAAGATCCGCAGTCTACCGATCATAATCGCATTCTGTCGCATTTGCTGTCCGTTCCACCGCATTTCGATTCGCTCGGTAAAACATCCAATATTCGACAGCATGTTTCATCGTCGTCGAGATAGCCGAGTGCAGTGGCAACTGCCAGCCAATAGTCAGACCGTGCCTATCACCAGGAAAAATTCCTCTCTCGACTTCCCGACCAAAACATCTTTCCCCTCCACCGTGTTGTCTCTCCCTGACATTTTTCGCCTTGTCCGAGATTCGGGATCCGCGACCTGGTCATGAGGATCGCTTTCCTTATTCCTATTATACCAGCACTCGCGCGCACACCCTCGCGCTCTCGCACGCGTGCACGTGCACCGAGACTCGGCGACGATGCACATGCACAAGCGAGAAGAGAGCGGGTTCGAGACGGGAACAGGGACGGGAACAGGGAAGGAACGGAGACGGAACAGGAGGGGCGACGAGGGAGAAACAGGAGAGAGAGAAAGAGAGAAGGGGGGAGAGAGAGAGAGAAAGAGGGAGGAGACGGACCGTTGGGACGAGAGAGGGAAAAGAGCTGCAGCTAGAGTACCACGCGAGTATAACGCCGAAGGCACGTATCGGCGGTTTTAGCGAGGTATAGACGGTGACCTTGTCGCCGGCAATTCACCCCGTCTGTCTCTCCATTCTCTCTCTCTTTCTCTCCCCCCAGGTCCTTCTCTCTCTCTCATTCTCTCTTTCTCTCTCTCTGGTGGGGCACTTCTTCCGTCTCCCCGCGATCGTGTGATCGCTCCGTCCCTCTCCGACCAGTCTCCGCCGACGGATGCACCGTGCACACGCGTCCTCCTCCTCGTTGCACACGCTTGTCCGACGTCAACGAGCCCTGTCTCCCTCTCTGTCTATCGTTCTCTCCGTTCCTGTGGCGTACGCGATCTTTTATATGTGACAATGTCCTTCCTTCTTGCGTGCCCAGCTCTTCTCGATCTTCTCTACGCCGGGGTATAACGCGAAACCATCCTCCCACCCTCGTCTCACTTATCCTCTTTCTCCTCTTCCTTCTCGTACTCTTCTTGCTCGCTCCTCCGTTCCCCGTGTTCCGCGAAACAATCGATCCGTGTATATCGTATCCTGTTTTACACGCGACGCTCTGTCCCTCCGCTTCACGGTTATTAGGGACACGCGGAGGTCCCAGAAACCCTTCTCTTCTGGATCCTTCGCAGTCTTTGCTCAAACGATGCTGGTCAATCTCTAACCTTTTGCTGGTCGAACTGTTTTTCTGTTTTAGTTTAGAAATACCTTCAAGATCTCATAATTCAATTACAGTGGAATTTCGTTTATAAGAACTAGATTTATGTGAACTAAATCTAGTAACTTGCGACATTAAGTCGTGTTCAGTGCCTGATTAAGACATTCGGAGGCCCTAAGCACTTAAATGATTTTTAGGTTATATAGGATCACTGCAAAGTAATGTAGGTTGGACCTGCACGATTTCTGTGACATTTTTGATCATTTTATTAAAAAAATGTTTTTAACAAAAGTGAGAGATTTTTGCTCTCTCTTTAACCCTTCGCTGTTCGAACTGTTTTCCTGTTTTAGTTTAGAACTACCTTCAACATCATATAATTCGATTACAATGGAACCCCGTTTAAGAACTCGATTTATATTAACTAAATTTAGTAACTTGCGACATTAAGTCGTGTTCAGTGCCTGATTAAGACATTCAGATGCCCTAAGCACTTAATAGATTTTTAGGTTATACAGGATCACTTCAACTTAATATGGGTTGGACCTGCAAAATTTCTGAGTCATTTTTGATCATTTTACTGAAAAATTATTTTTAACAAACGTTAGAGATTTTTGTTCCCACAAGGGAAGGGTCCCAAGTTTCCGAATTCGATTTTGATAATTTCTTGTGAGATGATGGTATATGGATCCCTAATTATGTCTGCAAAATATTAGGTGTAGTTACTCCATAGTTTTAAATATATAAATAATTAAACTTTCATATCTTGTTCATATATGATGGTTTGCAGCTCAAGTTTTCGAAGTTCCATTAGCGGTGTTAAGCAGGTTGCGTGATTCACACGCAATCGTCCCAGGTTCGTGCCTCATCGGTGAAACTTTTCTTTTTTCACTTCTTTTTAATTTGTACTTTCATTTATGTTTATTACAATTTTATTTTGGGACTAATGTACATTATGCGGGATGATTTGCATCATACATGCAATCAAAACGTAAAACATCTCGACACAAAATGAAACGAAAAGAACGTGACAAATTGCACTAGATTGTCAATATAAATCAAAATTTTGTGCAGACATGATTAGAGATCCATACATCGTCTCACAAAAAATTATTGAAATCGAAGTTGGACACTTGGGGTCCTTTCCTTGTCAGCAATATTATTACTATGTAAAAGATATCAAATTTAGAAAATGTCTATGGTGCCCTACTTCTCCTAAACACGTGCTTATTTTGTTTATTGGTTAATCCAGCACTGGTCGCGTTATATTCAGTATCTTAGAATTCTTCCTCTGACGGAGAGTGTCGTCCTCTTTCCGGCGCGTTCTCCGACACGCTCGCGTTTCGAACTCACTTTTCCTCGTCATCTTCTCCGTTTTCGTCCTCCTCGTCGTCTTCTCTATCGTGGAATCGGCTTTCCCCGTGACCAGTTAAAGGCCTCTATATACTGTGAAGAATCCATGCTTCGTGGTCTCCACGGAGAAAACCTGCGATTCCACCTTCGCTTTCGTTACCGAGACCACTTCACGACTTTACACCTTCTGTCACGATCGATTTCTTTTCCTCTCGCAATTGCCTGATCGACTATAGACAAGTAATGTCGGAACACGCCTATGCATATTTAAAGTTCGTGTATCTCGCATTTGCGAAGCGTTCTTAGAGTAAATTCTTTTCTTCCGGTAATAGCTTGTTCGACTATTAAAGAATAATGTGGTGAGAAACGGAGAACGTGCCTTCTCGAAGAAGAGAATATTTTAAAGCCTGGTCGCAATTTGCCCGATCGATTTCTGAAGAAAGTTCGATGCTTCGCAGAAGGTTAATATTTCTCTGATCTCTCCGCAATGGAACATTGTCGCAGACTTGCCGAGCACCCTGTAGATTTGCATGTGCCTACCAATGACATCGTAGAAAAGGAAATGCTGATCGCCTTTACGCAAGTCTGCGCGCGCCACCGCGATTTATGCAACCGTTGTCCGCGACGAAAATTCCGCGTGCCGATCGGGAACGCGTCGAATTTCATCATTGACTCCGACCGAGAATCGTTCATAGTGGAACCGCAACGCGCGTGAATGTCTTTCTCTCTTTCTTTCATTGCGAATTTTTCTTTCAAACGTAACCGCGTCGAGGACCACGTAACAGATGCAACAATCTTTCTAAGAGTGACAAAAATATACCGACAAAACACGCAAGTTTCTCCCTGTCGCTAATGATCCGATGCGAAACAAATACGCACAACAACTATTGTTGTTACGATTCTACGACACTGTGATTTCTTTTCTTAAAGACTCACGATGAACACTTTCAAATCAATATACCAGTCTGTGCTCTTTGTTCAAGCTGAAATGGAACTCTATTCTTCTTTGATCGATTGCAGACTTGTTTTGCAGGATAAAAATTGCCTGTATTAATTGTAAAATACAGGAACTATACATATAGTCATTCGGATTATCGTACTGACTAGAATTTTCGAGTTTATGAATTTTCTGAGACTCCTAGGTGGGCTCTCACAGTGTTAAGTGGGGAGGAGACTTCAACTGAAGTAAGGAGAGGGGATTTGCACGAGTGAGACACCATACTATTTTTCGAAATTAATGGGTCCAGCAACGGGCGCTTAAGTTTGCACTGTATAAAGAACCGCGGAGCAGAAAGACATCGTTATCGATGGAGATTAGTAGAAGAGGGTTACGCAGCGCGTTGAAAAGCGTTAAAAATTGCCTGTATTAATTATAAAATACAGGAACTATACATATAATCATTCGGATTATCGTACTGACTTGAATTTTCGAGTTTATGAATTTTCTGAGATTCCTAGGTGGGCTCTCAAAGCATTAAGTGGGGAGGAGACTTCAACTGAAGTAAGGAGAGGGGATTTGCACGAGTGAGACACCATACTATTTTCTGAAATTGATGGGCCCAGCAACGGGCGCTTAAGTTTGCACTGTATAAAGAACCGCGGAGCCGAAAGACTGAGTTATCTTTGGAGATTAGTGGAAGAGGGTTACGCAACGCGTTGAAAAACGTTAAAAATTGCCTGTATTAATTATAAAATACAGGAACTATACACATAATCATTCGAATTATCGTACTGACTTGAATTTTCGAGTTTATGAATTTTCTGAGACTCCTAGGTGGGCTCTCACAGTGTTAAGTGGGGAGGAGACTTCAACTGAAGTGAGGAGAGGGGATTTGCACGAGTGAGACACCATACTATTTTCTGAAATTGATGGGCCCAGCAACGGGCGCTTAAGTTTGCACTGTATAAAGAACCGCGGAGCCGAAAGACAGCGTTATCGATGGAGATTAGTAGAAGAGGGTTACGCAACGCGTCGAAAAGCGTTTGTCGTTCTCATGCGAATCCGACGGGGTCCACCGTGTGACCATTCTCTCTCGTTCTCTCTCTGTCTCTCTTTCTTCCTGCACCTTTTTTCCCCTCTCCTTGTCAGCTCGATTCAGCAGCCTCGTTTTCCGTCGTGTCGTGCGACTTCCTCGACAGCAACAACGGCTCTCTGATCTCGCCGCTCGCGAATCGTCGATCTGTCCTGCGTTTTGCGGAGGAGGCTGGTTAGCTCCTGTGGGTGAGCTCTCTCGTGTGCGTGGGCACGTGTTTCCCTGCACGGTTAGGCGTGTACGGTGCGTGAGTCGCGCTCGAAAATTGACAATTTCAAATGATTCATTTCCGGCGGCTCCGTTCCGTGGGGACCGGCTCTCCTTCCCGTTGTCTCGTCGTTCGAGCCCGAGACACCGTCGCAGAAAGACGCGCATACAGTCGCGAATAAAAGTATCCGGCAGCCTTTAATTAGATCACTCCGAGCACCACGATTCGTTGCGCGAAACAAACGTTCTCCGCCTGGATCGAGGCGCACCGATTCTCAATCGATATTTCTTCAGTTCCCGTGAAATTGTCGAAGGCAAAGAAGTTCTAATCACTGTAGCCTTAACGCTTGGAGCGCTCGTTCAGCAGCTTCAAAAATTCCGTGAAAGCAAACTAATTTCTTTAACGCGCTCTTTCTATTTTTCTGATTCTAATCACATTTGCTACACCGTGTGCATAAAGGGAAAAATTGATTTACTAAATTAATGAAATCTTGCCAAATTTCTGGGAGATATGTAAGCACACTAGGCGTTAGTAGTCTGGGCTCTGTTGTGGCGGCTACTTCCTACGCTCGCCAACAGAGGGACACTACGACAACACCTTTCCCGCTACTACCTGAATCTTCCTCTGTTTGTATATATACCGTCCTAAACTGTCCTTACGACTTTCCGCAACTAAGGCACGGGTCAGCTAGATAGCCTTACTTACGAGTCTTCTAAAGGTCGGGTTATACACATCCGTCCGATATCGGACGCGTTTGTAGGGTGTTTATACATTTCCGTCCGAACTTTGACGTAACTTGTGATGCGTTCGAGATGTTGTAAAGGAGAGCTCCCAGACTCGAAGAAAAAGAATCGTTGAGAAGTCGGACGCCGATTTCCGATTGCGAACACTCTCATTTAAACCTGGGTAACAATATTCGGTCTGATCCGAACTTCGGGCATGTATAACCCGACCTTAACGGTCCTAGGACGAAACGCTCCTGTTTCCTCCTTTCACACTTTTCATCCGCCATACTGTGTCTATGTTCTTTAAAATATCTTGTAATTCTTCCACGAATTTCTCCTTCGCTCGCAGTTATTTTATATATTACAACGACTATCGCAATATCTATGAAAACCTCCGAGAAAAAACATAAACGAAAAATAGAGTATTTCAGACTCGAGTGGGGTTAAAAAGGATCAGAGGAAGGGCATAGACTCCAGATTGCACGCACCGATGCAGAGAAACGAGCAGGTAAAACCTCACGGAACAGCGCAGGCTGAACCGAACGCGTTCGATGCAGAACGTTAAGGAAACCATCTCGCTTCTACTCGCGACTACAATAATTAAAAGCTGGTTTAATATCCGCGGCGGTACTTTTGCCGACGACTGTAGGTGGACAGGAACGGGGGGAAGGGTGAAGAGGAGAGAAACGAGGCGACGAACACGAGACCCGGGAGAGGAGAGACGGAGAGAGAGGACGGAACACGGTCCAACTCTCTCGGACGCGAATCCACGCACACAGTTTCGCGTCTAAATATAATGCGAGCGAGCGTAATCTCTCTCTTTCTCTCTCTGTTCGGTTTATCTGCTCCTCTCGACCATCCTCCTCCTCCTCCTCCTCCTCCTTTCCCGACATGGTGGTTCGTGGCACTCTCGGCGGGCCGAATGCACGCAGCCGCATCGTCGGCGCATACTGCACGCACACGCGACGCTGCAGTCAGCCTAGACCTAGACCCAGTGAGCTAGCCTAGACCCGCGGATATATATGGTCTGGTGGGGAGGAACAGGAAGATCAGGGAATGCGAGGGCACGCCGGGAGAGAGAGGAGAGATAGGAGAGAGCAAGAGAGAGAGAGAGAGAGAGAGAGAGAAGAGAGAGAGAGAGGGAGCTGTCTCTAGTACTATCAGAGAAAGTGAACGGGCATCGAGCAGAACGAGCGGGCGGTTTCGCGCGCACGAAACATTTCGTGTCACGCGATCCTCTTTGTATCCTCCTCGTCTCACCCTACCCACAATTTCTTCCTTCTTCCCTCTTTCCCATCCTTCTTTTCTTCCACCCACCACTTTGTCCATTTTCATCCTCTTCTTCCTTCAGCCCTTGTCTTCCACCGTATTCCGTTGAAACGTTCACTGCCCGTATATCAACCCGTAAGAATTTCAACAAATTGAAGTAAGCCAATCATTCTAATTAAAACTGAGGAGTTAAAATTTGTCACTAGGCTGGGGATTTTTATGCAAAATAAAAATTGTCTACTTCAATTGCAAGACACAGGAACTGCGTAGATATTTATTTCTTTTTCAAATCATTTTAATATTATGTTGAAAGTAGTACATTTTTTAACAATCTTTAAATGTTTTCACGTAACGACCGTCCTACAAATAATTCCCGTCCACTAACTCCGTCAGCCCCTGTCTTCAACCGTATTCTGTTGAAACGTTCACTGCCCGTATATCAACTCGTAAGAAATTCAACAAATTGAAGTAAGCCAATCATTCTAATGAAAACTGAAGAGTTAAAATTTGTCAATAGGCTAGTCAATAGACAATAAAAATTGTCTACTTCAATTGCAAGACACAGGAACTGCGTAGATATTTATTTCTTTTTCAAATCATTTTAACACTTTGACTGCCAAAGCAGCGACCTCAAAAATTTCATAAAATCGAAAAAATATATTTAATAAAATAATGATTACAGAATTAAAATGTGTGACACTGAGTAACGTTTTAACCTTCTTGCATTTTCCAGATATTAACCAAATTTGATACAATGATTACATTAGCGTAATAATTAATTTTTAAATATGGACAAATAATTCCGTCACCCATATATGGGTGACACGGCAGTCAACGTGTTAATATTATGTTGAAAGTAGTACATTTTTTGACAATCTTTAAACGTTTTCAGATGAACGCCTCTCCTATAAATAATTCCCGTCCACTAAATTGTAAGAAATGTACTGATACAGTAGGACCCCGATTATCCGATTTTCTGATGCAAGAAGTCTCTAGTATCATGCTTCAAATTTGAATAGTTCAATCGAAGAGTCAGAAGATTTAAATCTTGCGACATCGGATGATCCAGTACTAAATATAACTTTTACATTTCACTGACACTATTTCTCCAGATGGTAAAGTATTTTTGTTGCTAACTAAAAAGCGTTCAATTATATCCGTGCAGTTCTCCTTTCAAGAATTCGTACGAATCGAAAATAATACTGTTGAGTATCCACGAAGAACAACGCTTCGAGAGTGTATAATCGAATCGGAACAACATCGCCACGTTATTTTTAGCATACTCAACCGTATATCTCGGTTAGTACAAATCGTGTAGCATAGACGTGCAATACAAACTTCTGAAATCGACTTCGAGGTATTTCGCGTTTAAACGCGACTTCCGTGTCAAGACGGCGTTCTTCCACCCGGAAGACCGCGTCTGATCGACGCTGCTTCCGGCGGAAGCTCGTCTGGCCTCGTTTCCCTGCCATTTCGTCTTCGACGAGGCGTTTTCTCTCCTTTCCCGTTCGATTGCATAATGTATCTTCAATGTGAAAAATTGATCGGCTCGCATCTAGCCGTACAGAAACCGAGTCGGCTCGCGAAAGTGGCGCGAGAACACGGACTTATTTACATTCTCGTTGCAATCGTTATCTTATTATTGTAATTATTCTACCAGCCGATAAGACACTCCTTCCACTGCGAGATATATCCGTGTCAATGCCGCTGACCCAAATCTATTCGGCCCGATCGCTTTATCGACCGCGCGGCGAACCGCGCGACGATGACGGACAACGTTTTTGGCAATTGTCAGGTTCGGGTTATCTTTACCCGATAGCAGAGAACAGTCCCGAATCAAACGGGAGAGAGAGAGTGCACCGCCGTCCCCCGCGGAATTTTATCTGATAACGCATTGCGTAACGCCGGCGAGAAACCATGTTCTTTGCTCGAGTTTCGTAACGTTCTCCAAAAACAAGGAAGAAAGGGAGACGTGTTCAACGTCTCGATCTTAGAAACTCGGTTTTGCGAATAGACGTTTGGAAGATGTTGTGAATGGTGGTAGAATTCGTACAGAACTTTTCTAATCGGGTTTATGTTCAACGAAGATACTCGACACTTGTCCGCGATAAAGCTGTTTGCTGACTGCGGCGTTCAGGTTAATTCGAGACCACCAGAGACTCGTTGAATTCCGCTGGTAATTTCATTGAATTTCACTCTTGTCACATTCTTCGCTCGATAAGAATACATGGCATAAGATATCTTTAACGCATCAGCATTTACGCACAGTGTTTATTAAACGACTTTGATGGGAGTGCAAAGATACAAATGATCAAGACAGATTTCAATCAATTGTGGCTAATACTAATCTCCGAAAAGAGTTTACCACTTCTCTTTAATCTCCTCGGTGGACTGTGGATTTTGTTTTTGTAAAATAAAAATTGTCTTCATTAATTGTAACCTACAGAAGCTATATAGGTATTTATCTCTCTTTTTAATAATTTTATACAGTTGGAAACAACGCCATTTTGAAATTCTTTAAGATCCTCGAGGATGTCGGCCATAACTATGTTCATATTCCAAATTAGACTACGGGTCTTTATGGGAAATAAAAATTGTCTTCATCAATTATGAAGTACGTACTGGAATCAAATGAAAATTTGTTTCTTCCTTTAATACCGTTAACACGTTGACTGCCATGGTGGTCACCGGTGACCGGCACTCGACTTGGCTACAGCGCCGTGGGGGCCACCGGTGACCGGCGACGCAGCAAATAATAAAAGTACATAATTAGAGTAAATATGGATACTGATAAATTGTTCAATAATACCATTGTTACTATAATGGTTTGAAGAAATTAATGCATGAAAAATGCTTCAAGCATGATTTTATAACTCACATTATTTGCTGCAAATAATATTTCAACATAATATGCATCGCATAATGAAAAATTCACGTTGGCGCCTTGGGCAAACCATGGAAAATGCGCCTGGCAGTCAACGTGTTAACAGGGCAAAATTAATATGTCGATACTCTTCGATTCTTTTAATGTTTCCACTGTTGAAGATTACAGTTACCCATTTCTGTCGTAAATGCATAAAATCTGCAGTTTTCTAATAATTTGACTTGCAATCAATTTTTGAAAACTTATTCGAGTCAATATGGTGTACTGATGTCCACTCCGAAGTGTTAAACAATTTTACTGTTTCCTATTCGATTTACTAATATTGTAAATGCATAAAATCCGCAATCTAATGATGCAGGCAACGTTTACACTTTTCGCATTCGATCCGCACTAGATTGCGGATTTCCATGCAAATTCTAAATTCTCTTCTAAATTAAAAACCAGAATGAGGAACAAGTGTATTGTATTTTAAAAATATGTACACGCTACGAGTGCATAAAGATCCGCAGTCGTGTCTATTGATCAGCAAAATCAAATTTGTCGTTCAGCATCCCCGAAACTAACGGCAGGATAATGAATCCTGGCTTCTCCGCGCATCATGCGCGAATTAGCACAGGTGGTCTCCCTAATCGTCATCGATGGACCTACAGGGACAGACGTTTCACTGTAGCTGAGCCGTCGGTCGTTTGCAAAAGAGACGCTCGCGGAGAGATATATGTCCGCGCCGAAAATAAATCGACCGGTGCCTGGTTAGCTCAATTAAGAGCCGCGGAATCAAAGGATCGAAGTTCCAGCCCCGCAAGTTTCTCTCGGCCAGGCCTGCGCTGCCTGTCTGCCGGCCAGAATTTATACAGACCGTCAGTTTTGCCGGTATTAAGCTCTCCCGCCTCTAAATTCGGTATCAACCGACCATTAAACATCCCCCGAGCGGGTAGTACGTTTCGCCGCGAAAATATTCCTCTCTCGGTCCTCTTGCGATCCTCTTTCTCCAGCGATCTCGTTCTTCGTCGTGGCTATTCGACGCGTACGCGCGCTTTCTCTCTTCCTCTCCTTCTCTCTTTCCGTTTCCTCGTCCTGCAGCAAGAAGTTGCGCCCACCGAGAGTGCGCACGATGGTCACTGACCTCGCACACGTCGTGTCCGCGTCGACGGAAGAGGAGTCACGCATTCTTCCCATTCGGCCGTCGTCGTCTTGACCTCTGTCCGCCTGGCGAACGAAAAGAATGCGTGCGACGACGTAGGCAGCACACGCGTTGGATTGGTCCGGGAATACACGGTCCCCTCTGTCGTCCACCCCTCTCCTCCACGCCTGCAGTCCCGCGTTCCGGTTCACTGGGTGTCCCAAAAGTACCGGCCCCGACCCCTTCTTCCGGGCCAAACAGGCTCCGGGCCCTGGGACCCAATTTCGCGGCTCGAATTCCCGCCGCCGGCGGTTCTACACGACCGTCCACTCCATCGTTCTCGAACCAACCAGGCAGCCGCGCTTTTATACCCCGGATCTGGGTTGGACCCTAGGATCCAACTCCCCATTTCGCCTTCAGCAGGATCAGCGATTCTGCAATTCAATCCGAGCATCGTTTAATTTGTCCTTCGACGAGCGCGACATTTTTATTGTTACAAACTTCGCGGGCCCTGGGGCCCAATGTCGATTTTTGCCAAGAAGACTTGTGATTCTCGCTGGCAATCTTCTTTAACTATGGTTGAGTTTGTTTCTCGGTTCCTACAATTTTCGCTGGACCCTACGGGCCAATTTCAACCATGCTGCTGCAAGCCCATTGATTCTCTTCTGTAGTTTGCTGTAATCATTGTGCGATGTGTCCTTTGACGAAGCAACGAGCGCTAGATTTTGATTCCTCCGGAATTTTGATGGGGCCTAGGAACCAATATCAATCTTGCTCCAGCAAAACCAACGATTATAACCTGCGATTCTACACGATCGTCCACTCGATCGTTCTCGAACCAACCAGGCAGCCGCGCTTTTATACCCCGGATCTGGGTTGGACCCTAGGATCCAACTCCCCATTTTGCCTTCAGCAGGATCAGCGATTCTGCAATTCAATCCGAGCATCGTTTAATTTGTCCTTCGACGAGCGCGACATTTTTATTGCTACGAACTCCGCGGGCCCTGCGGCCCAATGTCGATTTTTGCCAGCAAGACTTGTGATTCTCGCTGGCAATCTGCTTAAACTATGGTTGAGTTTCTTTCTCCGTTGATACAATTTTCGCTGGACCCTACGGCCCAATTTCAACCATGCTGCTGCAAGCTCAGTGATTCTCTTTGATGACTCATTGTGCGATATTTCCTTTGACGAAGCAACGTGCGCTAGATTATGATTCCTCCGGAATTTTGTTAGGGCCTAGGAACCAATATCAATCTTGCTCCAGCAAAACCAACGATTGTAGCCTGCGATCCGACCATCGTAGAACGCGTGTCCCTTGACGAGGTGACGTTTTTTTCTTCCCTGGAGTGTCCGTCAGGCCCGTCTGCGACGGCGTATAGTTTACGACTACCAAGTAGCCGAGCTAGACCAGTCTGGAGATGCAAACGGGCGCGACTGCACGCACCGTGCATTCCTAATGGAGCCTAGATGCCTCTCGGCGACGCGACGTCCCGGTTTCCGGAATCTCGGCTGGCCGTTTCTATCCGAGAAACGGCGCGGCGTGCTCGTGCACCTACAAGATCTAGAAGAGGAATAATCGCTTGCCATGACAGCGACGGGACTTCCGGATACCGTGCATCACGGTTACAAAGAGCTCTGCCCACCGTGATACGTGCGCTAGGAGGAAACCAGTAATAAGAATGAAATCGAACGATTGACAAACTCGCGAAGAAACGATAAATTTTAGAAACAGCTCAGAATTCTCATTCGACCTTCTGGAGATTGCAAAAGTTTCTGAAAGTATGACACGCATAAGAAACTGGTTCATGCTGGAATTTACTAAAAATAATTCTTTCCCGGGCGTTATTCCTGGTGGCAGGCGGTTTCGATGCGATTTTTCGCTAGCATTTCCGTTCTCGGGAGCCGGTGCAAGTGGGGAACAGAGACGGAAAGTGGTTCTGTTCAGGTGGAAGGGAGCAGAAAGCGAGGAGTGGAGAGGATCGCGGTTGCCCACACGTTTGACGCGCGTTTTATAGGCAGCCAAGGTGGACGCGTAGAAAAACCACTCGGTAGAGACCCGGGAACGTAAATCTCGTTCTTTTCGTTAGCCTCGGAACAGGCAACGACGAGACGAGACGCACAATGCGCTTCTTCTTCCTCCGTTTTCTGCCGGAGCCGAAGCAAATGGAGGAACGCGTTCGGGGAATATAGAAAATCGCCGGATGAAATAATGCGTTCCGCCCACGGTATCTGTTGCAATCGCGGGAATGTTTTTTCCGACGAGTCCCGGACCCCGGATCAAAGAGCAAACTTTTACCTCGGCGTCCTTCGAAGCTTTCGGAACACGCTAGCCACGTCGCTAGAACCTAACCGACTCGGTTCCGTTCGAAATACCCGGCGCGTCGAGTATGCTCGTCGCGCGCCTCGAATCCTTCCGAATTCGGATAGCCAGCACACTTGTAAATAATTTTATACTTGTCATTTAATTAAGTCGGCGGCTACTTCTTGTCTGAAGTAACTGAGGTGGCTTGTCGATTTTATCAATAATTTTATCACGTCTTCAGCCTGAACGTTTGTACGTATGTAGATATCGCACTAGATTGTAATTTTTAACGTCGCGAGTAGACTTGCGGATGTAATACATTTACTACAAAAATGAGTAGATGCAATTTAAAGTAGTGAGAGGATTAAGAAAATTTAATATAATAAGTTTTCTAATTTACGGTTATGTAGATGTTGCACCAGATTGTAATTTTTAACGTCGCGAGTAAACTTGCAGATTTAATGCATTTCCTACAAAACTGAGTCGATGCAATTTAAAGCAGTCAGGGAATTAAAAAATGAAATATAATTTAATTTCTGAATTTACGGTTATGTAGATATCGCACTAGATTGTAAGTTTTAATGTCGCGAGTAGACTTGCGGATTTAATGCATTTACTACAAAATTGAGTACATGCAATTTAAAGCAGTCGGAGGATTAAAAATTGTAATATAATTTAATTTTCTAATTTACGGTTATGTAGATGTCGCACGAGATTGTAATTTTTAACGTCGCGAGTAGATTTACGGATATAATACATTTACTACAAAACTGAGTAGATGCAAATTTAAAGCAGTCAAAGGATTCAAAAAATGGAATATAATTTAATTTTTTAATTTAGGGTTATGTAGATGTCGCACTAGATTGAAATTTTTAACGTCGCGAGTAGACTTGCGGATGTAATGTATTCACTACAAAATTGAGTAGATGCAAATTTAAAGCAGTCAGAGGATTAAAAAAATTGAATACAATTTAATTTTTTAATTTACGGTTATGTAGATGTCGCACTAGATTGTAATTTTTAACGTCGCGAGTAGACTTGCGGATTTAGTGCATTTACTACAAAATTGAGTAGATGCAATTTAAAGCATTCAGCGAATTAAAAAAATTGAATACAATTTAATTTTTTAATTTACGTTTATTGCGACTGTGAAAATACAACCGTGAGAAATCATTCAACAAATTTATTTCATTGCGCATATATTGCAATAAAAGTGACTGATAATTTCAATAGATTCTTGTTATTTTGATGAAGTAACGTGGAATAATAATTCTAAATGCGCCGTAAACCTAGTGTTAAACAATTTTTCGATCCGATCGATGTCGGTGAGTACAGGTTCGGTATGCTGCCAATGCAGTTGGTAATTCTCTGGCAGTTCGACATCCGTCGACGAGAGACAAGGAACTTGTTCTGGCTTTCCGGGTGGAGACTGCGATACGTGCGCTTGACTGCGAAGCGGCTCGCAATTTGAACGGGTTTCGGGGTTAAAGATAGTATCCCGAGGCAGTAGGGTAACATAATAGGCCGGGATGGGGGTCTGGGTCTAACGAGAGAAAAACGGAGCACAGAAGAGAGCGCACCGACGACGACGACGACCACGACGACGACCACGACAACGACGACGACTCGACGTCGAGACATACGACGGCGACGGAAGGGGAAGACGTAGAAAGAACGCGCGCGAGAGGGAGAGAGACAGAGAGAGAAAAACACTTGCACAGAGGGGACGAGATGTAGGAACGGGAGCGAGACGGAGAAAGATTAGACATCGATGTGTGCGCGAGCGTGTGCAACACGGTGCATCGGACTAGCCAGTCTCGCGAATGGAGGTGGAGGAGAGAGAAGGAGGAGAAGGATAGAGTAGTTAAGTTAGTCTGTCGGTCAGTGACTGCCTGACTTTCCCGGCGCAGCTGAAGGTCAACTCTCCCCTTCTCTCGACCTCATCCTCATCCTCCCTCCTTCGTTGCCTCTCTTCTTCTTCCTCCTGCTTCCTCCTCTGCTGCTGCTGCTGCTGCTGCTGCTGTTACTGCTGCTGCTGCTGCTGCTGCCCACTGCACACACCACCACCCGCTGAACCGCTGCCGTTGCCTCTCTGCCCGCTACCAACTGCACACACAACCATCGCATCGGTCGCGAACGGCGTGTTTCAAACTCGTTGTCCCTTTCTCTCTCTCTTTTTGATTCCTTGTTCTCTCCGTCTCTCCCATCGTTCCTCGCAGCTCCCCCCTCTCTCCTTCTCTCTTCCTTCTTCCCGCTCGGGACTGCTTCGCGTGTTGTATACCGCTATATACACCGACTTTGAAAACCTATATATCGCGCGTCTGTGTGCACCGACGGCTACACGTGCACACACGTGTATACTCACACCGACGCCCCGTTCCACGGCCGCTTTGTTTATGCCGTACGAACACTTTCGGTGCCTTTTCTCTTCGCACCGTGTCACTCCATCCTTCTTCCGCCGACGCCTCCTCCTCTACCCCCTCTTCTTCCTCCTCCTCTTTCCTTCTTCTTCTTCTTCTTCTTCTTCTTCTTCTACTCTCGACTGCTCCCTCGTCCTCTTTCCTCTTCCCTCTTCCCTCTTTATTCTTCGTCGTCTCTTTCCTCTCCTCGCTCCGCATCGCCAACTGCCTCGCCACCCCTCGGCTCGGGTTGAGGGTCATTCGTGCACTTAGGTGCACGCGGAATTCCGCCTCGAAGTCCTGGTACGTGAGAACTCGTCTTACACCGCCGCAACGCGCGCGCGAGCGCCCACTCCCCGCGAAAAAGTTCCGGGACCAACGCGAAATACAGCCGAGACACACGCGTAAATCACGTTTTATTATTCGGCACCCTTCCACAAGCTGGCCTTGCCTCGCCGCGAGCCTGTTTAGAACCGCTGTCTTTGCTGCCTGGCCTCGTCCTCGCCATCGATGCTAGAAAATTATGTCTTTGCGCTTTTGTCCCGGAAAAGACGCGTCGCAAAGTTGCTAAACCTATGACCGAAACGTCTGCTTACAAAGTCTCTTCGAATTGTAGAAAATCGCAACGAAAATCGAAGCTGTTTTTTTCACCCATTTGAAAATGTACAAATTCTGACGACTTCGAGTTCGAACCATTTCCACATTCGTTTCTATGGGAATTACAAAGGGAAGTCTGCATTCTAGCTTTTGATCGCTGAAACCTCTGTCTACACACTTCGAGTGCCACGTTTCCCAAAAATGGAAGACAGAATTCTTTGTTTAGAATTTAAAATTTATTTTCACGATAATGTGTTCGGTGTAATAAATTTTCTTAGATCGTGATGTAACACGTCTCAACATTTCAATCCTTATTTCATTAAATAAATTACTTTGATTTTATGGGATATTTGAGGTTAATGGATTGGCACTAAAAGTGTTAAAGTGAATGGATAGAACGTTATTCACACCGCGCTATGAATAAAAAGTGAACATTTCCCAGGCTCCGCCAACAGGTTAACTCAGCAACATTACTAACTAACAAATTTACCGATCCAGTTGCCCCTAACACTCCTTCTCTCTAACATTCGTGTTCCAACAACATTCGCTCTTTCCAGTATCCTCGCAAACCTCGCTCATTGAAATCGTTCCTCGAGCGAACGGCTTCACCGAGCTCGACGAAATTGATACAGAAGGTAGTGAAGGATACGCGTTACCTAGCTCAACAGGTGGAATAAAGATAACGCTGCCGGTTCTTCGTGAAAAATTCCGACTCCTCCTCTCCTTCTCTCTCTCTCTCTCTCTCTCTCTCTCTCTCTCTCTCTTTCTCTCTCTGGGTTCTTTCGCTTCTCTTTGCGGGCTCCGGTGAAGAAATTCGTCCTCCGGTTTGTTTTCCGAGAGCTATCGATTCGGTTGATTCTCGAGAAGGTTGACGGACCTGTAGAGTCGTCCACAACGCGGGAATGCCGCTTGTATTCCGAGCCCGTTGTTTGCCGCGTTGATTAGCAGATCTTATCGTCGGCGACGATCGGTCTTTATTTTTCTGCCGGACTTCTCTCTTGACATCCTTCGATCGAATTCGCGGACAATATCTGCGACGATACCTCGGTATCTCCGGAGGAATAACGGTTCGTTTATTGGTTCAGTGTAACTGGTCCCAAGGAAATCGCGCGATAACTCTCGCGTATCCGAAGCTCCAATTGGACGGGCATACGAGCCGGCGATAATGCCACTCGGTTTACAGGCGTCTCTCGCTGAACGCGACGGGTTCACGGCTATTAACGTCATCCACGGGCGTATATCTATCGCGTTTTCCTCTTCGAGCTCCTCTTCTTTTTTCTTTTCTTCCCTTTTTTCCCCTCCCCGTCGCGTCTTTCTCTCGGACTCGCCGTCGACTGTATCAGAACTTATGTGTGTATTTTCGCTGCCGCGGAACAGATAAAATTAGCCCGATCGTGGCAGTCACTTTGACTTTTTACCATTGATAAACCGAGCCGCTTGACCATACCGGGTAACCACGCAATTCCGCGATTCGAAACACGATTCCTCACCCTCGTCCCTGAAACTCCATTCGGTTAAACGATCCGAAAGCCCCTCCTTGTGAAAATCAAAATTGCGAACAGGCCGTGCGACGATACGAAACTCGATTCTTCAACTAGATTCTCCCTCGTCTGACCCCTAGTTTCCCTGCACGGTTTGCTGAACGATCGTGTCCCTCCCCTGCAGCTTAGAATGGCGAATGATTTACCCTCCGAATTCTACTCAATCAAATTTTCCGCACGATTTTCACCTATCGCAACGTAATTGCAAATATGACGTTCTTTTATTCGAATTATTTGGCTAATAGAATAGATACAGATTTAATCCTCGAACTATCTGGACCGTCAAAATGGCGGATTTCAGATTTTTACTTTCATAATTCGCGAGGTTGTAGAAATTGTTTCCTAAGACATCTTTTAGTACACTTATTTATTAAAGTACGTGTTACCTGAATAGTGTCCTGAGACATTTTTTAGTACACTTCTTTATTCAAGTACATGTTACCTGAATTGTTTCCTAAGACATTTTTTAGTACACTTATTTATTAAAGTACGTGTTACCTGAATAGTTTCCCGTGACATTTTTTAGAACACTTATTTATTCAAGTACATGTTACCTGAATAGTTTCCCGAGACGTTTTTTAGAACACTTATTTATTCAAGTACATGTTACCTGAATAGTTTCCTGAGACATTTTTTAGTACACTTATTTATTCAAGTACATGTTACCTGAATAGTTTCCTGAGACATTTTTTAGTACACTTATTTATTCAAGTACATGTTACCTGAATAGTTTCCTGAGACATTTTTTAGTACACTTCTTTATTCAAGTACGTGTTACCGTAGAAATTCTATGAAACCTGAATGATTTCGTGTTCTAGTGTTAATGAACTCTGTATTGCAAACGATCCCTTAAAACTAATTAGAACATCTGAAATTAGGTGCACAAATTAATTTGTGGTCCATAGAGATCATCAAATTTGGCTTTGTTTTATGTCAGACATTTTCGACTGGATTCGTCAGTAGTCTGTAAAATAGTGTAAATGTATGGTGATAATTATTTTACAGATTTGAACATATATCGATTAATGGTAGATGAGCAACTCGATGAAGACTAGGTCAAGAATTAGTTTGTACACGTAATGTAAGGTGACGGTTTAAATAAAAATTGGCTCACGCGTCTGTTCATGACCTACTGATTCTACTTGTTGCAACCACTTGCAGACGAGCAAGCTCGAAAAATGTTAGACTGCTGATTTGATGCATTTATGGAAAAACAGAGAGGATGCGATTTAAAGCAGTGGACATCAATGTGTTAGTTTTAGACTATAAAAATCATTAACACTAAACCTACGACGGCCAAATGACCGGTTTTCATAATTATTGAAATTATAAAAAGCTTTCATAGGAAATGACTGAATTGACTTCTCTTCATTTATTCACACATATATTGAATACCGTACAAAGTTTATGTAAATTCAATCTTCTCACTTCTACAAGGTGTTTCACTTTTATATGTTCTTTGATTGGTAGGTTTAGTATTAAAGAAACAACAAAATTTCTATTTGCTAGGTTTAGTATTAAAGAAACAACAAAATTTCTATTTGGTAGGTTTAATATTAAAGAAACAACAAAATTTCTATTTCCTAGGTTTAGTATTAAAGAAACAACAAAATTTCTATTTGGTAGGTTTAATATTAAAGAAACTACAACATTTCTATTTGCTAGGTTTAGTATTAAAGAAACAACAAAATTTCTATTTGGTAGATTTAATATTAAAGAAACAACAAAATTTCTATTTGCTAGGTTTAGTATTAAAGAAACAACAAAATTTCTATTCGCTAGCTTTAGTATTAAAGAAACAACAAAATTTCTATTTGGCTCCCGTCTCTTACAGTCAACAGAAACAATTTGTCGTATGCATAAACTGCAGTTTAGTTCGAGTATAGCGTTGATCCAGGATCGTCCAGGCTTACGTTCTGAAATTATCCGAGTACCTACCACGCAAGGATCCGTTCTTCGTGAGGTTTCTTCCGTCGTCTTCACTTTCAGCGCAGGTCTTTTTATCCCGTCCTTCCCATCGGTGTTCGTACGTTCCTGGATGATCCCCACCAACCAACAGATCATCTACTCCCGCTTCTCTCTTTTTAATCTATCTCTTTCTCTCTTACAAACACACACACACACGTCCTCCGGCTCTCCGTCCCTCCCTTCTCGCTATACTTGTACTTCCGGCCGCGAGGCTAGCGCGAAATTCTCGCAAAATAAACGGGAGGCACGGCTACGCGGATAACTCTTCTTCTTTCCTCCCTCTCTCTCTCTCTCTCTCTCTCTCTCTCTCTCTCTCTCTCTCTCTCTCTCTCTCTCTCATCTCTACCTTGTCCTCTCCGCTACACCCCCACGAATCCACTGCGTCGCACGTATTTTTAACTATCGAGTCGTTACCGGCTGCTTCGCCTAAACTTCCTGCCACCGCTGTCAGGAAGAAGAGCTACGTCGAGAGAAGCCCACTTGTTCGTCGTTTCGACGAGAAATGTCGGCCCGCCATAGTTGAAAATGCAGTAATAATTGCTGTGCAAAACAGTCGCATACCAGTGTTGCCGAAAGCTTAACGATAGATTGTTTATTATTTAACAGAGACTTGTGACGCGAGATCGTAATCTCTTTTCTGCAAACTGTGTCCATTTGCCATTGTTAAAACGATGCCTTGCGATTTCTCTGAAAGAATGAATAGCGGCACTAAATAAAGAACCTCGGAACGCGTTTGCGTTGCAGCAGGTTAAATAACGCTGTTATCGATTATTAGTAGACGGCGGATCTTTATGCAATATAAAAATTTGTCTAACCTGGACTGCAACAACAAATTTTGTTTTTTAATATGTTTGATAGGTTGAAGATAATATAACAGTACTCTTAAATTTTTCTAATGTTTTTATTGTTTTAAGTTACACCTTATTTTTGTTAAAAATACATAAAATCCGTTGTTTAATTATTGGACCACGGATCTTTCTGGAAAATCAAAATTGTCCCTATCATTTGCAAGAGATGGAAGCCAGAAAATAATTAATAATTAATTTTTCTCCTGTTTTTAAAATGTACCATTTTTATTACGAATGCATAAAATCCACAAGCTGTAGATTATCGTAGTTTTGTTCTTTTATTTTGAACACGCCATGACATTCGTTAATAATTACAATATTTATTCTAATGTATTCTTAGAAATATTTGTATTCCTAATACACTCGTTTGAAAATATATCTAATAACATAGTAGATAGAATTATTAACCAACGACGAAGCTCATTCTAATTTGATCGTAGAAGTATTGCATTTGGAACGTGCAAGTTCAAAGGCATAACGCGTAGTGGTTAGAAGATAATTTATGCAGGACAATATAAACAATTCAACGTGTTCTCGGAACTATGCTTTTTAACATAAGAACTGATAAGCACACTTAATACCACAATAGTCAGAATTATTTATAGTCTTTCAGAAAGAAGGGCCTGCCAATGTATTTCGTGGCTCTCGGAGTACTCGATAAAAAATAGGGGAAACAAAATAACCAGACATTAGAACAATGGCAGAATTCGAAATCTTGGCTCAAAAAACAAATCAAATTCACTTCTCAGTAAATTTGATTTTTGCAGCAAGGTTTCCAATCATCTCAAGCTGTCCTCTGTATCGATCTACTGCTGAGGATTGAGATTATCCATTAATCAATCCGAGAGGCTTGAAAATATCCAAGAAAGTGGTATTAGAACAATGAATTCGAAGGTCTATTATTTCCTGTACTATTTTCAAAATCTGGAGAGCCCCACGATTTCTATAGCAAGGTTTCTAACCATTCCTAACCGTTCTTCCTGCCAAGTAACTGCTGAAGATCGATATTATTCATTAATCGAATCCAGAAGCTAGATGATTCCCATGAAATCTATATTAGAGTAGTAAACCTACAAGAATTATACAACTTTCAATATTTGTAGAGCTAGAGTTATCTATCAGTCGTAACTAGCCTGCAGATTTTGAATATTTGTGATAAAAATTACTCGATAAAATACCAAACCGTAAAAACATTAGACAAACTCAAGAATATTGTCGTGTTCTTTTAAATTCAATAAAATTATTAAAAAAAGGAACAAATTTCCATGTAACTCTTGTTCCCTACAATTAACGCAGACAATTATTATTTTGCAAGATCAGCAGTCTAGTCACGAGATTATGCGTTCCTCGAATCTATAGGCTAGAAAGTTTCCCAAAGATTGGCATTGGAGCAGTTTTAATTAATTATCAAAATTCTGTAGAGTTTGCCAACTTTTGCAGCAAGGTTTCTGCAATCTAACCATCTCTCTATCAGTCATCCTCCCAAAGATTGAGACGTATCCTCGGTAGAAAGTGTCGAAGAAATCGGTACGGTTCGTGCGACACCGATCTCGTAACAGTTTGTTTGGTGTCGAGCGTATCAGTTGCGCAAACGGTTCGTCAATAGAAAATCGTCATCATAGCGTGTTGTGCGTCCTGGTTTCTCCGTCTTTGTCTTCGGTGTTCTCCTCTTCTAGTTCTATGCCTCTAGGAGAACGGCGGCTCTCTATGCGTCACGGAACAGTCATGCGTACGGCGATGCAACGTCGTCTCTAGCGGTCTCCCTTCGCTATACGACGTCCGTGGTATAGGTCAGTGAAGTAGGAGCTTCCCCACCACAGCTCCTAGACAACGGGTCTACGATTGACTCATCTAGCCAGTCATACGGCGCGTAAACACGATCCGCTCCAGCTGTTTCAGCGCCGCGCGCTCGTCTGCCTCTCGTCTCTATTCCTCTCACTCTCTCTCTACAACTCTCTATCCTTTTCAATCTCCCTCTCTCTCTCTCTCTCTCTCTCTCTGGTTTCTATCTGCTCCTATCTTCTGCCAGTCCCTCCGCCGAGCCGTCCACGAACACGGATCCCGAGAACAACGGGGCGCGTTCTCTTTATTTTTAGAGGCACCTCGAGAATTCGGTTTGCCTCTCGTTCACCTCCCCTGGCCCCTCTCTTCTCTCTTTCTCGTTCAGATCGTTCGCATTTTTCCTATTCGTCTCTCTTTCTCTCTCCTCGTCTTCCTCCTTCTTTCTCGGTAGAACGGCAGAAAAGCCTCGAGAAATCGCGAGGAGGAATCGTTCAACCGCCTGGCGTGCGAGCCAACAAGAGTCTTCTCCTCCGCGGAACTACGGAGAACGCTACGCAACCGGCAGAATAACAGAAAGAGAGAGCGAACACATCATGGAAGAGAGGAGAGGTGAAGGAGGAGAAGGAGATGGTGGAGCAGGAGGGCAGAACGAGTTCCGATTTTAGCGCAGTCGCGGCGGCCTCCGAACGAGCGGCGCTATTATGCACTAGTAGCTTGATGGCGTCACCCGTGCAACCTTGGCTCGGGTCAGTCCTCTATCATACTGCAGCCAGAGTTCCCCTACCCCTTTTGTTTCCCGTCTCCTTCTACGACGCTTTTTCCGTTCTCTCTCCTGCTCTATCTCTCTCCCCCGCTCTCGCTCCTCTCCTCTCGACGCCCTCTCTTCCTCCTCCTCCTCCTCCTCTTCTACCGCTGCCCCCTTCATTTGGCTCCGCTTAACCCTCTCCTCGTCTCTTCAACCCGACTGCCTCTCCTCTCTTCTGATTCTCTCTCTCTCTCTCTCTCTCTTTACTCTCTTTCTCTCTCGCAGCACACACACGGCACCGGCCACACGACCAGTGGCGTACGAATACTTTCTATTTCGAGGCATCCTCCTCGAACGAGCTTTGCGGAACGCCGGCCGCGATTCCGCGACCAAATTTCCGACGTTTCTTTGCTAACTGCCAAACAAAGACCGAAGCCCGTTACTGCACCATGATCTTCGCTCTTCTCTTGAACACCTAGGTCAGCCGTGTATAATTATGATGGAGTTCGTAATGCTGTCTAGCGAACGAATCTTCGAGACGCGTTCTCCCAAACGTAAAAATCGCATCGGCCGATCGTTACGCCCATGATCGGGACCAGACGCCGCCGTATTTTCGCGTCCATATGGGCGACCGACTCGCCCACGTACCTTGGAAACGCTTCCCCGTTTGTTGGGCACAACCACTTCCCCATAAACCACGATATAGGAAATGTTTGATCATTCTTTGCGCGGTGTTCAGGTTGGTATGTTGTTTGATCGAGAAACGATGAGTAAATTGATCTAATCGTTGATCTTTGAGTTTCAAAAAGATGGGACTTTTGGGAAAATCGAACAGTTTCATACGTTTGTTGCCAATATTTGTTTCGCTATATATCTCCATCATTATAATGTTTTATTAAATGTAACGCACCTTCTATGTTTAACACTAAACCTACCAACCACAAAACATGTACAGATGAAACGCCTTACAGAATTGAGAAGATTGAATTTATTTAAACTTTGTACCGTTTCCATAAGAATATGTGCTTAAATAAAGAAGTGAATTCAGTCATTTCCTGTGAAATCGTTTTTCTAATTCAAAAAATCGTAATTTCAATCATTGTAAAATAGAAAACCGGTCATTTTGACCGTGGTAGGTTTATGTGTTAAAATACTAAAACAATTTAGTAAAGGAAAGTCATGGACTTCCCGAATATTATGATATACATAAATGTGTAATCGTTTATGTTCTATGGTGGTTGCCAGGGGCATTCAAGGCAGGTGACAACAAACAAAATGTGAACAGTACCTCACAGACTGTAAACCGAGCAACATATACTCAGATTTAATAAAACATATTATTATAAAGCCATACAAATATTCATGTTCTATAAAACAACTGTTTTCTACTTCGGTGAACATTCCTCTATGAATTCAGACAGGCTGGAATCGAAGAGACGTTTGTTTATTCTGTTAATTCTCGAACTAGCGTTCATTCTGACACAAACAACGTTCCCGTCCAGACTCTGTTCAGCGACTGTCTCAAATCCTTAGCCGTTTGTATTACGTCCGATAATAAGGTCAACGTTGATCTCAAAGATGCTGGATAAAAAGCAAAATAATTGGTGGGTACGGATTTGTGTGCTTGAATGTTGTATCGTCTTTTCTGAAGGCAAAGTGCATCTCCCGAGAATTTCTACGAGAACATGGGACAATCCGGGACAAGTTCTGGAGGATCGATCGTTCGCGATTAAAGAAACACGTCGTCGAGTCTGTGCCGAAACATCGATCATAAGCAGACAGAAACGGCGAAGCGCCGTATGCTCGGCGGTGCTGTGGACAGCTATTAATAGTTCATTGCACGGATGAACACGATATATATATATATATATATATATATATATATATACATATACATATACATACACATACTTAACGAAGCCCGGTTCTCGCGCGAACAACAGAACCCAGCTATCGGCTCTTTCCGCGAGAGAAACGCGCCAGTGAAGGCGAGACGGATTGGCCCGACTTCCGGTCGCATGAACGGCCGGCCGACTATCGACGGGCACACATAATGCTCGGACACAATGGTCGGACGTGTCCTGGATCGAGTCACGAGGAACGGACCGCTTCGGAACAGTAGAATCATCCGTGCTTTGGTCAGACTCGACGAGAATTTCCCAACTCGTGCCTCGTTCGCATGAATTATTCGATTTCTGCTCGAGTCATCTAAATTTATCATATCTATAGGCAGTCAGTCACGCAGGTAATCATTTACAATGTTCGTTTTAACCGTTTCTTGTATTATTCGATGAATATGAATTTTTCTTCCGTCACGAAATATCAGTGATCTAAACTATATTTATATATAGTAATTAATCGCACAAGAATTGATGCATGGTGTCCCGGTATTCGTTACAGACTTAAACCAAGACAGATAAAGTGAAATTACATCCGTATCAAGCTCCGTCTTCGAGAGAATCGAACTTAACGACTCGTCGACGCACAGTAGATAGAGTCAGCCATGAACAGACGATACCTATTGACGCGTTATCTAAAGTGCGAAAGGCTTCGCTAACGACTGTGTTGTGTCTGAAACCTTCATAACTGTCTTTCGAGAAATAATTTTAAGGGTGGTTAATTAAGTGATTATCTCGAAAACAAAGTTACAAATGAAAAGAATTAATTCCATATTTTCAATTGGAATTAATCTTATTCTTCTTCTCATCTTATACTTTCACGTGGAAACGCCGCCTCCACGGTTGTACCATAAACTCTGAAATACCATATACATCAGAGATCGGCAATTTTGCCTCAATTGAGGCAAAACCGTCAACACCGTAACGCCCTCTGTCCCCTTCCAGCAAGCGCGGTACAATGGAGCAACGAAGACACGAGACATCAGCGTACGCAACGAACGTGCGCGCTGCATGAAAGAGAGGTTGGTGGGAGAAACAGGCATTTGAGGGGCTCCACCCGTGCCCACCACTGATATACATCCTGTATAAAGATCAGCGGACCGGTTGCTACTTTAGGGTCTCTGCACACTCATCCGGGACGGGCCCCGGAGAGTATTTTTTACATAGCTTTGGTACAGGGAGGGCTCTCCGAGATTTCTGATCCGGTGTGATTCCGATTCTTTCCTCACGCGACCGATGGGCCATAATTCTTGGATTTTCGAGCGCGCGTTGACAGTTTTCTCTGTGCATGGCACAAAAAAAAATGTTTTCAGGGGCTCCTCAGCTCCTTAAAGTAAACTATCTAAACTAACTAGCTAAATCCCGGCCCGGCCCGTCCCGGATGGGTGTGCACAGACCCTTAGGGTCTCTGCACAAGCATCCGGGACGGGCCCCGGAGAGTTTTTTTACGTAGCTTTGGTACAGGGAGGGCTCTTCGAGATTTCTGATCCGGTGTGATTCCGATTCTTTCCTCACGCGACCGATGGGCCATAATTCTTGGATTTTCGAGCGCGCGTTGACAGTTTTCTCTGTGCATGGCACAAAAAAAAATGTTTTCAGGGGCTCCTCAGCTCCTTAAAATAAACTATCTAAACTAACTAACTAAATCCCGGTCCGGGCCGTCCCGGATGGGTGTGCAGAGACTCTTATAGTCCTCCGGTGTTTCCGGTAAATGCTACCTAATATTCCGATCATTCGGAAATGCAAACGACAGAGAATTAAAGAATCGGGGACACGCGCAGACGCGTCTCGGGATTACTAACTTGGTAGGGAACGCGCGTGTACCGAGTGGATGGCGAGGTAAAGGGGGCTCGAAGGGGTGCGATCCGGATCCAATCAGCCCGGTAATACTAGTCGGACGCTAAATTATCCCGGATTGCCTAGCAGATTAAAAAGACTGGCCGCGGCACTAAATTTCATTCTTCCGGGGATAACGAGTCCGCTCCAGTTTCAACGCACGAACAGGTAGAGAAAGAAGAGAGCCGTAATAACCGAGCCGGGACTCAACCCCCATAATTAATCGCGCGACGATCTACGTTATCCTCCGGTGCCGGTGCCAGCGAATTGTGGCGCCACACGACGTGCGTCGCGCGAAACCTCTCGCGCTCGATTACAATCAGCCCTCGACGGTAATTAACGGCCTGTGCAAGAACTGCTTCTATGCTAAACGCGCTGGCCCCTGAAAGTATGCACCTCGTCATAATTACGACAGACTCCCGTATTACATTACTGTACATGTATTGTCACCTAAAATACATGTATACCAGTCTTTTTAACACGTTGGCTGCCATGTCGGCCATATATGGCAGGCGGAATTATTTATACAGCTTGCAAAATAAATTTTTGCGTTAATATATTCATTGCACCAAATTTTATTAATATCCAGAAAATGTAAGGAGGTTGACGGACCACTCAGTGTCATACATTTAACATTTTTTATTTTTATTTCATTAAATAAATGACTTCGATTTTATGGAATTTTTAAAGTTGCTGGATTGGCATTCGACGTGTTAAGCAATTTCTTTGATCGCGGGAGTCTACTGTAGGTATTTCGATTGTTCTAATAACGTATGAGGCACTTGGTAATTGCCAAGAGAAATTAGTAATTTCAATGATTGAAAAAATTTAAAATCTTCTAGTAATTTGCTTCAGATACTTTTAAGACTACTGTTAATTAACTAGTTAGCTGTTGCGGTCTCTTTGACAAGTGTGTACCTAAAATGTGTCGCAAAAAGTAAGCGAACTACTTTGTGCACACTTTATACAGTTTTTTTCATAATAATCGTATTTGTGCGTTTTATTTCGTCTTGGCCTCCAAATATTCAAAAAATCTTGAATTTTAAAAAATATATTTTAGCTTTCACTAAAATTGTAATGTAAACAGCAAATTGTAGCTACTTTTTACGCATGACGAGTATATTCGACATAACAAAAAACTGTGCCATTTCTTCATGACGAGTATACTCGTCCAAAACAGCTAACTGGTTAAAGCGCCACTTTTGCTGATCTTCGCTGGGCATTTGGATATCGATTTTCTTCAGAGACATGTTTAATACGATTGCGGAAGAAAGTGTTTTGATAATAGTATCGTGTAACAGATAATGTGGTATCTGAAACAAATTGAACCGTTAGGACAGAGAAGATAGAGAGCAAAACAACGAAGAACTCTTATGGAAATAGGTTTCCTCGCATCCAACGTTTCTTGCTCGTTCGCATACGGCAACAAGCAAAAAGTAACCATAAATTGCGTATGAAACCATTATGATATGCAACCTGGGTATTAACACCCGAAGAAATTGCACCGCGAGGCCCTATAACGCTTAATCAACGGCCCCGATTGCTCTCTTATCCTCGCAGAGAGAAAGCCTTTAACCTGTTTATCGAGTTCACTCGTCGCTTTTATAGTCAACCTATGTCCCGATAACTCTTTGTTTTTCTGCATGGCTGCATTTAATTGCATAATCATGTCCGCGGCACTCCGCGCTAACTACTGTTTATGTACTCGAGGTGTAAATGACGGGAGATCGTTTTGTTTTGAAAGAAATTACTCTGGAGAGTAGACACAACTCGAGCGGACGTTTTGGATGAACGTTTAAGGGTGATTAGGGTTTATTGAACAATATCTGCTCGAAAATAGTCTTTCTGTTCAGTCGTCTGTCCAGCAACGCACAGTACTTATGGTTGCAGCAGTCGAGTAGCCATATTAACCCTTAGCACTCGAATGGCGACTCTGAGGCGCCACTACAAATTGCTCCACCATTGTTCAGAATATTGTTTATACGATTGAATTTGATTATATGTAATAAATTACCAAACATTTAAATATTGTATGAGGTACTATATCAGTTTCGTACGCATATAATGAAAAAAATTATGTACAATGGAAATATTCTAGGTTAGAAGAAATGTTCGGTTTTTTAGTTAAATAGCTCCGAGTGCAAAGGGTTAACCTAAGATTTCCTAGATTCTTATTTATTTATCTCTCGTCAGCGACCTAATCGAGCCCACATAAATTGCTCCACCATTGTTCAGAATATTGTTTACATGATTAAATTTGTTTATTTGTAATAAATTACCAAACATTTAAATATTATATGAGGTACCATATCAGTTTCGTACGCATATAATGAAAAAAATTATGGTTAATTATATAGAAAAAGTTGTTCAAAATGTCGAAATCTATGATATATTAAAATTTCATCAAAATCGGAGTACGCCGACCTTTTCTATATAATTACTAAACTATGTACAATGGAAATATTCTAGGTTAGAAGAAATGTTTGGTTTTTTAGTTAAAATAGCTCCGAGTACAAAGGGTTAATAATTTTATGAAGTTGTTACATTCGCTTTCTGGTTATTCATACGCTCCTCAGAAATTGCATAAAACAGTCTAAGAGTCGCATTGCAATCATTTTTGCTTTAACCTAAGGGTTAACCAAAGATTTCCTAGATTCTTATTTATTTATCTCTCGTCAGCGACCTAATCGAGCCCCGTTTCTTTGTTTACAGTGTCCGAAAGCTACAGCAGTTACGTGAACTCGATGTACGCCAGCGGCGGTCAATTTGCGACCCCGTGTACCCCGAGTCCTCCTCGAGGCCACGGCGGTGTGCCGACGAGCGTGATCCAGGCGGCGACCAGCTCTGTCTCCGACGACCTGTACCTACTGGAGCTGGGTTTCCCGCCCCGGTCGAAGAAGAACAAGCTGAAGAAGCCCCGGCAAGGCGACGGCGCCGCTGTGAAGAGGAAATCCCGCGAGGGCTCGACCACCTATCTGTGGGAGTTCCTGTTGAAACTGCTGCAGGACAGGGAGTACTGTCCGCGGTACATCAAGTGGACGAACCGCGAGCGAGGCGTGTTCAAGCTTGTCGACAGCAAAGCGGTGTCACGGCTATGGGGCCTGCACAAGAACAAGCCGGATATGAACTACGAGACGATGGGCCGCGCGTTGCGTTATTATTATCAGCGCGGTATCCTGGCGAAAGTCGACGGACAGAGGCTGGTCTATCAGTTCGTGGACGTGCCGAAGGACATCATCGAGATCGACTGCACCGGCGCGTGAAAATGGGCCCCGGAGGGCCCGAGGGAGCACGACAGGGCACGGCCAGCCCGCGACAAGGCCCGCACGGGCGTTCGCACGGCGATCAAGAGCAAGATCAAGATCATAATCGGGACGCCGGCGAACGGCTCTTCCTGCCACGATGCGCCGACATGGCACACCCCTCAGACGATCTAAACAATCGTATAAATCCGATGCCCTCTCTCTCTGACTTCGTTTGTTCCTTGTATCATATTATATATATATATATAGAAATATAAAAACGAACTTATAGAGATATATGTATATTGAAACAGAGGCGCGAGTGCATGGTTCTTTGACGACCAGCGACCCAAGGTCATAGCCTCGGAGGCACGCTCTTCAAGGCTGCCGGCGAATTTCGTCCTCCTTCTTGGTCTTTCTTTTATTGTTTTCTTTTTTTCTTTTCTTTTTTTAATTTGTTACTTCTTGACGGCAGACGCGTCGATGGTAATCGTACTAAGCTTTACAACGTGGAGAACGGTTTGCGAGTATGCGTCCAGTCGTCCCGCGAGTCGCGGCGATTTGCTCTGTGTCTTTCAGAACCTTCTGCCCTGATTTCGAACAAATCGCAACGTCGAGACGGGCTCCATCAGATTTTGAACACGATCTATATGTTGAATCTGGACTTTACTATAGAAAGTTACAAACTGATGATGAAACGTTTAGAAAAATATTTTTGATTGGAAAACGGTCCAAGTAACGTATGCCGTGTGAGTTGAAAAAAACAATACGGTTACAGGAAAGAGTAGCAGAAAGAAATTTAAGTCGCCGAAGATGGTTTACTAAATTTCGATGAACAAGAATTGGGTGATCAACGTGTGATATATCGAAGAGTTCGAACGGGGCAGAGGTTTTTTTTTCCATTCGAAACGTCATGTTGAAAACGATGATGGCTAGATGATATATTCGACGATAAAAAAGGAAAAAGTTACATCGTAAGTATTAATTAATATAATTGCTAAAGTTTTATATTTAAAGCGTCGGAAAGCGGAAGGACTCGCGGGACGACTCGATACATATGTGATAGGTGTGTACATGTATAAGATGTGTATGTACGTGAGCGGTCGAGCTCGTTGAAATTTGTACAAAATTTAGATTCTTGTGGACGAATGAATGGCGAGAGGAAAGAAGCGTGCGCAACGACGCGCGGCGTCGTGCCGAGCGTCGTTAGGTGTATTTTCAAATCAAGGGAGAGAAAAAGATGAATCTAGTACGGACAAATTTACTTAAACGTATGTAAACGTATAGTCGGAGACGTGTAGGCGGTGACAATTGTACATTCGAGAGCGCGATAAATTATTTATTGTATATTAGACGGTTATATATGTTACCTAGAGACAACAAAAAGGAAAAATAACGGGAGGGATTGTTGTTATGCAACGCGTCGTCGAGCGGGAAACACGAGGGAAAGAGGTGACCAGAAACACGCAAACTTACACGAACACACGGACAGGTACATAAATTACCCAATACACACCACGGACACAAGGACGCGACGTGAAAAAGTTTACGAACGTATGAATGAAAAGAGACAAGAAAGAAAAAAAAAATACGAAACGAAACAAGGGCTGTGAAAAGATTTGGACAAGAAGGATCAGACAGATAAAAAAATCGAAGTGTGTAACAAGTTTCGCGGAACAAGCTCAGGGAGGAGGAAACACAGACGGACGTGCACACGCATACAAAAACATACACGCGAAGACACACAGTACACGTTCACGCTCACCCATACACACTATATTTTTTTAAATATAAGCGAAAAGGGCGACTCTTTTATTCGAGCTGAGGGTTCAACAACGTAAGGTGCTGGCTATACACACGAGGTCCAAGAATGTTATTTAGCAAGCTAGTGTTACTAATTCATAAAAAAAAAGATTATTGAAACAGACATTATATATCTCTGTATATATAAAAGTACACCATTAGTATATATATTATTGAATATTATATATATATTATATGAATATATATTGTATGTTATGTAGTAAATGGAGCGAGTTAATGTGTCTCTATGAGATTTTCTTTTCCGTCACGTCGAGAGGACGTAGCACGCGCGTTCCAGTCATTCGCGCCGCGACGTCTCCGCTCTGTTGTCCGCGAGTGTGTAAACTCGCCTAATCTTTCCTTGTTTTTTTTTTTTTTATACCTCGACACCGGGACCAGTCGGCCCCGGCGTCTTCTAACGCACACCGTTGTTATGCTCATAAGAATGATCGGAGACGTCGCGTCCGGCCCATTCGCGCCCCTTCAGGCGACAAAGAGACACACCACACGTTTGTAATACCTCGAATCATCCGGCGAAACATCATTGCACGATCACTGTAAAACGTCGACGAATGAGTGCGAATGGGTCGGCCGGGACCCGTCGGGGTCGGACAGCGTGTTTGTTTCTGGGAGAACGCGGCTCCGAACTCGGATCGTTCGGGTCGCGAGCGAGTAACGCGACCGGACCGTTTGCCTCGACGAGAGACAAAAATTCCGCGTCCTTTTATTGTTTTTTTTTTTCTCCGTTCTTCGTCCCCTCAGAGCTGAGCTGTATGAGGTGAACAATAGAGTGGTGTCGACGACTGCGAGCTATATACATCCGATGTGTATGCGTACAACTGCCAAATATTAAGTATCGTCGGTTCTTTTTTGTCGAAGAGGAGATTGCTGGGCTCAGCGGCGGGTCCGTCCGGTCGTGTTATCCGAGCGTGTGTAATATCTCTCCCCCCCCCCCCCCTAAGAAAACTTTTATATATTATCGTGGGGCGTTCGTGCACGATAAGTTAGAGTGAAATTTAATTTATTAGGACGCCCC
This sequence comes from Sphecodes monilicornis, assembly GCA_913789915.3. Taxonomy (NCBI): domain Eukaryota; kingdom Metazoa; phylum Arthropoda; class Insecta; order Hymenoptera; family Halictidae; genus Sphecodes; species Sphecodes monilicornis. The sequence goes on from OU565291.1 coordinate 22,597,874, forward strand.
AAAACGTCCCGTTCGAAATCTTTGATCACACCATCCCCGTCCCCACCCCTCTGAGAACGTGACGTGCGAGTGCAAGCGTATCCTATGTAGATCGTAAGTTTTTGTACATAAAAGATTCGTTGAAGAGTATACTTAGGAAGAACATTACGCTGGTTAACGTTCGTGAAACTGTGGAAGTAATTACAAAAGAGAAATAGGAGAGCAAGAAAGGTAGCGAGAGATTGCGCGCGCGCGAGAGAGAGAGAAAACGAGTAGAGAGAAAGAGACAGAGAGAAAGATGAAAGAGATCCAAGTGATAGAGTTTTCTTTTTTTTTTTTTGTCGCGAAAAAGAGGACCTTCGGTTCTTTTGACGATCAACCTCCAAAAAAGTAACATTTTCTTTTTTTTCGTAGCGGACGAAAGGACAGAGACAGTGAAAACGAAAATCATAGTTGATAATGATATAAGAGCGAGGACGAATATTATTATAAACGTTGGACGTAGAGAAGAACAAAACAAATAGAGCGAAGAAGATATAAAAAAAAAAAAACGATCAAGTGCTGCCAATAATGCCTGTAAACGGTCCCGTGCATTTTCTGCCCCACCCCCACCCGCCACCAAATTTTCGACGACGAAACGTAGGATGCGTGTTATAGAATAATATATCGATGCAGAGTTTCGAGTTCAAATTGATGATTACAAACGTTGTTAGTGTCCGTGGAAATGCTTCGGGACGCCAGACATACCGATGATACAAAGCGAATTGCCTTCTCGTAATTAACAAATGACGTGTTGCCTTCTAACAAAGAAAAAACATATTAAAAGATGAAGTTCTAGCAATTTGTATCGTAATGGATAAACAAAAAAAAAAGAGATAATACCATCGACTTTGTCCAGAGTACTTAAGGGAACCTCACGTAGCCTCCAACCCACCCCTGTATATCCCAACCCCGGTAAGACCCCCATGATCTCCCGCCCCTCCTCGTCAGCATAGAATTTTGTAATATTTGTCGAGAGTAACGAACAAACGGAAAATACAGAGAAAATTTTCGTAAAAAAAAAAAAAATAGTAGAAGAGGAGTAAATACGACGAGAGAGATATTCAGAAACAATTTTTGGTACACGAAGAATTTTTTCATATCGCACTCTTTGCATACGCGTATCGGACGAAAGATATATTATTACAGAGAAGAAAATATGTAAGATATAAAAGAGTGGGAGGAAGAATATGCGAGATAGCGGGAGAGAAAGACACAGAGTGAGAGAACAAGAGAGAGCGAGAGAGAGAGATAGAGAGAGAGAGAGTGCGTGTGTGCGTGTGTGAGAGAGATAGACACACAAGGAAATACATCAGAGTACAATGGACAAAAAAAGCAAGTACCTATGAATAGTACCACTTCTATACACGATAACATCCACTTATAAACAATGAACGATGACACTACAACAAGAAATCATCCTATTTTTAGGTGAATTAAATTTACATATTACATTACGATTGACTACGCTACAAGATATTTTAACAGATAAGACTTTACCGTAATAGGGATAAATCTATGATTATTTACCTGTAAAATAATTACGAAGACACGATGGATTGACGTAAGGAACTCTAATGTAACGTTCTGTGATTCGTTGTTTGTAGGTGAAATTTAATAAAAGATTACCGTATCATAAACACTGACTTTCCACTGGCTCCCTACTCTAAGCAAAAAATAAATATTTAACACTAAACCTATCATGGTGAAGTGACTGGTTTTTTATTCCACATTTATTCAAATTACAAAATTCGTGGAAAAGAATGGAATAAAAATCTTGACGACATTTATTATATTATCATTTAAACTCTTTAAACATTTAAGCGTTATTTTATTTATTTAATAAAGCCTGTACCTGTGCGCTTAATTATTTTTAAGCGGTGACGAGTAAAACTCGATATAGAAAAGTATTTAAAACAATTCAATGAGACTTATCTTTCGAATATGATAAAACCTTGACTAAAATAAAGGATAACAATTCTTTTTCGAATCATTATAATTATAGATGTATGTAAATAAAAATAGAGGAAGTCTCTTCTGTTTAATTGCGTTGTAAATTGTGTTAGCTGTTAATTATTTTTCTACTATAATTATAAATATCGAGGGCAAAGAAATTAAAAATTTACCATTTCGGAAAGATTCGATCATTCTTTTTACGGTAAAATAATACCCGCGGCTTTTAAAGTAATTCAACAAAATCATGTACAGAAGATAACGATCTCAGATAAGGCCCAGTTATCCTTATTTAAACTGCTCTCTCGGTTCAATAAGCTCCTAATATAGATGATTACACAGCGGTGACGTAACGTTTAAATATAAGTCAATTTGATAAAGCGCGCCATTTACGAGCGTGTCCGATTGGCCAGGCGCTCCGGCGTCCAACCAATGAGAGACACGGATCTAGAGGAAAGTACTCCTTCCGCTTACGCTACACGTAAGTCGGCCGCAGTCAGTATCGAACCACGAAACAGGGAAGTGTCACAACTCCATTAACTTCAAGGAAATTGTGCGAGGTATGTGTCAGCTTTTTGTTTATTCGAACAGCAATAATCGGAACGGTGGTGACAGAAGTTGAGAATCCTTAGAAAATATTGAAGAAAGGTATGCTGTTCAGGCTGTAATTATTGATTTTACAGCGAACGAGTTTGCCACACCCCGTGGCCATTTTGGGTGCAAGTGATTGTTCCACGAATATTGGACGGTAAAGAGAAAAACCCAACATGGATCAGATCACGCCGAAGGAGGTGAAGATCCTGGAGAATCCAGAGGACATCCAGGAAAGGAGAGAGCAGGTTTTGGGTCGGTACGCAAATTTCAAATCGGAAGCTCGGAACAAGAGGGACAAGCTCGAGGACTCCCGTCGCTTTCAAGTACATACTTTAATAGTTTACTTTTTCGACATTTTTTCTTGCATTGTTTAATGAAATTTGTCCCTCGATAGTATTTCAAGCGAGATGCGGACGAACTCGAAGGATGGATCTACGAAAAGCTACAAGCTGCTTCTGATGAAAGCTACAAAGACCCGACGAATCTTCAAGCGAAGATCCAGAAACATCAGGCATTCGAAGCGGAAGTGGCTGCTCATTCAAATGCTATTGTATCGCTAGACAACACAGGCTCAGAGATGATAGCTCAGCATCACTTTGCCAGCGATGTTATTCGCAAAAGATTAGGTATGTTGTCGTGTTATTTATTGTACTCTCCGTTCTTCACGAGAAGTCTCGTGGGACGACACAGTAGCAAAGGGGGTCCTTGCTCGCAACAAGTGGTGAAGCTTCCAAGTTACACACTACATAGTATGTGTGATCGCTTTAGCCAATGGCTTGGCTAGAACTGAAAATGCGTATGAAACGTTCCACTCTGATCCAATCGAGTGGCTTGCTGCTGTAATCCTTTTACATTTTTGCCAAGGGACTTCTTGTGAGGCAGACAGAGTACGTCAGGGCTGCCTTTCTTACCTAACACTGCTTTACGATCCCACTCCTAGTCATTTGGCTCCCCCACTAACTGATACATTAGCCACATTCGGGTGAGAGCCCTTCGAACACTATCCCTTCCCTCCTGTAAACTATATCCATCGAGGTAGAGTGGTGGGATTCATTCAGCCCAGCACACGAGTCAGGGAAGGAGGTGAAAGCGGTTTGCAAGCAATTTGTTTGGTAGTTCTGCTATCCATTGTAAAGATGATACGGTCCAATCTCTGTGATAAGTGTTTCATATGTACTAACAAATTTTATTGCATTTTTGCAGAGGAACTCCATCGTCTCTGGGAGCTGCTGCTCACCCGACTTGCGGACAAGGGCCTGAAACTGCAGCAGGCTTTGGTACTCGTACAATTCATCAGACACTGCGACGAAGTGATGTTCTGGATCCACGATAAGGAAGCGTTTGTAACGACAGACGAATTTGGACACGACTTGGAGCACGTGGAAGTGCTCCAGAGAAAATTTGACGAATTCCAAAAGGATATGGCTAGCCAGGAGTACAGAGTAACAGAGGTGAACGAGCTGGCAGACAAGCTTCTCTTGGACGGACACCCCGAACGGGACACTATTCTACGCAGAAAAGAGGAGCTAAACGAATCCTGGCAGAGACTCAAGCAGCTCGCCGTTCTCAGACAGGAGAAGCTTTTCGGCGCGCACGAGATCCAACGATTTAATCGCGACGCGGACGAAACGATGGCTTGGATAGCCGAGAAGGACGTCGTGCTGTCTTCCGATGACTTTGGTCGGGACCTCGCGAGCGTGCAGACGTTGCAGAGAAAGCACGAGGGTATAGAACGCGATTTGGCAGCACTGGAGGACAAGGTGTACTCCTTGGGAACAGAAGCAGATCGTCTGGCAGCTATTCATCAGGCGGATCATTCGAAGCAGATTCAAGCTAAGCGCGCAGAGATCTTGCAGTCGTGGGAGAGTCTGACTGCGAAGGCGAAGGAACGACGTCTGAAGCTGGATGAGTCTTATTACTTGCACAGATTCTTAGCCGATTACAGGGATTTGGTGTCTTGGATGAACGACATGAAGGCGATTATATCCGCGGACGAGCTGGCCAAGGACGTAGCTGGCGCGGAGGCCCTCGTGGACAGACACCAGGAGCACAAGGGCGAGATCGACGCCAGAGCCGACAGTTTCGACGCCACCACGTTGGCCGGCAACAATCTTCTAGAGAAGAAACACTACGCTGCCGAAGAAGTAGCCAAGAAGCTGAATTCCCTGGCGGAGGATAAGCAGTCCCTGCTGAGCCTCTGGGAGAAGAGAAAGATCCTGTACGAACAGTGCGTGGATCTGCAACTGTTCTACCGAGACACAGAGCAGGCAGACGCCTGGATGGCCAAGCAAGAGGCGTTCCTCGCGAACGAGGACCTGGGCGACTCCCTCGACAGCGTGGAAGCTCTAATCAAGAAACACGAGGACTTCGATAAGTCCCTCGCCGCCCAGGAGGACAAGATCAAGATTCTAGACGAGTTCGCTGGTAAACTGATAGAGGGCGAACACTATGCGGCGGACGACGTAGCGCAGAGACGTCAGTCGCTATTGGAGAGACGCGCCGTTCTTTTAGAAAGGTCTGCTCAGAGGAGACGTCGGCTGGAGGACGCGTACAAGCTGCAGCAGTTCGAGCGCGACTGCGACGAGACCAAGGGCTGGGTGAACGAGAAACTGAAGTTCGCTACCGATGACAGCTACCTGGACCCTACCAATTTGAACGGCAAGGTGCAGAAACATCAGAACTTCGAGCAAGAGTTAAACGCGAACAGAACTCGTATGGAGGAGATGGTAGCGACCGGTCAGGAGCTGATTGAGGACAACCACTATGCCAGCGACCGGATCGGCACTCGCACCGACGAGATCATGCGGCTGTGGGAATGCCTGACCCAGGCTACCGAGAAGAAAGGAGCGAAGCTGCAGGAGGCCTCTCAGCAGCAGCAGTTTAATCGCACCGTCGAGGACATCGAGCTATGGCTATCAGAGGTCGAGGGACAGTTGATGTCGGAGGACTACGGCAAGGACCTGACCAGCGTGCAGAACCTTCAGAAGAAGCACGCCTTGCTGGAGGCCGACGTGGGCTCGCACTCGGACAGGATCGACAGCATCGCTCAGGCGGCGGACCAGTTCGTGAAATCGGGCCACTTCGACGCCAACAACATCAAAGTCAAGCAGGACCAGCTGCAGTCCCGATACGCTGCGCTGCAGCGGCCGATGAGCGTTCGCAAGCAACGGCTGCTCGACTCTTTGCAGGTGCAGCAGCTGTTCAGGGACATCGAGGACGAGGAGGCTTGGATTCGCGAGAAGGAGCCTGTCGCGGCGTCCACGAACCGTGGCCGTGACCTGATCGGCGTCCAAAACTTGCAGAAGAAACACCAGGCTGTTCTGGCCGAGATCAACAACCACGAACCACGCGTCGCGGCTGTTTGCCAAGCTGGAGCGACGATGCTACAGGAGAGCCACTTCGCCGCTGAGGAGATCAGCCAAAGACTGGCTGCGCTTGACGAGCATTGGGGACAGCTGAAGGAGAAGGCTCGGCAACGCAAGACCGACCTGGATGATTCCCTTCAGGCTCATCAGTACTTTGCCGACGCGAACGAGGCGGAGTCTTGGATGAAGGAGAAGAGGCCGATCGTGATGAACGCAGATTACGGGAAGGACGAGGACAGCTCCGAGGCTCTGCTGAAGAAGCACGAGGCGTTGGTCAGCGACCTAGAAGCTTTCGCGAGCACCATAGCCGCGCTGAAGGAGCAGGCTCAGTCGTGTCGTCAGCAGGAGACTCCTACGATCGACATCACTGGGAAGGAGTGCGTCGTCGCCCTCTACGACTACACCGAGAAATCGCCGAGAGAGGTCTCAATGAAGAAGGGCGACACTCTGACCCTGCTCAATTCCAACAACAAGGACTGGTGGAAGGTCGAGGTCAATGACCGTCAGGGTTTCGTTCCGGCCGCGTATGTGAAGAGGGTGGAGCCGGAGGCTGGTCTAAGTGCCTCGCAACAGAACTTGGCCAGAGAGCAAAGCTCCATTGCGGCGAGACAAGCGCAGATCGAAGGTCAGTACGATGACCTTCTAAGGCTGGCACGTGAGAGACAGAACAAGTTGAACGAAACCGCAAAGGCTTACGTGCTCGTCAGGGAGGCCGCGGAGCTGGCTACTTGGATCAAGGATAAGGAGAATCATGCTCAAGTTCAGGACGTTGGCGAAGACCTGGAGCAGGTCGAGGTCATGCAGAAGAAGTTCGACGATTTCCAGGCGGACCTAAAGGCGAACGAGGTGCGTCTGGCCGAGATGAACGAGATCGCTGTTCAGCTGATGAGCCTGGGACAGACGGAGGCGGCCTTGAAGATCCAGACGCAGATCCAGGATCTGAACGAGAAGTGGACCAGCCTGCAGACTCTCACGGCAGAGCGAGCGAGTCAGCTAGGCTCGGCTCATGAAGTACAGCGGTTCCATCGCGACGTTGACGAGACCAAGGATTGGATCCGTGAGAAGGACGCTGCCCTGAACAACGACGATCTTGGAAAAGATCTGCGCAGCGTGCAGGCCTTGCAACGCAAGCACGAAGGCCTCGAGAGAGATCTGGCGGCGTTGGGAGATAAGATTAAGCAGCTCGATGAAACCGCCAATCGTCTGATGCAGTCTCATCCTGAGACTGCCGAGCAGACCTACGCCAAACAGAAAGAGATCAACGAAGAGTGGACTCAGCTGACTGCGAAAGCCAACAGCAGAAAGGAGAAGCTGTTGGACTCTTACGATCTCCAACGATTCCTCAGCGATTACAGAGATCTGATGGCTTGGATCAATTCCATGATGGGCCTGGTAGCCACCGAAGAACTAGCTTCAGATTCCACCGGCGCGGAAGCTCTGCTGGACCGTCATCAGGTATACTTACATTATTATCGATTGAAAGCGATGATTATAGAATCACTATATTATAATCTAAATTATAGAATCACAGGGCAGAGATAGACGCACGATACGGCGTACTTCCAAAGGTACCAAACCGTTTGAGCATGAATCGAACATTGTGCGACTTTGTCTCTGAGTATATTTATACGATTAATCAGTTGACAGAGGTTTTTTACAGTTGTGGTTAGCGAGCTGTCCTCGTTGACCCTTGCACGCTCCTCAGGGTCAAAGTTTACTCATATTTAGTTTTAGATAATGCGAAATCGTATTCTAATATGATACATTAATTTCAAATGTAAGGTTAGGATGATGAATTTCAATTAATAATCAAACTCGTTTAGCGCTCGATAGCTCTACTGTTGAATGGAATCAAAGTTTGCCATCTGTACAATCATCAAAACCATCCACCTTCCGAGTGTTGAATTGTTAAACAAAAATGGGTGAAAACGACGGTGGATGATGGGTGGATCGTTTTCGTGCCACTGTTTATAAGGAGCGTACGAGGGTTAAAACGGGAACAGATTGGCAGATCGATTTTTTGTAACGAAGACACGCCTATTAACACATTGGACGATTCTACGTCTGCTTCTCATAGTGCGATCGCTGCCATTACGCTGCTTATCGTAGTATCTATTGTCGAGTGGGTTGAACCAAGTGCGCAACACGAGTGTGAACATCCGTTATCTTTTCCGGCGAACTGCCCTAAACCATTGTTTCTTGTGTTGTAGGAACATCGAATTGAGATCGACGCCAGGGCAGGTACCTTCCAGGCGTTCGAGCTCTTCGGCCAGCAGCTTCTGCAGTCCAGCCACTATGCTAGCGTTGAAATCCAGGAGAAGCTGGAGTCGATGGCCGAAGCTAGACAGGAGTTGGAGAAGGCTTGGGTTCAGAGGCGTATGCAACTCGATCAAAACCTGGAGCTGCAGCTGTTCTGCAGGGACTGTGAGCAGGCTGAGAACTGGATGAGCGCCCGAGAAGCTTTCCTGAGCAGTGCGGACACCGTGGACAGCAGCGACAACGTCGAGGCTTTGATCAAGAAGCACGAGGACTTTGATAAAGCGATCAAGTCTCACGAAGACAAGATCGCCACTCTACAGACCCTGGCGGATCAATTGATCGCCGCCGAGCATTACGCCGCGAAGCCGATCGACGAGAGACGCTGCCAGGTCCTGGACCGCTGGAAGCACCTCAAGGACGCTCTGATCGAGAAGCGTTCGAAGCTGGGAGAGTCCCAGACGTTGCAACAATTTTCACGGGACGCTGACGAGATGGAGAACTGGATCGCCGAGAAGTTGCAGTTGGCAACCGAGGAGAACTATAAGGACCCAGCGAACATCCAATCTAAACATCAGAAGCACCAGGCGTTCGAGGCAGAGTTGGCGGCGAACGCGGACAGGATCCAATCGGTGCTCGCCATGGGAGGCAACTTGATAGAGAAGCACCAGTGCGCCGGTTCCGAGGACGCTGTTCAGAAGAGGCTCGCCTCGATCGCCGACCAGTGGGAGTACCTCACACAGAAGACCACCGAGAAGTCCATGAAGCTGAAGGAGGCTAACAAGCAGCGCACGTACATCGCCGCGGTCAAGGATCTTGACTTCTGGCTCGGTGAAGTGGAAAGCCTGTTGACATCCGAGGACGCGGGCAAGGATCTGGCTTCGGTGCAGAACCTGATGAAGAAGCACCAGCTGGTGGAAGCGGACATCCTGGCACACGAGGAGAGGATCAAGGACATGAATGCCCAGGCGGACTCTCTGATAGAGAGCGGCCAGTTCGACGCGGCTGGAATTCAGGAGAAACGACAGAGCATAAACGAGCGCTACGAAAGAATCCGCAACTTGGCTGCTCACAGGCAAGCCAGGCTGAATGAAGCTAACACGTTGCATCAGTTCTTCAGGGACATCGCTGACGAGGAGTCCTGGATCAAGGAGAAGAAGCTGTTGGTCGGCTCGGATGACTATGGTCGCGACTTGACTGGCGTCCAGAACTTGAAGAAGAAGCACAAGAGGCTGGAAGCGGAGCTGGGCAGCCACGAGCCTGCTATCCAGGCTGTGCAGGAGGCCGGGGAGAAACTGATGGACGTTTCCAATCTGGGCGTTCCTGAGATAGAACAACGTTTGAAATTGTTGAACCAAGCATGGGCGGAATTGAAGCAGCTGGCCGCTAATAGAGGACAGAAGTTAGATGAGTCGCTGACCTATCAGCAGTTCTTGGCTAAGGTCGAAGAGGAGGAGGCTTGGATCACGGAGAAGCAGCAGCTGTTGTCTGTCGAGGATTACGGAGACACCATGGCCGCGGTTCAAGGTCTGCTGAAGAAGCACGACGCGTTCGAAACTGACTTCGCAGTTCACGGGGATCGTTGCAAAGGTATCTGCGAAGCTGGCGAGGCTCTCATCAAGGCTGGAAACCACCGAGCGGACGCCATAGCTCAGAGATGCGCGCAGCTGCGCAACAAGCTGGAACAGCTCGGTGCTCTCGCTGCTAGAAGGAAGACCAGACTCAACGACAACTCTGCTTACTTGCAGTTCATGTGGAAGGCCGATGTCGTCGAGTCCTGGATCGCCGATAAAGAGACTCACGTCCGCTCCGAGGAGTTCGGCCGTGACCTGTCCACCGTCCAGACGCTGCTCACGAAGCAGGAGACATTCGACGCTGGTCTGCACGCGTTCGAACACGAGGGCATTCAGAACATCACCTCGCTGAAGGAGATGCTGGTGAAGTCGGGACACGACCAGACACCTAACATCCAGAAACGCCACGCGGATGTGATCGCCCGCTGGCAGAAGCTTCTGGCCGACTCCGATGCCAGGAAGCAACGTCTGCTTAGAATGCAGGAGCAGTTCAGACAGATCGAGGAGCTGTACCTGACGTTCGCCAAGAAGGCGTCCGCTTTCAACTCGTGGTTCGAAAACGCTGAAGAAGATCTGACCGATCCTGTTCGCTGCAACAGCATCGAGGAGATCCGTGCTCTGAGAGAGGCTCACGCACAGTTCCAGGCTAGCCTGTCCTCCGCAGAGGCTGACTTCGAAGCTCTAGCTGCTCTGGATAGACAGATCAAGAGCTTCAACGTTGGACCCAACCCGTACACCTGGTTCACCATGGAGGCGTTGGAGGACACATGGAGAAACCTGCAGAAGATCATCAAGGAGCGCGACGTGGAGCTCGCGAAGGAAGCTACACGCCAGGAGGAGAACGACAAGCTTCGCAAAGAGTTTGCCAAGCACGCTAACGCGTTCCATCAATGGTTAGCCGAGACTAGAACGTCCATGATGGAAGGATCGGGATCGCTGGAGCAACAACTGGAGGCTACGAAGAGGAAGACTCAAGAGGTCCGTGCTCGTCGTCAGGATTTGAAGAAGATAGAAGATCTGGGCGCCATTCTGGAGGAACACTTGATCTTGGACAATCGGTATACGGAGCACAGCACTGTGGGATTGGCGCAGCAATGGGATCAGTTAGATCAACTGGGAATGCGCATGCAACACAACTTGGAGCAGCAGATACAGGCACGAAACCAGTCCGGTGTCTCCGAGGACGCTCTCAAGGAGTTCTCCATGATGTTCAAGCATTTCGACAAAGACAAGAGTGGACGTCTGAACCACCAAGAGTTCAAGTCCTGTCTTAGAGCGCTGGGATATGATCTGCCTATGGTGGAGGAAGGACAACCGGATCCGGAATTCGAAAATATCCTTGGTTTGTGTTAATTTTTATGGTTAACTTACGAAGAGTTTATTAACTCTCATGCGCTTTTGTATTATTACTTAATATTTTTATTTTATTTCACAGATATCGTGGATCCTAATAGAGATGGTTACGTGTCGCTACAAGAATACATGGCGTTCATGATCAGCAAGGAAACGGAGAACGTGCAAAGTTCCGAGGAAATCGAGAACGCTTTCCGCGCGATCACTGCCGCGGATCGGCCATACGTTACGAAGGAAGAACTGTATGCTGTAAGTATAACTGAAAGCCAGCGAGTTTATTTTATTTGTAAGATTAGCGTCTGTTTGCCAATCGTATATTTGTTTCCAGAATCTCACCAAAGAAATGGCCGATTACTGCGTTGCCCGCATGAAGCCGTACGTCGACCCCAAGACGGAACGACCAATCACAGGGGCATTAGATTATATCGAGTTTACTCACACACTTTTTCAGAATTAATTCCAGTTAATATATAAATTATTCTCTTTTTAATACAACGACGATAAATTAAATGATAGCAGCAGAAACGTAAAACGCTTATTTGTTTTATTAAACACCTCGCTAACTTTCACGGAACGTATATGTAATCGATCTTGAATATTACGCTTGGCATCATTAATCTTGATTATTCTTTGCAGCACGCGATTCGCGACTTGGTTTCTGTATCGGTATATGAAGTGTCTATTAATGGAATATCTTCAGAAATAAATCATGCATTTTAAGTAGAAATTTCAAAGGATTTAATTATAAGTTAATTACAATTTAACAAATCGACTTGAATGGGAGCGAAGTAACACGTTTTATCTAGATTTCGATACGAATCTGTTCAATACTCCATAATTCCTCTTCGGCTGTTCTTTTTTATTCTCCACTTCTGGTCGTATGCCTGCCTGCCGAATGTTGGCAACGTATTCCTGCAACGATTAACATTTAGTATTTGCAAAACGCGTGCAATTGATAGTTACGCGTACTTACCCTTCGGCTCAAGTCCTTCAGAATATTCTTCGTTTTGATCACCTTAGCTGTTCCACCCTTCCCTTTAGCTTTCGTTCTACGCGGTTTGAAGTCTACATCTTTCGGTTTAAGGTACTGCAAATAAAATGCACTAACAATGTGTTGCATCGTTCCGGCAATTATTAGCAATGTACATGTTAATTAACACTCACCAAGACTTTCTTCTTTGCCTCTATTTTATCCTTCAAACTAGGCACGTCCACCTCTACTATGGCAACCGGGTCCAAAGTGATCAGCTCGGGCTGTATCTTGTCTAGGAGGGCTTTCACTTCAGCCTCGCGTCTTTGAGTCTTGGTTTGGAACGGATTAGCCTCCAGAGCATCGAAATTAGCTTCCCCGCTACCAGGTACCAGAAGAGAGGAGACTCCTTGCGATGTACCGATGCCTAGTACATCCTCGAACGGACAGAACTGCATACTCGACACTGTCCAATCCGCTCTGTGCCGCAAATACGGTTTCATGTCATCTGCGGATGGTCTGATGCAGAAAAACAATTAATTGCATTATTATACATATACTTCAACATGTTGTTGGGTAGTGTTGTTATATTATCTTTTACCTGTAAACTTCTACTACATTCCCCATAGCCATGGACAACTGGCCACACTGACTATAAGACAAGTGTTGAACAGGAGATTGTGTTTTATACTTATGCACAGGCCCTGCCAACTGTCTAATGTCCCACACCTTTACAAACATTGCTGGACAGCTAGTTGCCATATAAGTTCCATAAGGATGAACCGCCAAAGCGTTTATTGACTGTTTGTGGCACAACATTTTTGCTAATGGCTCTTTACTGTTTGGAGACCACATAGAGACCACTCCCTTTGAACTACCCACGCATAATACTGCATTGCTTGGATTCTGCGTCATTGCCTGTAAAATTGCTAAATTATTGCATCTGTATAAAATCTATGTTCGTGCTCATTTCCTTGTTGTAGTTTAATACGAAATTGGGCACAAACTTTTGCACTGACTTAATACGTGTACAGGGCATTTTGCATGCCATACCTGTATGTATCCCACTTTGGCATTATACGAATTTACAAATTTTCCTAAGGAAACATCGAGCCAAGATAAGTAGCCCTCTCTGGAGCCACTAGCGAGTAAGAAATGGTAGGGTAAAAACTCCAGCTTGTTTACTTTATACATTTGTTTTAAACAATGCAATTCGATTCCTTCATTATCGTATATGTATACCCAGTCCTTTTGAGCTACCGCAAACATTGTCTCCAGATGCAACCAGGCGACATCATGTACAGATTCCATTACATTAATCTCACAAGCTAATTTCTTTGTGACCCAATCGAAAGCAGCTACGTGTCCTTTTCTTCCACCCATGACCAAATGCCTACCATTTTTCGTGTACTTCATATAGTACGGGCCAAAGTCTAATCTCAATGTAAAATGCTTTGTCGCACTAGTTATATCTACATTCTTTGCAATCTGTGACTGCCTAAATTGCGTCGTCAACTCCCCTGGCTCGGCTTCCAGACAACCATAATCCTCGGTGAGTAGCAACTCCGCCCGAGCTGCAGCCTTTACAGTCTTGTTTACAGCCTTCTCTTTTGTTATCAATTTTTCTCTTTGTTTTTTACTCTTTATCCTAGAAGTTCTAGGTTTTAAATCAATTCCTTCTCCCTTACTGTGCTTTGCAAATTGTTCTCTACTAATTCGAGCATAATTACGATCTCCTGAAAACATTATTTATTAGGACCGTTCACCTTTCATACGCATACTGAACATAACAAAATAGTAATGAATAAATAGCATTAAAATTACTTGTACGCTTCATTTTGCCTCAATATGCCTTGTACTTAAAATTATGACATTACTTTACAAAAACAGAAGACTTCACTGTGTTATTGAGGTTATGGATCGAAGGATAAACACGTGTCGCAAGCAAGTGGCGCCTCTTGTGGTGAAATGTCGAAGCTCACTTACAGGGTCTGAACAGCGCCAATTGACGTAGCGGCAAAACAGCCAAACTGTTGATCAAACTTCTTTACCACAAAGTTCACAATCTACGGTGAGATGGCGCTAGTATTCAATTCGAAGATCTTACCGTTAGCGACACCATAGTTATCGGCCTGTAATTGACAGTCGATAACATTTGGCGAACAGTTTGTCTCTATAGCCGCTACAGCAATTGGCGCTGTACGGACTCTTGGAAGGAGCAGATGATTCTTGCCGGGATTTGCTATGTGTCTTCTAGGTAAAGCGGCAAGAATCATTTGCACTTGCTCGATTCACACAATAGCTGCCGGAGACTGGAGCACAAGCGAGACATAGTAGTACAGCAGTGGACTAATTAACTAATATAATTGTTTGAATCGCGTCTGTGACCGCAGTCCGCAGTACGGTGCGACGAGTCTCTCTGATCCAGACTACACACTTGTTATAAATATTTAGAACACAAGTAATGTACATGCAAAATACAAACACATCATGTATGAAACAATAATGAATAAATAAAGTCAAAATAATTAAAAAACGAATCTGCATTTATAATTTTTGAACCACCAATTGTTCCCAAATGTCCGCCTTATCGTTGACTTATACTACTGAATTTTTGTGCCACCTCTTTCAATATCATATTCGCCTAATACAAGGTTCAATTTTCGAGATTTCCGAAAAGTTTTCGAAATTTTTCTCCGTCTGACTTGTCGTTGACTTCTACTACTGAATTTTCGTGCCACCTCTTTCGACATCATATTCGCCTAATACAAGGTTCAATTTTCGAGGTTTTCGAAAAGTTTCCGAAATTATTCTCCGGCTGAATTGTCGTTGAATTATACTACTGAATTTTTGTGCCACCTCTATCGATATTATATTTGCCTAATACAAAGTTCAATTTTCGAGGTTTTCGAAAAGTTTTCGAAATTTTTCTCCGTCTGACTTGTCGTTGACTTCTACTACTGAATTTTCGTGCCACCTCTTTCGACATCATATTCGCCTAATACAAGGTTCAATTTTCGAGGTTTTCGAAAAGTTTTCGAAATTTTTCTCCGTCTGACTTGTCGTTGGCTTATACTACTGAATTTTCGTGCCACCTCTTTCGATATCATATTCGCCTAATACAAAGTTCAATTTTCAACAATTTGGAAAATTTGGCCTTTGCCAATATATTCGAAGATGTGAATTTTATTCTAATATCGAATATTCATGTACAGGTTGGGGAAAAAAAGAAATCATTAACTGTTGTAACTAATATCTTTTATTTTTCACGAAATAAATTACAATATTAAATATGTACGTATACAAAATAGAACAAAATAGAACTACATCCAGATAGCCCACATCGTCTTAAAGTCGTCGTCTTCGAGGTGTTCCAAGGAAGTCCTGTTTACACGGCGCCACTTTGTCGCGAAAACGTGCACCTGCGAACCGTCATATTATATACATAGTATAGCTTTGGAACCAAGTAACGTATAACCGTGATCCCTGGTGGGGAAATGCCTTCTATTATGGCTAGTCGAAGATAGGCTAACATAAGATAGCCAGAGATATACGATGGTAGCTTTAAAGAACTCCTCATCCACTCTAAGCAACCTCAGAATTAACCAACGTAGGCGAAGATAGCGTTGAAAGACCCATTGACCATCCTAGGTAGCTTCACAGATCAATAGTAGACCTTAGACCAAGATAGGTGTGAAGGAATCTGGAGGACCCAGAGAACCATCCGCCTTTGTCAAAGAACCCAGCCCAAATGACTGATTGAAGAGCAGAGCTGCGCTAATATATACAGAGAAGCGGGAACGGGCACCACACCTCAGGGTCGCCACACTCGCACAATTAATTCTATTGTGATCTTCATTGCCGCATACTTATGCATTCATTGTTTTCAGCAGTTAAACATGGTTGTGACAATTTTTAATGTCTGCAATATTATCAAGCACTGCTGTGGCTATTTGCAACTGCAGAATGAACCGTCGTGCATATCTTCAATCAATCTTATACCAGAATTTACAGTAATTAATTAGTTATTGACAATTTTCTAAAATGTTCTCCATTCCATTATATTCATGCAAATGATTCATGCCGTAAATGCTATAAGGGCCAGTGGAAATTCCGGCAAGATTCATTTGCTCTTGCTTATCCTCCGTATAGCGCCAATTCATGCAGCGTCAAAACGCTGAAACTGTCAGTCCACCATTATCGACTATCGATTACAGGTCGATAATACGGTGGCACTCGTGGTAAAATCCTGCAATTGTATACTAGCGCCATCTATTCATACAGTTTGAACTAGATGGCAAAGCAGTTTGGCTAACAATTTGGTCGTTTTGCCGCTACGACAATTGGCGCTGTACGGAGGTATGAATTGTAGTACGAAATTTCGCCACATGTGGCGCCATTATCGTCAGTCGGCGGTTCATTTAAAATTCAAATTCAAAGTACAGAAAACCGTTTCTGCGATCAACTATCATTCATTTCCTCTTAATTCACCCTCTTATACAGATGACCACGATCTACCATCAAACTTCCCGGTGCAAATTACATTACTAAAATAAAAGATCTACCACTTACCTGTCCGCAGGACTATGGGTCGAGTTCAAACTAAGACCATTTCCCAAGTGGATCAAACGCACATATTTAATTTCTACCAAGTCTTCTGCCTTCTCGAACCTGCCATCGCCGAAAGGCAACTTGATCGTTCGCTTTCGCGGTCGAGTGATCGCATTGAAATGATGCTTACCAAAGGAAGTACGATAACGCGTGAAAGTATCGGAGCCGTGCGCGCTCGCCCTGTATATAAACAGATTCCTTATCAGCGGCGCGTAAATGTCGGGCGAATGAGCCGTGTTATCGGACGAACCTTTGAACTATGAGATGGCACAAGAGAAAAATCACAAACTCTCTTTCCCTGTAGCGACCGATAAAAGATGCTCGGTCGCTTCGTTCCATCTGCTTAGACAGCGGTGCGCGGACCGTGACGTCAATTAGGCCGACCATTAAGTCGTAAAGCGGCTAGATATCGTGTTGGACCGTCTTGGCGCACCTGACGGGTCAGTCCACCTGAAAAATCCGATAAAATTAGCCGTGGGCTCCGGTGGAACGAATTCCAGCCCGATTTGCTTCCCGGACCACGTGTCCAACGAGTTGCACAACTCTAGCAACTCTTCCTCGGCTCCTACCCACTCAATTTCTCTAGCCCTTGAAAAAGGAACGCTCAAAATAAACGATGTATACGTTATTTCATAATGTAGCGGAATTGACCGACGGCCACGTATTCCGTTAGCGAAAGAATAGGCGGAAAACCCACAGTGCTGTGCGCGAAGGTGAAAAAACTGTAGCGACACCTCAAACACTGCTTCTTACGAGAACAAAGTGCCTCCTAGAAGTTAACCCCCCATTTGTTGAAACAAATAATTTAGGTTGTGCTAGCACAATCTTAACACAACCTAGCACAACTTAGCACAATTGAGAAAATTGAAAAAAACGAAAAGTTGGGGGTGTGAGGATGTGATACCGGGAAAGAGCGGAGATCGGTGATAGAGCTTCTATTCGCAACACTTTCCAACGACAACTGCCTTTATTTCAAAACGCTGGTAAAAACATATTCGTTTCTTAAAACAGAAGGGCATCGGCGATCGATGGTGTTGCGAGGCGCCGATATTCTAATGTTAAATGCGGTGCGGTCTACACGCACACCCACACCGTCCATACTCTCACACATCCATGCACTCAAACGTCCATACGCTCACAGGGGCTACTAAAAGATATCGTTTTTCTCCATTTTTAGGCTAATTGTTTATATTATTGTTATAATATTCGAGAACAATGTAGCACAAACCTAGCACAACTCAGCACAACTGTTGAAATTATTTATTTCAACAAGTGGGGGGCTAGCTTCTAGGAGGTGAACAAAGTGGACTGTATTTGATTTGAGGTTGAAAATGTAGAACAAGAATAAACAAGATATGAATAATAAATGAATACGGTGAGAATAGATGGATTTGAATATAAAGAGCGACGTCGCGTACGAGAGAGAGAGAGAGGGAAATCAGCGCGTAGTTGAGAAAGGACAACGAGAGAGGGGACAACTGATTTCTGCGAATAATGAGCGCGAAGTGACGAAATTTCGGGGAATCGAGAGATTCTGCATAACAAATTTATGGGGATTGGTTCTCGAGGATTACTCGATGATGGGGTGCCCGCTGATTGGGTCACCGTCATCGCGTGATCTTGCCGAGGAACGACGCGGTAACGCGAGTCGCGTAACGGCTTTGCAGGAGATCGCGATCGGTTGGTGACGTCACTACGGTGCGAGGAGGACGCGTCGCGTCAACGGCCCGTTTGAATTCGCACGATCGCGAACACATGACTATTTTTTAGTCACTTCAAACGGCAAACCTTACGTTTAGGGGAGGATGCTCCGATGACCTTGACCTTGACATATGTTGTTGAGGACAACATTCTGAACAACTTTTGTCATTACAACTACCCGGTGCTCGGTCTCAGTTTTCGAGATATTTGCGAAAAACAATTGCTAATAGTGTATTAAATTTTCCGTATTCTTCCACGCTCCGTGGCAACGTAAACCTGTTCCGGGGCCGCATCTGTTTATTTTTTGTTTGTAAACACGTTGTGGGGATGAGAAGCGACAATACCACACACACCCACCCAGTGTTTCTAAAAAGAAGGCTCTCACATTATACAATATAAAATCAACTGAGACGAATACAGCATACAAGTATTATATTATCGCATTTGATAGTAAAACAAATTGCAAAACCTAACCCAAACCTAACCCAGACCAATACAGCATACATGTATTATATCATCGCATTGGATAGTAAAACAAATTGGTATTGGTTTCAGTTGATTTTACATTGTTTAATGTGAGAACCTTCGTCTCAGAAACACTGGGTGGGCGTGTGTGGTGTCGTGTGTTGGTTAGGATTAGGTGGCGGGGGGGGGGGGGCGGAAAGCACGCAGACGAAATTATGAGTATCTCGAATAGTATCTATATCAAACTGAGAATTTTATTCTGTATTTAAATGGTCTAATGGATACATAGAATTCATTATTTCGAAAAAAGCATCAATGCGTTTATCAAAATTGTACGTTCTTTTAAATAAAAATTCGGCAATATAATTAGTATAATGATAATCACGTATGCCATAGCGAGGAATGCTAGCAAGTATCAGTTTTTCGCAAATATCTCGAAAACTAAGACCGAGCACCGGGTAGTTGTAATGACAAAAGTTGTTCAGAATCTTGTCCTCAACAACATATGTCAAGGTCATCGGAGCATCCTCCCCTAAAAGTAAGTTTTACCCTTCAAACATCCTAAAATCATCCGAAACCCAATGATTTAAATCCTTGACCTTACCTCATCCTCTGCATCTGTCCTTGCAACATCCTACTCGAATCTTATCCTAGTCATCCGGAAATGATCTGTCTGTACTAACATTTACGTTTCCAAAATCCCCATCATTCAAGTTTAGAATCTACACATCGTTTTCCCTCACCTTTAAATTGATATTTTCCATTTTTCGCATACCCGGTCGAATGAAAATGAAAAATAAAAATGATTAGAGATATATATCGCTATCAATAAAAATTTCTTTTACAGTTAAATATTATTATGTTAAGTATATATTACGAATGGAACATTCTTGGTCGAGCGAAAGTAAAAATCGAAAATGCGCAAGAACTACGGGAAGATGTTTCGCGTGATCGTTGGTGTTTGGCAGCTTCGAGACAAACGGGAAGAGTTTCTCATCGATCGAACGGGTTCCACCCCCGACCGGCCTTCTTCGGGAACGGTGTTTACCATGCAAATTTCGCGGTGGCATTCTTTTATCGGGGAACGCAGGCTGTCGGAGAGCAGGCGGAGACACGAGCCAGACACGCACACGCGACACATCATCGGCAGCTGTTCCGCGAAATTGATGGTGTACCGATATGTTCCAGTTCTGGAACGTAACGCGCGCGCTGGTTATTACCGGACAGACCGATAACAGTTACGGATAAAAGAATCGATTTTTTGATGTTCGAAGACTAGTGTCCCTCTACGTACCTCCATACAGTGTGCATTGTGCATATGCATTTAGAAAATTAGGACTTTTATATGCAGCTCGGAATTAAATTCGACCATAATCGACATACAATTATAAAAAATATCTAGTTCTTAATTCTCGTACAATGCACACAAACAATATTGATGAATTTGATTTCGGCGCAAAGGTTCGATCTTATTGAAAGTCAGCAATTTTGCAATTTTATTATTATCCCAACGTTTCGATCCGTGTGCGGATCATTCTCAAGAGATTTTATGCATTTGTTGTGCACTAGTTACAATAAAAGAAAAACAAAATATATTTATGAATAAGAGTTACGATGGTTTCAACCACGTTCCATAGTAACTCTTATTCATAAATATATTTTGTTTTTCTTTTATTGTAACTAGTGCACAGCAAACGCATAAAATCTCTTGAGAATGATCCGCACACGGATCGAAACGTTGGGATAATAATAAAATTGCAAAATTGCTAACTTTCAATAAGATCGAACCTTTGCGCCGAAATCAAAGTCCATCAATATAATTCATTTCGATCGAAAGAAATTATATTTATAGCACACAAAAAGTATTGATATACACAGCTGCTGAGTTAAATTAATTGATATTTTTCATCAAGAAGTATTACAAAGGCCTGTTCTTGGGATAGAATGATTTAACCCGTTGCGGACGCGTGTCTGCTGACAGTCCCCCAAGTTTTTTGACCGTTCCACGACTGCGAATAATTTATAATGAAATTACTGCTCTCAAAAATTATCAAACAAATTTGTACTGAACACAACAGGTTTGCTTTCATTTAATCCATATACTTAACTTTTCAGTACACAATTATTTTTTCACAAGGAAAATATATTCAATCCATCAAAAAGTATGTAAAAAATAATTCCCGTCCGCCGAGGGTTAACCAGTGAACGAGGGACACCGAATGCACCTATGCAGTCGATGATCACTGTTCCCGCGCCATCCCAAGCCAGTCTGACCTCATTCCGACTGTGATAAGGGCCAGAATAAGGGGAGGCATTCTATCGCAGGAATAAAGGATGCATCGTCTGCGCCGGCTACAACAAAACTAGAGATCTATACTCGAGACCTCCGACCTCGCTAAATGGTTCACAAGCTATCAGCTCGTGCCGGGACGATGACAACGACGATGACGAACGCGACGATTAAAAATAAATGCCAATGGTGGAACCGGGGAGTACATTCGACGAAGACTGGCTTCGGAATAGCTGCAGGTAGCTCTTCGGGGCGGATAGACGGCCATACTGGTTAACACTAGAACTACCGAGCGCTAAACGCGACTGGTGTATATTGCCTTCTAATAACGACAAGAATGCATTTACTCAACTTCCGTACAACTTTTATTTAAATATGTACTCTAATAGAGAGGTTGACTAAAACATTACTCCGGAAAACATTTTTATAATTTCAATATTCGTAAAAGAAAAATTTAGAAACCAGTCATTTTGACTTGTCCGGTAGTTCTAGTGTTAATTAACGCTGAGAATTCGTGTGGACGCGGTATTCGCTGGCACTCCGAGTTTTACTCGCCACCGTAATTTCCAACGTTCCCGGCCCTGGAGCTCGGCAACCTTTAATCCCCGATGTTTTCGGAGTTTCTGGCCGCGCCCACCGAGCTCCTAGATGCCGTCGATTGCGACAGGTACGAGTTTCCGGCTGCTCCTCTCGAGCCTAGAACCCTGGGGCCCGATTGAATGTCGGCAGATAGACGTACAGACAGGTGTTCCTGTGAATTCGAAAATTGGCTGCCACTTGCGAAACACTGTCCTCAAACATCCTCTCTTCGGGTCCCTCCACCTTTCGTTCCTGTTTTCCGAGTCATTCTCTATCAACGATCTTGACAAAGTTCGTAGATAACAAATCGTTCTAGGTTAGCTGTTCTTCACTGACCCAGCCTGTAAATCTTCACCTGAACTGTAATGACACTAGTTTAAAAATTCCAAGAAAAAATAAATTTAAACTTTTATATATAATGATTGATAAATAATATGTGAAATCGTTCAGCGAAATTGTTGCCGTGAAATATAATTGCTCACATGACTAGTTTTCGGACTTTTTTTAGTTCAAATAGTGTAAGAAGAATGATTATAGTGATTGGCCCTGATGCGGTTTATAGTGGACACAAAACACCTTTTGGTGAGGGCATCAACCTTGCAGCCTCTTTGTATCGCGTAAACATTGTGAATGACCCGAGTTGCAAGTGTAACTACCCCTCCGAGGACTTAGATCATGTTCTGTGGCAGTGCCAACTGTACGACTCCCAAAGAATCAAATTAGTAAATAACCTGCGCAAACTCAAGTTCTTCCTTCCTTTAAAAGCGGACATATTCCTTGCGGAACCAAATATCAAAGCCTGCGAATTCATCTTTCAGTTATTAAATGATTATAAACTCCATCTCTAGCGTTTATTAAGACTGTCTGTACTTAAATTGTATGCATAATGTATAATTGTGAAAGCCGAAATAAACCTACAACAGGTTTCAGTGGCTCAATAAAAAAAAAAAAAAAAAAAAAAAAAAGAATGATTATACCGCCGTGTATCTACACGGTACTGAATGTTTTACTCATATGTTTAATCGTTATATATAATTTTATCGATTTATGTTGCGTTAATATCTTGTTAAAATAAACAGTTTCCTGCGAGCAAGCAACAAGTCTTGACGTGTCGAGCCTCCTTACAGTAGTGAATTTCAGTCCGTGCTACTTCCGAAAAATGCGCGGTGGAAAGCGCAGTTTGGCTTTCCCAAGCGAGGTGGAAACCGAACAGTTCTCTGTGGCGTGTGCGGTCGGCTAAGTGTTAATAGATGACATAGTAGCTAGCAAAGACGTTAGACAGTGGAGTTCCAGCAGGAACCGATAACAACAGGTAAAAATCGAGGTCGTAACGATGCGATGAAGCTACGTCCGCGCGTCATCGTGCCGCGTATGAGCCGGGACTTCCGGTCTCCCTGCGCGCCGGAACTGCACGGCCGGCCGGTTTCGCAGTCGCGACGAGGATGGGCGGCTGCTTGCTCCGCTCGCGGTGGAACTCGCCCAAAGTGATTTCACGCCCGGCGGAGCGCGGAAACGGCCGTTTACTCGAGATTTTCGTTCATAAATCAAGTGGCGAGCTTTCATGCGCCCCCTCGCTCCGGATCCGCGTCCCCGGGGGGTTAGGCTGAGCCCGACGGCCCATTCAACGGCTAATCGCTGCTCATATTCATCGAGATCGCCGATACACCGGAAACGGAAGGGTTCGGGGCCGCGCCATGATTTCACCCGTGCTTTATACGCGCTGCACTTTGCTGCCCGGATCTGAAAAGTGCGGAGTTAATTAGTCGCACTGTCGTTTAGCTGCTTAGCACCAGGAGGACAGTTTCTGGAGGGTTTCTAGGGACTTTGGTGCCTCGTTCTGGAGTCTTTTTAGCATTGCGTTGAATAGGTTGAATAGCTGCTCGTACAGGTTCTGGATTTTATGATTATTAAACTGGACGTGCACTGATTTTACGGTTCTACAGGATTTTGCAGTCTTTTAGAATCTGATTTTATCCCTTAGCACTCCAGTGGTGACTCTGAGGCACCACTAAAAATTACTATACCATTATTCAAAATATTGTTTACATTATTAAATTGATATTCAATAAATTCGTTACCAAACATTTAAGTATTCTATGAAGTATTATATTAGTTCCATTTCTTCAAAATGATAAAAATCATATAGAATGGAAATATTCTTGATCGAAAAAAAAAGTTTGGTTATGGAATTAGAATACTTCGGAGCGCAAAGGGCTAATTTATTCTACTACTGTTATCTAGAAAGCTCGTGCAGACAATTAACATTTTGCATGAAAATCCGCAGTCTATTAATTAAATTGAATTTGGTATTTGATTTTATTTTCAGTTTTTAGAAATTATTGGCTACAGTTGATCCGTGAAATCTTCAGAATCATTTGAAGGAGTGATCAAGTTACCGACTAGTCAAAACAGATCCTTCACTGAAGTGTTTGGTTTGGTTTTTTGGAATTAGGCGAGTTTCCGTGGAACAGGTTGGAAAAGATTCCCTCTCTTGTCGGTTTCCAGGGGTTTATCTAACGGGTTCGGTGAAAAGCCACGACATTATTCCGATTTAAGGGAAATCAACAGGTGATCGTCGACAGACGGGTAGCGAGTGTCGAAACGTAGAGACTGCTCTACCTGTTTCGGATCATTTTCGATGTTATCCCGACAACATATGCCCGACAAGGGGCAGATGGTAAAAAGTAAAAAAGTGTTGAGCCAGAGCGGCAACCGTGTCACACGGGACAGTTTAAAGGGACAATGCTCTCTCTCTCTCTCTCTTTTTTAAGATCAGCCAACGATCGTTGCTACTTCGATGCAGCGTAGAGACGATTCGTGTAATTATACCGATCCTCTCAGCGCCTAACGAGCCTTTCAAGGTAAAACGCACTCTTCTGAGACCTCTGGGTTCAACGAGACACGGAAAATGAGCACCTTTGGGGGCCTCTTCTTCTTTTTCATCTAGCAATGAAAAAAAAATCTGAAGATGGTCTTCTTCGTGTAGCAGCTGCCACTGGGAACGATTTTCTTTGGATCATCTTTAGAGCACCACTTCCTCCTTTAACCCTTCGACCACCAGTTTGTCTAATTTGTAGAGAATGTGACGGGAAATAGTCTAATTTGGGTTGGGTGGGATCAGACCTAATTCATACTTACCTTTCATCCTTTGGAGATGGCTTAATAGTTTTTCAAAAAATCTGAGATTAAACCTTGCGTCGCTAAACAATTTTCTACGGAGACCAATGAACTTCGATTCGATCAATCGTGGTTTCATGATCAGACTGTGGACTTTTATGGAAAATAAAAATTCTCTTAAATGCAAATACGGTAGCTGCATTTATTTATTTCTTTTTTATTTTTATTTTATTTTTTTACATTTATTTATTTCCTCAATCATTTTAACACTTCGCCCTCGAAGCCGTTTTAAATCCAAAATTAAGCCAATTCATTAACCTAGAATATTGTACAACACGATTTACGCACACGAGGTTTGTTACTATTACAAGTACACTGTCCTACATACAATACTTAAATTTTTAGAAATTTCTTAGATTGATAGTAATGTGAACACTGTTTTAAGTAATAGTATCGCCATTTTTAATGGCGCGTTATTGTCGCGATTCGAGTGATAAAGGTTAATCAGGTGGAACTGGTACAACAGTATTTTTCAATTTTTTAAACTTTCTACTCTCTTGCATTATTTAATCTGCTCATTTTTAATTGCATAAAAGTCGTCTAATAATCAGACTGCAGATATTGTTCACTCATGATTAAATTGAACAGATCAAACATTAAAGATTAATACAACAGTATTCTTGAACTCTTCAAAAGTTTCTAATCTTTTTTATTTGATTTACTAATTTTCAAATGCACAAAATCGATCTAGTGTGTTTATGGTGAAACTTAATAAAAACACACAACTGTAAAGACCAATAAGGATGATGCTTCGATCAAGTTCACTATCAGAAGCACCCAATCTGCAGGATGATCAAGGAACAGACGTGGCTCGAATATATCCGTTTCATCGATCGATCGTTTGTTTCTGGGACTATAATTGATCATGTCGAGCGCAACGATAACAGTCCATGGCGACGATAAAGTCGTCGGAACGTTTCTCGCCGGTTAACCACGTGTGTACACGATTGCACGTTTTTACTTATCAAAGTTCAATTGAGTTAACGATCGCACCTGTACGTTCCTTTCTCCTCGCAGCTATGACGAAGGCGGTTGGCAGCTGGGCAGCTATGGGGAACGGGCGCGTGTCGCGCACATCGTACGTGTGTACGTACAGGTGGGACGGAGTCATCATCCTTCTCCTACAGCAGCACCGCTCGATCTTCTCGTTCTTATCATAAATTTCCTCTCGTTTCCTGGCCGAGGACCGGTCGAATCACCGGCGACCCGCCCCTCGGTCCCTTACACCCCATAGAATCTTCGTACGCCGTCGAAACGACCCTTAACCCTCCGCATTTGCATTTATGGTTAATAGCCTACTTTATCATACTGCCTGCATTCGGATTTTATCCTACAACGCGTCGATACTTATCCAAATTTTACTAATAAGTGCAAACGCAACTTTTATTACATTTTTCATAATTCTGACAAAACACAATTTTTCCTGTAAATGTTTATTAATTTCTAAATATAATAATATGTAGCTCAATTGTGTGCAATGAATGATGACCTGATCGTAAGTCCAGCTATACAGGGTGGCCCACATAATTATTAACAGCTCAATATCTCGAAAACTATGCCATCGATTTTAAAGTTCTTGGTTTTAAATTGCATGGATCTGAAGGGCTTTTCTAACTACATAGACGTGAATTGCCCCCCCTTCCCCTTTAACACCTTGACTGCCAAAGCAATGGCCTCAAACATTTCATAAAATCGAAGTAATTTATTTAATGAAAAAAACTATTGAAAAATTAAAATTTAGAATACCGAGTAGTTCTTTAACCTTCTTGCATTGCCCAGATATTAACAAAATTTGGTACAATAATTATATTAGCGTAATAATTCATTGTTAAGTATGGACAGATAATTCTGTCACCCATATATGGGTGACATGGCAGTCTACGTGTTAAGGGAGGCGGGGGTACCTTTATAATTTTAAATGGAATCACCTATAAAACGTTACATATTCAGATTCTACAGGAAAAAACAAGTAAATTTTGTCTGAAACATTTTTTTGTCAGATATTTCCATGATGAGATATAACAGTTTAAAGTTTCGACTTGTACATAGGCACTGACTTGTAGCGCTCGGAAATTATGACGCTATTTCCGAGCGCTTCAAGTAAGTACCTATGTACAAGTCGAAACTTTGAACTGTTATATCTCATCATGGAAATATCTGACAAAAAAATTTTTCAGACAAAATTTACTTGTTTTTTTCTGTAGAATCTGAATATTTAACGTTTTATAGGGGGTTCCAGTTAAAATTATAAAGGTACCTCCGCCCCCCTTAAAGGGTAAGGGAGAGGGGGGGGCACCTCACGTTCATGTAGTTAGAAAGGCCCTTCAGCTCCATGCAATTTAAGACCAAGAACTTTAAAATAGTCCGGCAAATAGAACCGGCATAGTCTTCGAGATATTGAGCTATTAAGAGTTATGTGGGCCACCCTGTATAATTTGATATGATATACAATGAGTGGAAGAAAAAGCAAATATACCGTTTAGTTAGCGAAACAAACGCTGGTAGCAAAAGGCGAAAGATTTATGGGTGATTTGAAAGGAACTATCATCAAGAAAGAAGAAGATACAAAATTCCAGGAAACATCAAAGATGTCACCGACTCGAAGGAATCCTGCGAAAAACTAATAAAATTCTTGAAGCTCACAAAATTATTCAACCGAATCTAAATTATAAATGACCACCTAATTGTAAGCTTGTAGTTGCTAATAACCCTTGTGAGGTTGATGCAGCTTAAAAAAAAAACGCTACTAGCTAACCCTTTTAAACTAGTAAAAATTGTTGTCTCTGAATCTGAACAAAAATTTCTTAAAAATACAAACAAATTTATAAACCTACCTGACAACACACAACCCTCTAAATTCTTGAAACTCACAAAATTATTCAACCGAATCTAAATTATAAATGACCACCTAATTGTAAGTATGTAGTTGCTAACACCCCTTGTGAGGTTGATGCAGCTTAAAAAAAACGCTACTAGCTAACCCCTTTAAACTAGTAAAAATTGTTGTCTCTGAATATGAATAAAAATTTCTTAAAAATACAAACAAATTTATATACCTATCTGACAACAAACGATCCTCTAAATTCTTGAAGCTCACAAAATTATTCAACCGAATCTAAATTATAAATGACCACCTAATCGTAAGCTTGTAGTTGCTAATAACCCTTGTGAGGTTAATGCAGCTTTAAAAAACGCTACTAGCTAACCTTTTTAAACTAGTAAAAATTGTTGTCTCTGAATCTGAATAAAAATTTCTTAAAAATACAAACAAGTATATAAATCTACCTGACAACACACGATCCTCTTCTATCCTTTCCCCCTTCCAACCGCTCGAAACCGCATTTGGTAATTAAAGCCCGATCGGCACCGCATCGTTCATTGTAAATCGTGTTCGGTGGTCTCTCGCCACGTCCGCTCGCGCCAAATGATCTTTTCTAGCAGCACGCAAAAAGACAAATCGTCGAAGAGAAGCATACAAAAAACACAGCCTATCAAGCCAGTTAACCCTCCACGGAGGAGGAACGTATTCACCATAAAAGAAGATGACGTACTCTCCTCGTGCGTACGGACTACATCATAAGATCTAACGCAAGAATTAATGAAACAGCTCCCGCGGTCGAGAGTTAGAATTTTTATAGGAAACGAGTCTCGTAAATCGACATCTTTAGCCAGCCCCGTCGAAGGCTAATAATTTCTAGAAATTGTTCAGAGGTATCATGCCGCTGTCGGCATGGTATAACGAGAACCGCAGTCGAGGTCACCGGGAGCATTCGATCGAAAGAAATTGCTCGTTCGCTGGTTCGGTCGTGCGGGTCGAGACGCGTGAGCTGATGGTGGTTGGTTGGCAACGGCGAACGGAAATCCGGGAACAGACCGCGGGAAGAAGGAAGACGAGGCGGCGCGAGGCGCGTGTGCGTGGCTCGGCCACGCTCGTATGGGACAAACGTGTCATTAAATCGAGAAAGCACTCGCGCCGCCTGCACTTGCCGTCCAGGAAGAAGCACCTGACGGTGTCCACGACGCAGGGTGGATCCTCAACGGTCGGATACGTAGCGGCGCATAGTGATTCCGAGGGTAGCTTCGACCGTACTGGAGGCCCCGGTCGATAGATGATCGATAATGAGACGCGCAGGTGCTCCTAGTCGTCCTAACGTCTTCTACTCCCCCTCCTCCCTCGAAGAGCTCGTCCTCCGAGACCTTTTCCGGTCGTTGCGTCGAATTTTCTTCACACAGATCGTCCTTTCTTCCTTCCCAAATTAGACTTTTTGTGGTATTATCGATCAATACAGCATGTGGTATTATCGATCAATACAGCATGTGGTATTATCGATCAATACAGCATGGACGATCTCTGAACCAGCGGTGATGGAGACGAATGGCCCATGGTAACAAAATAAAAATTGTCAATTACAAGACAGGAGACGTACATAAAAATTGAATCGTTCTAATCACAATTTTAATAAGTTGCGAATAATGTACCAGTAATACTAAATTTATTTGATTTTTCTTTTATTTTGTGTTTCACCTACCAAGTTTTCCCACAAGTCTTGAACTTTAGAGGATTCTTCAGCTTGCTGAAGACCCCGTTCTCAGTCAAAGCTGTCCCAATCAAAACTCGGATACAGTTCAATTTACAAATTGGTTATTATATAATTAACACTATTTTGTACATAGATTTCTCTCTCTCACTCTCTTTCTCTGTCTATCATTAGTTTTTAGTTAGTTCTAGTTAGATTTAAGTTAAGTAAATAAGGTAGCGTAAGTTAAGTTAAGTTAGTAATTGAGGTTAGGATAAGGAGGAAGGTGAGGTTGATAAAGGAGGCGGGTGTATGTAAATTGTAACCCTTAGGGTAATCAATAAAGTTTTCATTCATTCATATAATTAACACTAAGCTTACCGAGCCTTAAAAGTGACCTTAGTATATGTTGCCTTATAAACATAACAGGATTTAATTTATTAGGACTTTGTACAGTTCGTATTATAATGTGTGCTCAACTAAATAAATTCATTTCATCATTTCCTACGAAAGCATCTCAATAATTGCGATAATAGTAACAAAAAAAGATCCGGACCCAGTCATTTTGACCGTTGGTGGTATTTTCAGTGTTAACTCTTTGCACTCGGAGCTATTTCAACTAAGAAACCAAACATTACTTCTAACCTAAAATATTTCCATCGTACATAAGGTTTTTTCAATATATGCGTACGAAACTGATATAGTACCTCATACAATACTTAAATATTTAGTAATTTATTACATATGAACAAATTTAATCATGTAAACAATATTCTGAATAATGGTGTAGCAATTTTTAGTGGTGCCTCAGAGTCACCACTCGAGTGCTAAGGGTTAATTTCGGTGTCTCTGAATAAAACCACCGTAAGACACTGGCGTTCTCGTTGCGTAAGAGATGAGTTTCGAAGCTGCGACGTCACGGCCTAGAAACCGCAGATCCATGGGGGGAAAAAGGCTTCCAGAATCGGGGGGATGGGGTTCCCGGTGTTTTCCCGATCGTCTTGGTTGTTCTTGTCGCGAACGGATCGACTGGACATGAGAAAGAATGTCGTTGATCGAGTACGTGCACGCGCGACGAGCTCATCGGTAACTTCGCGGCGCGGAACCGGTCATAAATTCATCGGTGATTCGCGAGCGGACGCGGCGTATCTCGTCGGCCGTGCCTGTAACGGGATCGCGGAATAGAGATGCGAAGGGGGTTGCTTTTTTATTGGCGCCGGAAAGACCAGGAGAACTCTCTCCGACCGAGGAACATCGTTTCTTCGTCCTCCTGTGGAAGGTAGGGTCGCAAGAGATCCGTATCCAAGCGTGTTCAACACCCTCCCGTTTAATGATGAGTTGGGGAGGTGAAGATTTCGAACTGAACCTGCTAAATACGAATGCTTCTTTTGTATTGTCGTTTTTTTTAAATCGAAGTGGCATTTTATTTTTTAGTTAGCAATATGGAGTTTGATGCGTGCATGAAGAAGTTGGCTAGGTGGAATGTAAGACGGTGAAAGCTTAGAAACAGGGGTCTCATATGTTTCTAAGCTTTCACAGTCTTACATTCCACCTAGCCAACTTCTTCATGCATGCATCAAACTTCATATTGCTAACCAAAGAATAAAATTCCACTTCGATTTCAAAGAAACGACAATACAAAAGAAGCATTCGTATTTAGCAGGTTCAGTTCGAAATCCTCACCTCCCCACCTCATCATTAAACGGGAGGGTGTTGTTTATAATGTATTATGATTGTTAAGGGGTGACAAATACAAATGAAATTGATATCGTTGGTATTTAACACTAGGTTTACGGAGCACTAAAATTGATTATTTTACATTGCTTTATAAAAATAATAAAATTGTATTTACTTAGATCTTCAGCGATTTTTATTGTAATATGTACACAAAAAGATAAATCTATTTAATAATTCCTCACGAATGCCACCTTACACTCTTAATAATCGTAAATTAAAAATGTTTGAATCCGTCATTTTGCCGGGTCCCGTAAATCTAGTGTTCAATTCACCCCTGAACAGTCTTATTACATAATCTTAATACATAATTAATATTCCGGTGGGTGGGCAAGAGGTTAAGAGACAAATTTTGGTTAAAACGACATCGTTCAACAACGTCGTTCTAAAAAAAAAGAAATTTGTTACCAAAGTAAGAGTTTAGCGAGAAGAAACATCAACCTCCCAAAATCTAGCACCTCCTGTTAAGATGGAGGATTTAATACTTCATCACTGAACCTACCGAGCACTAAACATGAAGCGTGCTGTCTCACAAAAATGACAAGATTAATTTAATTTCGACTTTGTACAATCCTTATTATACAATATCTGCTGGAATGAATATCTACATGTATATTCAATCGTTTCCCATGAACGCAACTCGATATATAGAACAGATTGAATTAATTTCGACTTTGCGCAGCCTTTAAAATAACATCTGCTCGAATAAACAGCCTTATTTAATTGTCCCCCATGAAAACAGCATTGAAATGTTTTATCAAATACAATGTACCAACATTACGAAATGCCAACATAATTTAACAGAAGAAAAGGAAAAGAGAAGGTGTATAAAATAAATTCCACTGTCGGCAAGTAAACTGCAAAAATTATGGACGTCGCGTATACAATGACGGTGGTTAGCGAACGTGTTAAAACCGGTCATTTGACAGGCAGTGACAGATACAGCGTTGACCCGCAGCCTCTAGGACCGAGAAAACCGTTTGGAGAATGGTTGCTCGAGCGAGGAGGAATAAATTCCCCGAATTTCCCCGGTGATGACGTGGCGGACGCTGGGCAGGTTGAATTAGCAGGTCGTAAAACGTCGGTTTTCCCTGTGTAGCAGCAGCAGCAAGTGGCAGCAGCAGAGGCTGGAAATCATGGGGCGAGCCATCGGGACGAGATGGAAATCATGGTGGCGATAAGCAGCGGGGTGCGTTCGGCGTTCGATTGGTCTTGCGGAGCGCGTTGCCACGGGAGGACAAGATTAATAAATCCAAGGGACCTGCAGCGCGCGCCTGGTAACAATAACGAAACACCTTTTATGCACGCGTGGATGCCACCTCTTCCTCCACCTCCTCCACGGCCACCGGCGCATCTACCGCAACTACCAATCTATCCTTCTCTCTTTATCTCTCTCTTTCTCTCTCTCTCTCGGTTACCTCGTTCCCCTCTCCCGGTTCATTCCAGCAGCGCGAGAGCTTCTTCGCATTCACCTGCTGCTATTCGAAGATCAGCTGCCCTAACCGCCACCTTGGCAGCACCTTGCCGGCTCTTGCTATCCTCCTTCACCACCGGCGGCACCGTCGCCCGTCTTCCTACGGCTCTGCTCTTCCTTCTTCAGCATCGTCGAGTCTCTCTTCGACAGAAGTTCGTTTCTGCCATCTCTCTCTCACTCTCTCTCGTTCTGTCTCTTTCTCTTTCTCACCGACTCGGTCTCGCAACCTCTTTCCATCTCCTTCGCTCAGTTTGAGTCTGATCCACCTATTCCTCTTCCACCTTCTTCTTCTTCTTCTTCTTCTTCTTCATCATGTTCTTCGTGTTCTTTGCCTTATTCCTCGCGACTGTCTCGACCACATGCCCCCGCACACACTGGCCGGATTTTTACGAAAAAAACCCAGCTGCGTCGGTCTTTTATGGGGGTCCGTCGAGCTGCACCGTGCATCCAACGGCGATGTGCAGCTTGCACGTCTGTGACACGCGCTCCTCGACTCCTCTCTTCTAGGCTGCTCTTTCTTTCTCTTTCTCTCTTTTTGCCCACTCTCTCTCTCTCTCTCTGTCTCTCGATCTCGACCTTGCCTGTAATTAGTCGGCGATTTTATCCCACTTTTCGAACACAAAAATCGCCGATCCGAATGATATCCGCCGTCGCGCCGTGGCTATCGGGGTACAGTGTCTCGAACGATCGTGGTTGCGCAATCAGCTCCGTGTGGAACGGGTTCCCGAGGCATATTGTTGCGCCGGACACCTTCGCAACATCGAACGGAAAAGACACCTGTGGGTGAGAGATAGAGTAAAGACGGTTCTCTTTGTCAGAATTTCTTCATCGGCGCGGGGACAGCAGGTGAGACATTTTTCACGGGCCTGGCTAAATTCGAGCGCGCCGAAAAGAAAAGCAGGGCAATTTGGCACGAGCACGCGCCCGCCCGGTAATCGCGCCATCTTTTTACCGGCAAGACGATGCCCATTCGCGTCGCACCATCCTTCGTGTCCAACGGGCCCACGGGACACAGCCGAGCCGGACACTTGTGTAAGGCACCGACAATTAGCGGCGAAACGAAAATCGACTTTCTCGTCCGTTACCGCACGACTTCATTAAACGGTAACTGCTGCAGGAGTTGTGGGCATCGCAGATACGGGGCCTCGTGGACCTACACTGCGCCAAAGACCCGGAAACACGAAAATTAACTTTATATCTTCGTTATTTATTGGTCGGTGACTGGGCGAGAACATGGCACACAAATTCTGATTAAAATTATACAAATCGTCGTTATTGAACTTCGGACCTGAACCAGATCATTCACAGCTTTCAATCACTCAACTTCTACCGATTGGATTGAATGTAATGTTAGGTTAGGAATTTTAGGAAGACGGGTCTATAAGAAGTTATGTTAAAGAAAATGCTATCGGCGCAAAGGTTCGATCTTCTTGAAATTTTACAGCAAATTTGCAATTTTATTAATCACCCAACGTTTCGATCCAGGTGTGGATCATTCTCAAGGGATAATGCGTTTGCTGTTCACTATTTGTAATAAAACCGGAACAAAGAATTTTTTTAATAATATAAATAAGTATGAGTTGCGATGGCAACGTGGTTGTACCATCGTGGCCAATACGTAACTGACGGGTCTATAAGAAGTGTTTGAAAAGATTGATAATTAATGTCGATGTTAATACGCTGGTTCAAACTAGATCCAGTTTCTGCCGTGGAAGGGTTAAAATAAGAATGTTTCTGAAACAGCAAACTTATAGAAGTATATACATATATAATATAAACTTTATCATTGAAGACTGATGAGTAGACTGCGGATTTTACGTGTTCACAACAAGAATGCGCAGATGTATTTTCAAATAGTCAAAAGATTACGATTACTCAAGAATGTCGATATACCATTTTCAACATACTCAAATTATTAATGAGGAAAATAAATATATTTTTCCTCGCATAATGATTCGCATGAAAAATCCACGATATAGTCTTTTGATCCGTACACTGGAGGATTAAATTTGTTTTCCCGTGAATCGCGACAGGTTACGGTGAAAATTGCAGGGGAGCCCCGCCTCGGTGTCGGAAGTCAGGGTTAATAACAGCGAAGGTTCAAAGATAGCTCGAGTGGAACAGCCCCGAAGAAGAAAGCACTCGTTGGCGTCGGCGTCGTCGTCGTCGACGCGTGGGAAAGTCGAGGGGCGCGAACCGTTTTCGAGACGGCGCGGCGCAAGGAGACGCTGGGGGTGGACGGGTAATTGATACGGCTGGTAGGGCCCCGCGTTTGAATTTCATTAAGGGCCCGACACCAGGCCCGGATTCATCACGCTCCAACGGCTCGTCCACTCGAATGCCCGAGGAATCCGTCGACGGTCTCACGACCCCGAAACTGCAGTCGCCATCCCCGAGGAATCTGCCTGCAGAAATCGCCTATGGGAAAGTGCACGGCGAAAGACAATCACCCTATCGCTCGTTTTTACCATGTAGAAATCGAACACCACCCTAAACCCTCGCTACACCGATCGCTGCACCCAGGAAGGACCAACGAAAGTTTTATAAAATCCTCCGTCTCATGTCTGCTATATTTTATTGCACATAAAAGTTGATGCAATTATTATTTATTTATTATTATCCCCACCTTTTGCCTTAGGATAATTTCCAGCTCCATCTGTCTACATTACATCATCTTTTTTTTTATTTGAAAGCTTTAAGCCTAATTTATTACATCATCTTACAGCAAACCTAACCTATTTGCTTCTTGTAACTATATATTACTTATCAGTAGACTGCGGATTTTATGCATTTGTGAGACAAATGAGTATGTGTAATTTAAAACAGTAAAAACTTTAGGAGAATTAAAAATTCTGTTATATTATTTTTAACCTAGTGCAGCAATTTTTAGTTATTTTATCTGTTTTACTAAATATAGCCTGAATACGTTGTCTTGAAGAAAATTCCAGAATCCTACCACTAAAGACGGAGGTTATGTCGATGAGTAACTAATTCGAGGCTGTTGCGATCTAGTTGTTTTGGAACTTCAATCGTGGAACTTTGTCTGAAACGTTGTTGTACAAAAATGTCCAAAATCTAGCAAATTATATATAGATAAAATTATGTATAGATTTATATGTCAGCTTCTTACGTTACGACCTCTCATGCCCAGAACCTGGCAACCGATGTTTAGCTGTATGATTTTATTCATCGACTTCCTACGTCATCTCTCATGAACAGCCCCACCTCTCGCCTTTAGAGCTAAACAATTTAGGACATAGAGTACAGCCGTCTTCCATATTTTCGTCCACTCCAATTGACCAGAAACGATGCCAACGGACACGGCGCGGCGCGGCGTCGGCGTCGGGGGCTAGAAGTCGAACGTGGCCGCGGTAAGAGGTTGGTCGCATTTGTTTCACGGCGGCCAGCAGGAGTAGCAACGGCCAACAGGTGTATAGCAGGTGCACACCCCGAGCGGCTTCGAGAGTGCCGTGGAGAGCTAAAAAGTTTCACGTCCACCTGAAGGTCCCACACGAGAAACCGGGCGACTTTCAACCGTCGTTTTCTTGGAGCGCCACCGTCACCCCTCGGCACCCACCCCACGGAGCTGGCCCACGCTCTCGGGGCCCGAGGCCCCGGGCCCCGAGGACCGTGTGCACACCGTCCTCCGTCTTCCCGCGACAGCACAATGCCATACGGCCGGGAAAGAAACAGTCGGCAGGCCCAAAACCTTTTGCGAACCCGTCGCGAGGCCTGTCGCGAGGCGGACACACTCCTGCGCCTCTCTTCATCGTCCTGACCCTGCGAACGTACCCCTAACACATTACCTACCGATCAATTCATCATTTGTTAACCCTTTGCATTCGGAACTATTTTCTTTAGAATCTTTTCGTTCTATATGATTTTTCTTAGGTTGTACATATGAATCTGATGCAATTTAGTCGTTCAATACTTAAATGTTTAGTAATTTATAAAATATGAACAAATTTAATACATACACAGCGGATCTTTATGTAAAATAAAAATGTTCTATCTGCATGGCAACAAAGTGGAGTGAAACAGATATTGATTTTCATTCAAAATATTTTTAACCCTTAGAGGACGGGGATTAGTTTTAGCATATTTTTTGATGGGTCGAATAAATTTTGGGAAATGTGTTGTGTTCAGTAAAAATTTCTTTCATATTTTTCGGGAGTATTAATTGCTTTAAAAATTATTCACAGTCTAAGGGTTAATAGGTTGAAAATAATATAACCGTATTTTTAAATTCCTCTAGTGTTTATACTGTTTTAAATTTCTGTAAATGCATAAAATCCGCTGCCGGTACATGGTACAGCAATGGCCGCTAATGGTACAGCAATTTTTAGTGGTTTACTTCAGAATGACCACTCGAGGTCCAATAAGGGTTAAAAGTCTATGACTGGAGACTTTTAAAATTATTATAAGAAAATTAGTGCCATCGGAATATTAATTTATCGTGGGGGTCGAGCTAGTCTAGAACATGACAAACTAGTCCCATATTGAAAATTCTTTACGGAAACGTAATGAAAGAAATAAAAAACCAAAAATTGTTTAAATCTACAATCCAAAAGCTACAGAAGTACGTACTGACTTTTTTAATGTTGCATACTTCTTCTTCTTACAAACAATTTTTCACCCACTTCTTCCCAGAAACTTTAACGTTTTCCAAATTTGTAAGATTTTTGCAAGATGCGGTGTATTTAAATTTCCGTACATACTTCTCCAGTTTTTTGCAATGTAAATTAAACAAATGTTTGGTTTTTGTTTCAGGTAAAATATTGTAAAAGTTGTCATTCGCTTTCGAGGATCTTTCGGAGGTCTAATCTGAGACTCGGGTTTTTGCATCGATCGGTGTTCTTCAGCATCAACTGGGCCTTCCTCCTCGCTGGAGAGGGGTAGGTCTTCCAGGATAATTGCGCAATCGCATTTGGTATGCGCCTCGAGTCGCCGGACCACTCGTTACGGCAACTCTGCTGCACTTCTTCGGTTGCAGTCGATCGAAGACCTGGGTTTGTGGTTACGAATTTGGACTTCGTCTTCGTGTGCGACTGGCATCCAGACAAACTGCAGATTCTCTTCACAATCTTCATTTAGACGAACGAGGGGGGTTGGCGATTGGGAAAGAGAGAGCGACGGAGAGAGAGAGAGAGAGAGAGAGAGAGAGAGAGAGAGACCGATTCTTAGTATTTCGTGTTTCAAGTATCCCGAATGTTCTGTAATTACAGCAGAGATCGAGTCGTTCGATCGAGAATAATCGAGATACAGCGGATTTCCTTGGCGATCGGGAGATCTTTGATTGCCATAAAATATTGACCCTTTGCGGTCCCACGTACAAGGTGATTGAACATTATACTTTGTTCCGAGAAGTTCTGTGATCGAATCTGAATCCATATCACGTTTTGAGGACGATGCTGGTGTGTTCTTGGAACATTTTTGGAGTCGTGTCCGTGGAGAAACGTGTACAAAAAGTCACCAATGTTTCCCTTATTGGGTAACTCTTATGTCTATAATTGGGTACCCACTTTCAATTTCCTTTTAAAAATCCTTTAATGTCTGTATTAACAAACATCGAGATCATTGTAGATTTTTATCTACAATAGTTCTTGGGCGATCATTACTAGACAGCGGATCTTTATGCAAAATATGTTCTACCTGAATTGCAACTGGAGTGAAATAGAAATTTATTTTCTATCTTACCATGTTTGATAGGTTGAAAATAATACAACCGTATTTTTAAATTCTTCTAATGTTTTTACTATTTCAAGTTGCCTCAGCTCATTTTTGTCATAAATGCATAAAATCCGCTGTCTAATCATTACACTGCAAATTTTATGCAATCTGGTGCAATTTAAGTAGCACAAAGATTAAAATTACTTCAAAACGCTAATATATTGTTTTCAATTCATTAACATTATTGAAGAAAGAAAGAATCTTCTCTATGGCCACTGTTTTACGCAATTGATGCTGACAATTTTTATTTTACATAATGGTCCGCAGTGTAGCGACTATAATTTACATATTTGAAGCAAAAAGATATGTGTTCGTACTATAAAGTTCAACAGCATTGAGTATTGTAGAAAATTTTGGTTATTGACATAAGAGGTAACGTGTTTGGTCATCGTTTTAGGACAATTCTGGTCATAGCACTACGGCCATGTTTGTGTACATGAGAAATAGATCTGCACGATATTTTTGAAAAAATTTAGGGCCCAGAAGCTCGATGGCCGAGAAATGTAACATGAAACGGAGTTTAAATTTTTTTATTACAACTTTTGATTATTTTTTAATGAAACTTTTAGCGAATTTGTGACACTTTTTTCTGATTAAAATAAGCTCAAGCGTGACAGTGTTTGGATTGTATTTACTTGTTTAATCCACGATTTTGTAGAATCCCAATTACCCGAACTGATTGGTGGAACGTAAAGTGTATCGTTAATTGAACAGGTAAATATGAATCAAACTGCATCGTATTTGGAGTCATTCAATCAGAAAAACCTCACGAATTTGTTGATAAAAGTTTCATAAAAGAATAATTAATTAATTAATTTCGTTCACTCCCTAAACATTTTTACATTCTAGCAGCTAGAGATACAGTGTCTGCACACGAAATAAGTGACATTTGGTTCTGCAATATTTCGCATACATCGCGGCATTACTGGAGCACATTTTTGTTTATCATTCTAGTTCCTGGCAGGGCTAGATCGGTCACGATTACGAGGACCAATGTAACGAAGAAGCGCGAGTCGAGATGCACGCTGAAGAAGAAGAAGGAGGAGGAGGAAAGCCTGATACACTTTTAATACGGGACCGAAGGAGCCCCCTGCACAGCAGGTGCACCGCAGGTGATTCTGCTCGTCCTCCTCTTACCGAGCAGGCTTCCTCTCACGGCTCCTCAACCGGCCTGCACCCTGCGTACGCGATCTCCCACAGTGGTGGACTCGTCTTTTTTCCGCGAGGGGCACACAGACCGATCCTTTTTAGAGTCCGCCTCTCCTTCGATCTTTTTCTCCTCCCTCCCTCTCTCTCTTTCTTTCTTTCTCTCCTCATCTACCCGCGTCGCACATGCTCTGTCGCAGTCCGGGATCGAGAACCGGAGATTCGTTCGCGACCGTTGCCTAGTCGGCTGCTTAGATCCTCGGAGGAGTGGCCCGACGCGATCATAAAAAGTATCGATTACGATATTAGACTGCCTGCTGCCCACTGCGAAAATTTACCGGTTTCGATCGTGCGGAGAATATAGCATCGTTACCTGAGAAAGAGGAAATGACGATGGCAGGTTGACGAGGAAGATAGATAGTCTTCATGTCTATTGTTTGGTCTATTCTGATTATTGTGTGCATCTTCCATGCATGACCAATCTTGTTGGCAATACATCCTGTCTCCGGTTACTGGTCAACGGTGTTTGATCAAAAGGAAAATTGCGTTGAGATCATCTTATCATTATTCTTAGGAAAATCAAAGAAGAAGAGAGTTCTCGACGTATCGCCAATACAATCAATCTGTTTCGCGAATTGTCTAACGTAAAAGAACTTCTTGAACAATCTGTACAACTATAAGAGAACTTTTTACAAAATCCTCAATTATGTAGAAGAATTTCGTGAAGAATTGACGCAGCAACATTGGCAGACGAAGCTGTAACACATCACAATCATCAGACCCCACGTGGCTCCCACAAAAGCTGTGCACCACGCTTCCCAGTCTCCAGATCCAATCTTGTACAATCTCGATCGAAGCATCTTCACCAGCGAATCAAATTCCTCCCGAACACCCATGAGCGAGTTCCCACAGAATGTTACAACCGTTGCCAACCCCTTTGCGGTCTTCAACGGCCACTATCGCCCTGGAACGACGGAGGACCTGAAAGAACCGGAAAAGCTAAATCTCGGGGGAGTATCGTGGACGGTCGAGCATCTTTACTGTTTCATTTGCGGTCACCGTTGCAGCGGACACCTACACCTTGCCTCCCTTGAGGAGGAGGTGGTGGGACATCGTGCGAAGGACCCAGGCATCGACTTCCTTGCGAACGCCTCGTTCCCATGTTCTACGCCGTTTATGGGGCTTTCCGTTGTCGCCGCTTCCCATGGACTTCCTAAACATTGACTTCCTCGAAGGAGTCGGGCCTGAGAGGCGGCAGATGGCCCATTAATTCGACGGCCACGAAGGAACCGAGGCACCTTCGTGCTCGGGCACCCTACACACCGCAACGCAACGCAACCAACGTCCAAGGAACACCCCTGCTCGCCTGCTTGCCTGCCTGACTGCCTATCTGCCTGACTGCCTGGCACTCCCGTCTTCTTCTTCCCACAAGTGCGTGCACTTGTTCTGGCCGTCTTCGACCGTTAACTTTCACAGATTCCCTCGGCCACCTTGCGCTCGGTAGTTCCGTGGTAACGGCAGGGGCCCTCCGCTCTCTCTTCGTCCTTCTCCACCCTTTCATACTCCTCCTCCTTTTCCTCCTCATCCTCTACGATAGCCCTTTTTTCCGCTTCTTCATCGCGTTTAATGGGTCGACCAAGTGGAGAGATCGCTATGGGGATTTCCGACTTTCCGAGGGATATCGATAACGGCAATAAGACCATCGGTGACGCCCAAGAATTTATTGCTTCCTCTTTCAGTGAATTTCAGTCCCTAGAGATGGCCTAGGCTTCACTAGGGATTGTAGTAAATATTTAATAATTTGTGTGCTATGGCGACTGTTGATGTTCTTAGATTCCATAGAGGTTTTTGATTTCATTAGAAAGATGCGACCTTCTTTGACGCGCACGAGACTGATGACGCCAATTAGTATTGCTACCTGGGTACAGGCTTCGCTGTGTCCTGAAGATTGTATAGTCGATTTTCAACCCTTTGCACTCGGAGCTATTTCAACTAAAAAACCAAACATTTCTTCTAACCTAGAATATTTCCATTGTACATAATTTTTTTCATTATATGCGTACGAAACTGATATAGTACCTCATACAGTATTTAAATGTTTGGTAATTTATTGCATTTAAACAAATTTAATCATGTAAAAAATATTCTGAACAATGGTGGAGCCATTTATGTGGGCTCGATTAGATCGCTGACGAGAGATAAATAAATAAGAATCTAGGAAATCTTAGATTAACCCTTTGCACTCGGGGCTATTTCAACTAAGAAACCAAACATTTCTTCTAACCTAGAATATTTCCATTGTACATAATTTTTTTCATTAACTATTATAATACCTCATACAATATTTAAATGTTTGGTAATTTATTACATATAAACAAATTTGATCATGTAAACAATATTCTGAACAATGGTGGAGCAAATTGTAGTGGCGCCTCAGAGTCGCCATTCTAGTGCTAAGGGTTAATACTTTGTGTCTTAAAGCAAAGTGATCAAGGTTCTTAAATGTTCATAGAGGCTTTGATTTGATACCAATGATTATATTAAGCTGACCCAGACCATCTTGTTCAAATCCTCCATTTTTACCACGTTTTTATTTAGTGAGAAGCAAGGGAAGTTTTTATCTCCAAAGATTTCAAATTGATCAAGTATACACATTCCCTTCAACAAGCAACTCCATAATTTCATCTCAAGAACTATTGCCTATTAAACCATAAAATTTGACTCATCCTCTAGTTCCAGCATCCCGTGCAAACGAGATCAAGCACGCTCAAGCCTCCCATCTCGCAAAGATGTCGTTAAAAAGGACTTAGCGGACGACCGAATTACACGGCACGAATTTTCCGTAACCCGTGGAAAGTCGTTCTGTAATCATAGTCATCTCAGAGAGACGGTCGTTCCTTGACCATGAGGGGCTCGAGGAAGAAATAGGCAAACGGTACATTGCCGCTCAAAAGTCTCCTAGGCGTTTTTATAAAATATTACATTTCCTAAAGAACACAGATTTTACTTGAAGCATTTGTTCATTTTAAAAGATGAAATTATTAAGTGTAATTCGTCTAATAAAAACATATAAAATTTAGTAATAAACATTGTTCGATAACATCGACTAATTAGACTGTGGATTTTATGCATTATCGACAAAAATGAATAGATAAAGGATTTGGGAGTATCGATGCAGTATTTTCATCTTACTAAAATTATTAAAGAACCAACGACATTTTCATTTTGTTCCTCTTCCTTACAATTGACACAGACATCTTGTACTTCGCATAAAAGTGTGCAATCTAACTACAACAAATCTTGCCAGCTCCATTCCCATATTATTAAACGAGATTTTCTAATTTTGTGTGAGTTTTATAATCACTAATGTCAGCGCCCGCTCTAGCGGCTACGTCGCCCCGGACAAAAAGACGAATTGCCGCCCCTTAAGAATATATATATTTTTTAAATAAAGCCAAAATGGCGCCCCGGACAAATGTCCTAGAGCGGGCCCTGCCGATGCGACAGTCAACGAGATAAAAAATTCCAAAGTCACAAGGACCGTTTTCCAAAAAAGTAACATTCATCAACAGACTTTTGAGCAGCAGTGTACCTAATAGTAGATCAAAACAATGTACTTTGAAGGGCCCAGGCCGCGCATAGAGCTTGTAAATGCGATGCGCTCGGTCGGCGATTATCAAAGAAGGGCCCCAAAGCTGTTTACCAGTCACGCTGAAGACGGGAGCCCTGGTAGATCCTATCGCTATCCTTCTAACGCACCTCCTCCCCCGCGCTGGTCTTTCCCCTGACCCTTTTTCCCACTCGTTTTTCCCTTTCCCGTCGAGGAGCCAGTCTGGTCCTCGGCGATCGCGTTATTTCGTCCCACCGATCCGTCCGGGGCCCCATCAACCGCAAAATTACCGGGTCCTAGCCCCCTGAACCAGCAGATTGGCGCCAGGTAGCTCGGCCATCCGATTTCAGATCGTCGCCCTTCTCCGGGCCCATTTTTCTCCAGTCAAAAATGCAAAGGTGCCCCGCTCCAGAGGTGACCGAGAGTCTCAGCTCTGGAATTTACGACTCCTTCCTCGTTTCGGAGGAAATCGATCCTGGAAACCTTCCAAATTGCGCAGCACGGGATCCCGCGTGTCCCCTACAGTTCATTTTTGTCGGCTTCGATCGGTAGATCGTTCAATTTTATCGACATTGACTATAGTTCATCGAAGACAGGGCTCACGAAGATTAATTACACTACCGACATTTTGGGAAATATTTTCGTAGCAATGACTATTTCAATTGGGGATCGACAGATCGTTCAATTATTATTCTCAAATAAAATTTATCAAATCTTTAGTAACCCTAGATAATTAAATTATCGTGCGTGGGAATTGTGATGCGAAATAAAATCGCGAATGTAATTGTCCTTAGTTTATTCAACAACAAATAAGCATTTTTTCTTGTAAAGAAATGGGAAATGAAACATTGTTTTAATTGGCATAGAGTCTACTGATTGAAACATTCGATGCAACGTCTGATATCACAAAATTCTAATGTCCTAATCGCCATTTTTACGAAAGATTATAGTTATTCTGGATTAAACTATACTAATGGAAACATTTGATGCAGCATCTGACATTAGAAGATCCAAATGTCCTAATCAGTTATGCCAGAACGGTTGAATCGAAGGGAATACAGTTTACCACCTCTCTGACGACCAGAGTAATATGTGATACGTTGCGCGGCACGTCACGTGACCAGTCTACGGTCTTAGTGGGGGGCGTTGGAGTGTGCGCAGGTAGTGGAATGGGATAGTGGAAGGGGAAAAGGAGGAGAGGAAAATCAACTCAGTTTTGGGTGGATCTGGCATCACTGGTCCTAATCGCCATTTTTACGAAATATTTTAGTTATTCTGGGTTAAACATTACTAATGGAAACATTTGATACAGCATCTGACATTACAAGATCCAACTGTCCTAATCGCCATTTTTACGAAAGATTATTTATCCATTGTTCAACTCAGTCTCTCTTTTTAATCTAACTTACGTGATGATCCCCTCGGCACGTAGTTTTGTTTTATAGAGAAAATTGTTTAATTGGACTCTCATAGAAATACAATAGAGCAAGTCCTCGTCCGCAAAGGATTAATATAATTTCTTTTGGGAGCATTATTATTCAGACGAAGCCTAGTTTAATAGATTTTCTGTAGATAAAGATTTAAAGTCTACCTTATGCGCTTTGTAGAAACAAACGTGTGACACTGTAATGTCCAGATTGCAGAAATT
The DNA here is from genome assembly GCA_913789915.3 of Sphecodes monilicornis. Lineage (NCBI taxonomy): Eukaryota > Metazoa > Arthropoda > Insecta > Hymenoptera > Halictidae > Sphecodes > Sphecodes monilicornis. The sequence continues at coordinate 22,642,639 of OU565291.1, forward strand.
GATTTTCATGAATCTCAAAGCAACCAGATTTCTTCATCAATGTGGAAGTCGATCCAGGAAATTCTTCATCAGGATTCGTCGTTTGCTTTGACGAGATCATTTGATCCTGTCGCCACCGACAGGCGCCACAGCTAATCGAGGAGAGAGGCTACGAAAATTAATTGCATAATGCTACGAATCGAATTGCGCAAGCGACGATTTCTCCCATCGATGCTCGGGGGACGGTAAGATGTTTTGTGGCTAACCTTTAGCGCGGATTCCACAGAAGTTATCGATAGTTTTCCCTTCCCCGTGGCACTTATTTTTCCTGCGACGCCTGTTGACGCCTTTCGTTCGCGCCTAGAAAGCAAGAAGTCGATGGTCGATGAAAAACTCGCGGAGCAGTGTTGGGAAAATTCGAATGGAGAAGAATTTCCCTCGGACAATTAGGGATTATTGTACATGAAAATGAAATTGTAGTACCGTTGAATAATATGAGAGCCCTTTAACCCTTGGAAAGTGGACGCTGATGATAATTTTGCGGATGGTGATACTTAGATCTTCTTAAACAGTTTAGGAGTACTTCATCAAATTTTTGGGAATTTATTTTAGACAATGATTTGAATCAATCTTGTTGAGATTTCGGGGACATTTTACCACATTATTGGAGTAACTAAATGAATTTTTTCTTGTTAAAATATTGGTCTCATATATCTGTATTATATTTTTTAAAGTGCTTCAGTGACGAGGAAGCCTGGTCTAGACTGGCTGAGAATTAATGAACAATTTGGGAATTTATTTTAAACAGTGGTTTGAACCAATCGTTTCGAAATTTCGGGGACATTTTGCCACACTATTTGATTAACTAAATACATTTTTTCTTCTCAAAAGACTGGTCCCATATATATTTGTTATATTTTTTAAAGTGCTTCAGTGACGAGGAAGCCTGGTCTAGACTGGCTGAGAATTAATGAACAATTTGGGAATTTATTTTCAACAGTGGGTTTAACCAATCGTTTTGAAATTTCGGGGACATTTTGCCACATTATTTGATTAACTAAATAAATTTTTTCTTCTCAAACGACTAGTCCCATATGTCTATCTCATATACTATTCAAAGCCTGTTGTAGACTACGAACCGATATGAATCTTGTCATCTCGCTAACTAATTATAATAAACTTTTGCTATTGCAGTGTTTAGAGACAAGTTACATTGGAGAGATGACGAGGTTCTAAAAAAGTTCGTCTCGATCGAAGGACACGTACGAGTTTCGTGTCAGCTCGGTAAGATCGTAAAAAAGAGTCTCCAGAGGGGAACTGGTCGCCGGGGATCGTACAATGGCGGGTCGGGATTACGTAGGCGCCCTTGGGATCCCTATTCAGGATCAGTCTCCTCGAATAGAATCTCGAAAAGGATACGGCGTGCATGCCGTCGCGGTGTTCGCGTCCTCTCGCGCACCCACGCGTGCAGCGAGGCTGTTGCACACCCGACAAAAAGAAAGCGAGAGACAGAAACGAGAGAAGCCAAGGAAGAGGGAATAACGGTAAAGGAAAGGTGTCGCCTAACCGCGCGAGTATCGCGAACGACCACGTTCCATCTATTCGAAAGCTTGCACCGTCCAAAACTACATTTTCGTTCGTAACACTTCGAAAACACTAAGAGAGGGACCTTCGAGTATTTCGACTCGAAAAAATTACATTATATGGTCGAAACAGTAGAAAATATGTATGTAAAATTTCAACGCAAAAGAGTCATCCCATTTCTCTACAAAAATTCATAAACAAGACCTCCAAAGTAATGCTTAGGATCAGAAGAACCCTTTAAGTGTAAAAATACCAGGAGCGGTCTCTTTGAGTATTTCGACTCGAAAAAATTACATTATATGGTCGAAACAATAGAAAATATGTATGTAAAATTTCAACGCAAAACAGTCATCCATTTTCTCTATAAAAATTTTCAAACAAGACCTCCAAAGTAACGCTTAGGATCAGAAGAACCCTTCAAATGTAAAAAGACCAGGAGAGTTCTCTTTGAGTAATACAACTCGAAAAAATTACATTATATGGTCCAAGTAATGGAAAATATGTATGTAAAATTTCAACGCAAAAGAGTCATCCCATTTCTCTATAAAAATTTTCAAACAAGACCTCCAAAGTAACGCTTTAGACCAGAAAACCCCTTTAAGTCAAAAGAGACAATAAACGATTTTGTGATTCGACGATGATTCTGATTCTAGAAACATCTATGCAGTAATTATCGACGTCCCTTCGAACCGGTGCAATCAACTAGCTTCTAAGAATAAAGCGAAACCGCGTTCAATATTATTAAGTACCGCGCTTCATAATTATCATAAGTCACCGAGGCACACGGTCTGTCTGCTTGCTTTTGCTCGGATCGTAAAGTTCTCAACAACATAGTTGAGCGTCCAGAGATATTAGCCGCGCGGAAGATTTATGCTCGTTTGTTTCTTGATAGAAATCCACCACGAGCTAGACAACCGACACTGTTCCATCAGTTGCACTTGTACGCGCGTCATCCAGCTGTCTTTCTCTGTTAACCTCTCCGGACTGTTCGTTGCTCGGTGCACGCTTCTAAAAAAGGAGATTCGCCCGCAACGCTTTAAATCGATCGATCTTTTTGTTTCTTGTTGTTGCGCGCGCGCGCGCGAGAAAGGCTGATGATTCTAGCCTGGCATATATTAATAAATGAATATCCCGCCGTGGCGCGGCGAGCCACCGGGAGATCGCTCCGTTTCTGGTTATCGTAATTTATTCGCCCGATACCGAGCCAGTCGTGCTAACTGCGAATTAACGAGGGACCGATCGGAGCAGTCACGGGAGTAGCAATAATTAAGATAAAGCGGTCGGCCTTTGTATCTCGAGGAAAAACGGAACGGCAGACTCTCTTGCAACTGTGCGAGCGCGTGCTCTCTGCTCCTCGTTGCAGACGAAGACGATGCCCCGACGATTGTCTCCTCGTTCCTCGAGCCGGGGAAGCGTAACGCGGGAAGCAATAGTCTAATCTCGGGTCTCGAGAGTCGCTTAGGTCTTTGACCTTGAGTGCTACCCCTTCTACGAAGACTGGACACACCTTCCAGCTAGGCTAGGAGATTCGCATACGAATCCTAATTGATGACTGTAGATGGAGAACGGAAGATATGGGCGGAGATTACTCCGTAGGTTTGGCTCCGTTGAAATTGGGAGCAAACTCTTAAGCAGGCATAGACAGAGATTGCAATATGTAATGATTTTATAATATTGTTATATGGAAGGCAACTTGGTACATACTTGAGACACTCTGAGATGGGTATACATAACGTTTGCACCTTAGGGCACTGTTCTGGATCTGGTCAAATTGAGAGCAAATGAGACACGCCCACTAGAGACACTTTAAACCAGACATCAACGAAGCCACGCCTATTTGATACACTCGAAGTTAGATATACATGACGTTTGCCCTTTGGGGCACTGCTCTGGATCTGATCAAATTAAGAGCAAACGAGACACGCCCACTAGAGACACTTTAAACCAGACATCAACGAAGCCACGCCTATTTGATACACTCGAAGTTAGATATACATGACGTTTGCCCTTTGGGGCACTGCTCTGGATCTGATCAAATTAAGAGCAAACGAGACACGCCCACTAGAGACACTTTAAACCAGACATCGGTAAAGATTGTAATATGGAATGGCTTCGGCTGATTCGGAATAACTGATTGGCTTCGTTAAGTTTGAGAGCAACGAAGCCACGCCTATTTGATACACTCGAAGCTAGCTATACATGATGTTTGACCTTTGAGGCACTGCCCTGGATCTGGTCAAATTAAGAGCAAATGAGACACGCCCACTAGAGATACTTTAAACCAGCCATCAACGAAGCCACGCCTATTTGATACACTCTCAGCTAGGTATACATGACGTTTGACCTTTGGGGCACTGCTCTGGATCTGGTCAAATTAGGAGCCAACGAGACTCGCCTTACTGGTAAGACTCTGAATCAAGTACACATAGAGATTGCAATATGGAATGCGGATTGGCTTTGTTAAATATGAGAACAACGAAGCCACGCCTACAGGAGGCACTCTATATTAGGTACAGGCAAAAATTGACCTATGATGAGCTTGATAATAGCCACGCCTACTCACTGCAGCCCACGCTCATTCCTCAGAGAAACATATATAGGGAGATTAGATTCTCTTCTTCTTCTTTCTGAAAAGAATCAAGTGCACCAACAAGTGGCAACAATTCTTTTTAGAACGCATCCTAAAATTGGCTTGCGAAGCCACGCCTTCTGCGGGCAGGCCACTCCCATTCAACACCCGAAGAGCAAAATCAATCTTCTTCTTTCTCTGAAATCGTACAGAGCACTTTCAGCGTACAGAAACAAAAGGAATCAAACGTACCAAGAAGTATCAACGATTCTTTTGAACTCGGAATCATTGATACTGGCCCTTAGGAGCCACGACTCATCATTACGCTCAATCTAATCAACCAGGCAGATCCGCAACGGATTCCAACGAGATTTAGGAATGTCGTAGCTGAAACCGCGGAAACCGAGAGGATCGCGGCACCGATCGATAAATCGTCGATAGGCGCAAGTCGCTCGGCTTGCCCCTATTATTCGGTTCACGTACGCGCGCGCTTCCACCTGTTGCTCCCACCTCTCGGGCCGCACGCACACCAGATGAGAGAGACAGAGAAAGCGAGCGAGAGAGAGAGAGAGAGACCGAAAGATAGAGAGGGAGAGGGACTCTCCTTTCCCGGAGGCAGCGTGAGTCCTGGCGTTCGAGTGAACGTCCACGAGGACTACGAGAAAGCCGCTCGGGAGGGGGAATTGCCGCTCAACTCTCCGGTCTTCTCTTTTTCTCTCTCTCTTTCTCTATCCTACAAGAGGGAGAGGCCGAGGGAGGGCGGTAGGGGGACGTGCAACAGACCGAGAGGAAAGAGATGAGTGAGCCGCCCCCAGCAGAGCACGCAGCCTCCGTGGCTCGTCCTGTCCCACGCCCGGCTACGCTTCGCTCGAGCCGAGTTCCTTTCTCTAATCGGTCGCCGATGATGCTTTCAGCTTAGGAGGACTTAAAACCCTACCAGACCATTCTCTTTTCTCTCTCTCTCGTCAAATTATCTCCGGGATAAAGCGAACCAGTCCTGAAAGGACTGGAGGATCCCGCGCGCGTTTTTCTCGAGCGGGAAACGATGTCTCGAATTTCTTTCAAGATCGAGTTCATACCTCCGCAGCTTAGCCTATATGCTTTTTCCAACTTTCCTCGTATGCCTTTGATCCGGGAACGGTACAAAAGGGAATGAGTCGTGCGGGTTCTGGATCCTCGGATCGATCATTTTTTGACCTGCTCTTTGGATGAAGGGAATAGGGAACGACGGGAGACAGACACAGAACGAATGGAGAAGAGAAAAAAGAGAAGAAGATGCGAGGAAGCAAGAAGCCGCCCCCAGCAGAGCCAGCAGAGCCAGCAGAGCAAGCAGAGCCAGCAGCCTCTGAGGATCGCTCTGTCCCACACGAACTTACGGTCTACTCCGCTCGAGTTCCGAGACACAATCAACAAGCACAGTCGCTCCACTGCTTTGCTATGATCCTGTCGAAAATCTAAGCTTGCCAGTTTATAGCACACACGAAGAAAAACCACACAAGCCTGTACCTTGCCTACTAACTCTTAAACTGTAGTACCCAAGTGTCTTTCTCTACCTGAAGTATCAAAGTGATCATTCCGTTACTCAATCTCTGCGGGCCGAATTGAATGAGCAATTGTTAAAAGCAGGAAACAAAGAGATTAATGACTAGATGGCGGATCTTTATGCTAGATAAAAATTGTTTCTGTCGAATTGCAATTCGCTGGGACCACACAGGAATTTATTATTCTCTTTAATAGTTCTACTGGCGTGTTTAGACCAAACGAATACTTGTTCGGCCCCCCCTCCCAAAAAATTGAAATTTAAACGAGCACTCGTTTCTCTGCTCGTTAAAGTACTCACCGAACGTTCAGAATGCTTACTCGATTTCATAAATATAAACAATTTCTGCCAGATGTTGAACTCAATATACAATATAATTTTAATGTTAATGACACGTTAATTATAATATTGTAGTTCAATTACACGAATACATTCGGTCGCGTTCGTCATTTAAATGAGCATGAATTTGTTGAAGTGGGGTCACGTAGACGATTCGTTCGTTTGGTCAAAAACATTGTCTTGCTATTCTCCAATTCCTTTAGTCTTCATATTTTTGCCATAATTGTATGAAATGCGCAGTCTACTAATGACTCTACAAGAAGTAATTTTAACCCTTTGCGGACGAGTGTCGGCAAATAGCCGCCCAAGCAATTTTCCCATTCCGCAACTGCTAATAATTTTTAAAGAAATTATTACTCTCAAAAAATATCAAACAAATTTTTACCAAACACAACACTTGCTCCTTCATTTAATTCTTATACGTAGCTTTCAGTACACCGTTTTATTTCCCAAGGAAAATTGTACATTCGAACCGTCGATAAGTACGCTAAACATACTTGCGTCCGCAAAGGGTTAAAGATACATTTCAGCTTCGAACGTCGCACCTTTTTCACAACTGTACAATCGACGAGGACCATTCACACAGCTTTGTCAATTTTCTCCCGTTTCTAATGCAACAGTTACTCTATTTGATAGTTCTGAGAGCATCGGGGAGGGCCAATTCCTTGCCACGGTGGCGAAAGTCAAAGATCGGGGGCCCGCGTTCCCTTACAGAAGAGGAATCGATCGACAACGCGGACGGTTGCTAAAATTTCGAAAGACCTACCGCAGCAAATCGGGTTAATTACGCGAGCGACGGCGTGCCGCGATCGGTGAATGAGCGGACACGAGCACGGTGGTCCCAATTAGGTCAGCCGGAACGCCGAAAAAGGGCTCGCGTTACCGTCCCCGGGGACTATGACGAACCAATCGGGGGACACGGGTCACCGGCACACCAGGTTTTCCCCGGCGAACTTGAGAGATCTGGGAAAACGATTTTCCGTAGTGAACTTTCCTCTCGCAGCAATTCCTTTGGCACAAAAGATCCGCATCTCTCGATATCGTCGACGGAAATGAACATTTCTTGTATACGTACCGATCTAGAGCACATTTTCGTATCGTGACGTCTCGCCATCGCACGCAAAAAGCGTTCCCCCCTTAGAGTCTCCTTCAAAATGTGAGGGGGAGCTGAATTATCTTCATTTTTATTGGAAGCAACTTGCTACTGTCTTGCACTGTACAACTTTTGGCAAAGGTTCTCGATTATAGTCGAAATTGTAAAATTGATTGGCAAGGTTTCATTCTTGTAAAATATTATTTTGTGTTCTTGAAATTGGTAAGTACAAATTTTCAATTTTTGTAGACAATTTTTGTAGACAATTTTTGTAGACAATTTTTGTAGACAATTTTTGTAGACAATTTTTGTAGACAATTTTTGTAGACAATTTTTGTAGACACTTTTTGTAAATTTTTGTAGACAATTTTTGTAGACAGTTTTTGTAGACAATTTTTGTAGACAATTTTTGTAGACAATTTTTGTAGACAATTTTTGTAGACAATTTTTGTAAATTTTTGTAGACAGTTTTTGTAGACAATTTTTGTAGACAATTTTTGTAGACAATTTTTGTAGAAAATTTTTGTAGACAATTTTTGTAAATTTTTGTAGACAGTTTTTGTAGACAGTTTTTGTAGACAATTTTTGTAGACAATTTTTGTAGACACTTTTTGTAAATTTTTGTAGACAATTTTTGTAGACAATTTTTGTAGACAAATTTTGTAGACAATTTTCAATAAAGTGGTTACTATTTCTATTGATAATAGTCTTATAGATGCAAAATAAATCAAAATCATACTGAACTCTATCGAATCTGATACTGTAGCACTTTTTGACAATGTTCATAAGCCATAAATGCATAAAGATCTGTCTATTGATGAGACAGTAAGGTATGACTGTTTGTCCATGTGACTGGGCAAGGATTGAAGACGCTAAGGGAGGAATGGTCAATTTCTTCTCTTTCATAAAACTGTAAACCGTTTGTCGAGTTAGTATCCTTAAAGGAGTGAACGAGAAGAGTTTAAGGTAGGCGAAAATCGAAGACCTTAAGGGGGGAATGGTCAATCTCTAAAATTCTATAAAACTGTGGCCCGTTTGTTGCCCAATTTTCGACAGCCTGCATAAGAACAGACTGGCGTGGGCGAGAATCGGAGACATTAAGGGGGGAATAGTAATTTTCTGGAACCGTGACCCGTTTGTTCCCCATTTTTCCTGACTGTCCAACAGCAGACCAATGTGGGCGAGAATCGGGGACCCTAAGGGGGAAATGGCCGATTTTTCGAATTTTATAAAACTGACCTGTCTGTTCCCCAATTTCTGACGAAGCGAATCAGACCAACGTGGGCGAGCCTGGAGGACCTTAGAGGGTGTACGGTCAATATTTCGAATTGTATAAAACTGTGGCTCGTTTCCTGACAGTTTGTCCGACATTTTCGAAACGTTGTCCTCTCGAGATCGCCTGGTCTTCGCCGGTGGCAACGAGATCGAATTTGACGATCGTATCGGTCGCAAGAAGAGCGCCACGCGTGGGGTGCCCTTAAAAGGCATTACCGCGGGACTATTGAATAAAGATTAGCTTCCTAGGCGTGGCCGAAGGTACGCGGCCGGTCGGCCGGTAATTTACAACGCTCCACGGCAGAGATAAATTTCGGTTTTGTCAGCGAGGATGCGGCCGCGCCGTGAAACGAGCTCCGAGCCGGAATAAATCTCCGGGGCCCGCGATCGTCGTTGCCTCGCGAATGACAAATGCCTCGACGTATAAAAAGGGGGGCGAGAGAGAAAGAAAGAGAGATGGAGAGAGAGATCCTCCTCGATCCCGTATGGATCGATCTGGAAACGGCTCTGGAGATCCAGGCTGAAATAAACAAATAAACGCGATCGACGGACGGACGATCCTCCGCGCCGTGGCGGCGGCGGCTAACGGTACATTATCGATCGCGTAAATCGACTTCGAACCTAGCCGACGTAATCGAGTTCGACCGATGGAACGCGACTCGCGAAATAGATACGACAGCGTTTGCAAAGAAGATCGGGAGGAAGAACATCGAGAACTGTCCGATTTCCGCTGACCATTGCTTGTTGTGGAAATGATCGATGCTTAAATCGAAACTGCAGATTAGCATCCAGGAATGACTTGTAGGCTGTTTTGAATCGTTTGCGGATTAGATTTGGTAGATACTCGTAATTAAAATATATTTCCTGTATATTTTACAGGACACCGAAAACCACCGGAAACCACAGACATACGTGCTATTTTATATATCAACGTTTGACAGTCATAACTTAAAGTAAAATCAACCAACTTGCATATAACAATTTTTAGTACATTCTCCAAAGACCAATGAACATATTCAGAAAGTTAAAAATCAATAGGACTTTTACTTTCACCGTGACAAAATTCAAAAATATTGCATATTAACATCAACGAACTAGAAAAGTGGAAACCACAGAGATATGTGCTCTTTTATATATCAAAGTTTGACAGTCACAACTTAAAGTAAAATCAACCAACTTGCATATAACAATTTTTAGTACATTCTCCAAAGACCAATGAACATATTCAGAAAATTAAAAATCAATAGGACTCTTACTTTCGCCATGAAGAATTAAAAAATATTGCATATTAACATCAACGAACTACAAAAGTGGAAACCACAGACATACGTGCTCTTTTATATGTCAACGTTTGACAATCATAACTTAAAGTAAAATCAACCAACTTGCATATAACAATTTTTAGTACATTCTCCAAAGACCAATGAACATATTCAGAATATTAAAAATCACTAGAACTTTTACTTTCACCGTGACAAAATTCAAAAATATTGCATATTAACATCAACGAACTAGAAAAGTTCAACACAATTAAGATTTCTTTTAATATCTGTGTGAATCACTCTCAGAAAGATGAGACCCTAAGTACATGGACAACCACAATACCGGTCCCCCCCTCCCCCCCCCCCACCATAGGCAACCCCTATATCATCCTCAACAAGGATTGTGACATCAATTATAAATGTCACCAGCAAACCCCAACTTTCGTCCGTCAGAAACTAGACTACAGTGTTAAATGCCGAAGTGTTAGCTCGATGCACGCACGCACACGGTTGCACAGCGATCGGAGCCGGTCAGACGGGAGCATGCACTCGGCGGAGCGCATCGTACGCATCGCGAGGCGAGCTCGAAGCAGGGGGCAGGTCTGCCTACGTTTTCTCCGGATATATCGTTCCGATTGAGCTCGGTCTACAGAAGTGTCTTGGTTCGTTCAACCTGACGGCGATTTTTCCAAAGGAACCCGCTGGAAAATTTCCTATTAGAGTCGGCCGGAAGTGCGGCAGCTCGTTAAGATCCTCCTTAAAATTCCCGCTCGACGACCACGCGAGGGGACACCACGCAACGAAAACTCTCCATCGCGCATACAAAGAGCGGGTCGTACGTCACTACGAGGAAAAACTAGCTGGTTGAACAACGCTAGGTTTTTCCATACGATGTTACACAAATTTGAGCACTTCCGACGAGAATTGACACGTTGAAAATCAACACTTTAGTCCGAGACTCGGATCATGCATCGAAGACTTATGTACTGGGAAAAGTGTTAAACTAGATTGCGGATCTTTATGCAAAATAAAAATTGTCAGCACCAATTGCACGAATCAGAAGACACATTGAAGATTCTTCTTTCCTTTAATCATCTCAGGGTCTCTTCTAGAGGAGGGCAATTCGGACATTTGTCCGGGGCGCCATTTTGGCTTTATTTGAAAAAAATATATTCTTAAGGGGCGGCAATTTGTGTTTTCGTCCGGGGCGACGTAACCGCTAGAGCGGGCACTGATGATCCTAATAGGTTGAATGTAATATATTGACTGTGTTCAATACTCCCAACTTTCCTATTGTTATGAATTATACCACCTCGTCTTCGTCATAGATAGTGATTTAATTGTTTGCTTGCAATTTCGAGGAATTAGATGCGTAAACCTGATGTCTGCACCGTGTCCATATTCGCCCCAGAAATGTTAATATTTTAATAATAATTAATTTTAATAATTAATATGTATTTTAACGCTCTTCGTAACCCTCATGTGGTCCTCGTTTTTCTAAGCTTTCTAATTCACTTGGTGTCAAGTTAATATCACGGGGAGTAATTAATATAGTGGATAGAAGGATACTTCATTTTGTAAATTCCATTTCCGAAAATTAAGTTCAAGCTAAGATCGCTCACAGCAATAAATAAAATTGACAGAAGGGATGATTGAGGGGTCACTTACTCACCCTCATTCTTCACGCCCCTACTTATCACGTTGAATGCCAATCCAGCAACTTTAAAAATTCCATAAAATCGAAGTAATTTATTTAATGAAATAAAAATTGAAAATGTTAAATGTATGACACTGAGTGGTTCTTCAACCTTCTTGCATTTTCTAGATATTAATAAAATTTGGTGCAACGAATATATTAACGTAAAAATTTATTTTGAAAGCTGTATAAATGATTCCGTCACCCACATGTGGGTGACATGGCAGAGAAAAAACAAGATTATATAGCAACTATTAAGATATTCTAAACAGCTCCAGACAACACTGCAGTACACGTCGACAAATATCTTCTAATACCAAATGAATCCATGCGATCTAGAAAGTAATGAATAAAAAAATCCAGAAAGGGTCAAGTGCATAATGTTTCTATGTATGATTTGCTCGCGAGGACGCATGAATAGTGTTGTATGCGTTGTATACGACGAAGTTCTGTTTTCACGTCAAATTTTGGGGTCCCAGCATCAAGAATGCAACGTTCGCAACACGGTGCAGCGGAATAAAGTTTCCACCGATTCCGTTACGCTCCGGGTGTGCGATGCAACACAGTGCACGGGCGCACTGTGTGCAACGGACGCAACAAGGCGATGTCCCTTCGTCTCGTTCGATTCGTGTGGGTTGCCCTGTGGGAGTCCCTCTCGGAGCTTTCTTATTCCCCGCTCCTCCCCACTCTGATACCGTCCTCTCGCTCTGTTTCTCTCTGTGTGTCTCTTCGAGAGAGAGAGAAAGAATGATCGTGTGCGTGCGTGGAGCGGGGCTCCCGTACGAATATATTACTACCGAGCTCGAAAAAGAACGCTATTGCTCGGACGCAATAACTCTTTCACTGTGACCACGCGGAAACCGCCCCCTTCCGCACCCCCGATCGCCCTCCTGTCTTTTTCTACGGGAAACGGTGCTCATATGGTGGCTTAGAATGCAATTAATCCTCTTCCGTTCGTCGTGCATCAATCCGACACATTTTTCATCGATCCTTGAATTGATATTGGCTAGTGAGATTTTGCTGGCAATAAATTTTATTTTGATTTGATGATATTGTTAATACGTTATTTAGTGTAAGCCTGTTAGTATGATTTTGAATAACTGCTCTAGGTGGAAGAGGAACTTAAAAATGTTCTTTGAAAAATGTAATCCCGAATGAAATAATTAGATTTTCTGAAGGTTTATCGTTGTTGTCTGGAATTGCTGTTACTATTGAATAATTCTTTAAGTAACAACCGGTTGTAGATTACGAACGAGAAATAGTAAAGAACGTATCACCGGGACATTCTTCTTATGAATCATTTTTATTATCAAACCGCGGAGTTTATGAATTTGTGGAGAAAAAACGGGTACGAGGCACATGAAACAGTGAGAAATTTAGAAGAATCGAGGATATTGGTGTGTAACTTACAACTTTTTAATATTATTAACACGTTGACTGCCGTGTCACCCATATATGGGTGACGGAATTATTTGTACATATATAAAAATTAATTATTACGCTAATGTAATCATTGTATCAAATTTGGTTAATATCTGGAAAATGCAAGAAGGTTAAAACGTTACTCAGTGTCACACATTTTAATTCTGTAATCGTTATTTTATTAAATATATTGTTTCGATTTTATGAAATTTTTGAGGTCGCTGCTTTGGCAGTCGAAGTGTTAAAAGAAGAAGCAAATTTCTATTCGGCTTCTATGTCTTGCAATTGATGGAGACCATTTCTATTTTGTATAAAGAGCCGCTGTCTACGTTTTATACTGAAATATGAGATAGCAGAGTCTCAGTGTAGATATTGTTAACTTTTTATCGTGAGTTTCTTAGTGAGCAGAATTTCTAAAAAAAAGCCAGCTGGACAGAAACACGCAAAATTATCCAGTGAAAGCGCCATCCGATCGATCGGCGATCACCGTGGTAGGTCCCCGTCAGTGATCGACGCGATCGTCGCTCGCACGGATCAGTTTTCCAACATGGTAGTTATTAATCGTGCAACTCACCGTGCGCGTGTTTTACTCTCCATCGTTCCCTGCGCAGCGTTTCCATTAATTGCCAGTAATTGCCACGTCCCCCTTTCCGGCGGTCCGGTAACGTGAAAAATAGTTTGCCGGATAAATGATTCATCGAGTAGACCGGAGGAGGAAGGCGAACCAGAAGAAGAAGAAGAAGAAGAGAAGGAGGACGATCGAGAGGCGCTCCCGTGGTCGCAGCTGCATCGCGATCGCGATCGGTACACGCGACACGAGTAGGAACGCCTCGGTTCCTTCCCTGCGATCTACGGCTGAGCGGCAGTGATCCAAGGATTCACGGAGAAAGAGAGTCAGAAGCAGAGTCGAAGGCAGAGACAGAGTCAGAGTCAGAGACAGAGAAAGTAGAAGATAGAGAGAGGAAGGAAGACGATAGAGAGATACGAAGAACTAAAGAGCAAGAAGCAAAAGAGAAAGAGACAAATATTCAAATATAGAGAAAGAGGAAGAACAACGGAATAATCAAAAGAGCAACTATATAAAGAGCAACAACCAACGATCTGACTGTAGAGAAAGAGGAAGAATATTAGAATAAGAGAGAAAGAGTCAAAGGTCGATATGTAGAGAAAGAGAAAGAACGTCAGAATAAAACAGGAAGATCGAAAGGACTAAATGCAGAGAAAGAAGAAGAACGACGGAATAATCAAAAGAGCAACTATATAAAGAGCAATAACCAATGATCTGTAGAGAAAGAGGAAGAATATTAGAATAAGAGAGAAAGAGTCAAAGGTCGAAATGCAGAGAAAGAGAAAGAACGTCAGAATAAAACAGGAAGATCGAAAGGACTAAATGCAGAGAAAGAAGAAGAACAACAGTATAAAACAGCAAGATCGAAAGGACTAAATGCAGAGAAAGAAGAAGAACAACAGTATAAAACAGCAAGATCGAAAGGCCTAATGCAGAGAAAGAAGAAGAACAACAGTATAAAACAGCAAGATCCAAAGATCCAAACATGGAGAGAGATCGAGAAAGAGGGCAAACGAGGAAGATTCAAAGATCCAAAGATAGAGACAGGAGCAGATAGAGACAGAGAAAAAGAGAGAGGGAGAGCAAGAGTGTAAAAAGAAAGATCCAAAAATAGAGAAGGAGAGAGATAGAGCAAAAGAGCCAAACAGCAAAACAGAAAAAGTAGAGCAGGAGTGAATAAACGAAAGAGGAAAATCCAAAAATTGAAAGAGAGAGAAATCAGAAAATGCGAGTGAGAGCAAATCTAAAGAGAGAGAGAGAGAGAGAGATAGACAGCGAAAGAGCAGAAGCGCAGAAGAGAGAGATTCAGAGAGAGAAAAGGGAAGATACAGAGCCGATGAGCAACGGAGAGGTCTCAGAGAGAAAGGAAGAGGAAGATAAAGAGAGGAAGAAGAAGAGAGCGCCGATAGAGAAGAAAGACGGCGAGAGACGAAACTAGGAGGGGATAAGGGTTGAGGGTGTGAGATGGTGGGGGCTGTTGGGCTCGGGTTATGTTAGGTTAGGGGTTCCCCCACTCTGGTCGACCGACGACCGCCTCCCAGGGGCCCTGGGGGCCCACGAACACGGCACCATCGTCGGCCCTGACGAGAGAGTGTCCAAAGAGGAACGAGGACCGGCTGATCATGTCGGAGCGAGACAGGAGACCTTAGAGAGAGATCGCGGCCACGAGACCCACGTGGGGAAAGAGAGAGCGTCGCCGCAGGAAGACGGAGACGGAGGGAAAAAAAGGGAAAAACGAACCGAAAACCCACACCCGAGGCAGGGACTCGCGAGGAACCTCTTGGTGCTCTCAGTTCGAACCGAGCATCCTTGGAAAGTGGCGGTTCGATTCAGACTTTGACTTACCCGTGACTCACGCTGCTCTTCTTCTTCTTCTTCTTCTTCTTCTTCTTCCTCCTACTACCATTCTGTTCTTCCTCTTCCTGTCTCCTATAGTCACTTCCTCTCTCTCCTCCCGCAGTTTGTCGTCGTTCCATTCGAGTCTTGTCCCGGTGCTGTCTGTCGTGTGCGCGCACGTGTCTCCGTGAAATCGCCGTTGACCAGAGGAGTCGGACAAAGTTGAGGAAACCGCGCGCGATCACCGTCGATCGCCTCGATCATTCGCGGATCCAGCATCGTTCGCCGGAAGCACGTGGTCGTCCGGGGAAACAATCACCGTCAGAGCCCACCGGTCGACACCCGGTCGGATATGCGACCGAAAGCTTAATAGATCGATCGATCGATCGCGGCCGCATCGAGGAGGATCCCTCTACCACTCCAGTGATCACCATCGGATTTTTCGGTAGCCAATGTGCCAGGGAAACGGAATACCCCCAGATCAACACCACTAGTCATTGGTGAGTTTCCACTGTTTTTGTGTGCGAACATCGCGATCGTCCTTCCGGACCCGAGGCCACGCGGAACTATTCGAACACACCGGTTCTTTTCCGATTGTAAACACCGGCCTGTGGACACCCGGAATGTAAACGCGCGTTGGGCTGTAATCGGCCGTGTAAACACGCCACCGCTTTTGCTCGGTGCAACGTGCGCATTATGCAACGATAACGCGGAGATCGACATCGGACGCGGTCGGGCCTAGCCCTCTCGAGTGGTCTTTCAAAGTGAGGTTTAGAAGTGAGGTGGGGATTGACTCGCACGGTGCCGATGCCGTGTCTTTTTAGACCCGGAAATCACAGTCTCAAGGAGAACAATGTAGAATGTATATATTGTGGTGAGGATTCATAAAAAACTCTTGAAAAAAAAAGGTTTTATAAGTGTTTTCGATGTAAACTTTTTGAAGATAGTGTAGTCTAGTACGTGTTACAAAATTAATTAATTGAATAACCATTTTGTATGGAAATGTTAGTATAGAAATGTCTGGGTATAAAAAACCCACTGATGACCCTCAATGCGAGTGTTCATTGAGTTCTTTTAACACTTTGACTGCCAAAGCAGCGATCTCAAAAATTTCATAAAATCGAAACAATATATTTAATAAAATAATGATTACAGAATTAAAATGTGTGACACTGAGTAACGTTTTAACCTTCTTGCATTTTCCAGATATTAACTAAATTTGATACAATGATTACATTAGCGTAATAATTAATTTTTAAATATGGACAAATAATTCCGCCACCCATATATGGGTGACACGGCAGTCAACGTGTTAATGTTAGGGCTGTTAGGAAGCCATAAATGAGACGTCCGAGATTGCAGGGTTTGTAATTGTTCAAGTAGCAGTGCTTTCGTGGGAATTTATTTAGGGGTGCATGGCCTAATTTGCGACCTGAAGCATGATAACATGAGGGTGCATTTTTATGGATAGTTCTTGTACGTGTATGTTGAGAAAGCAGTATTATTAACACACTTGCACCGCGTCATTTCTGACGCAGGTGTCGACCCGGATTTGCGTCATTTTGCAAAGTTATGTTAAGAAAATTGGTACATATATATCTTTTTAACCAATTAATATGTCCAACTCTTGAAACATCTATCATAATACATCCGAAGAAAACTTAAACAACTCGTAACGTTTTATGCATTTATTTGAAGACTGAAGTGTGAAGAACGTAACAACTTATATATAGCACGTCATGTGGGGCAAGTGTGTTAATAGTATCAATTGATTACAGATAATTAGCTGTGTATCGTGGAGGAGAAAAATATTTACAGTGTCGTTATTAGTGCTAATTGACTATTAAGCGTAAATGAGGTTCAACCTGGAAACCGGTCCAAATATAATGAAAGTCATTTAAAGTCCTAATAAATGTCTGCAACTTGCGTAGTAAATTATAGTTAGACGTTGAATTGACAGATGAGAGTTTAACCCTTGTCATACGGTGTAGAGTCTGATATGACCCAGTGCAAAGCGTCAACATTTAGAGAACGCGTGTCGCCTATCTAAAATTGAAAAATTAATAACCTCTCGATATTAGACATTTTTCTTTTTTAAATGATTACGCACGCAGAGATACCAATGAGCGTGCCACCATATATAGACCCGGCA
Source organism: Sphecodes monilicornis (assembly GCA_913789915.3). Taxonomy (NCBI): domain Eukaryota; kingdom Metazoa; phylum Arthropoda; class Insecta; order Hymenoptera; family Halictidae; genus Sphecodes; species Sphecodes monilicornis. Next base: position 22,659,954 of record OU565291.1, read on the forward strand.
TTATGGAAGTCCCTCAGTTAATTTTGTCAAGTCAATTTTTATTGAAGCTCTAGATCTGAAAAAAACATGGTTATCATCTAGACACCGCACGCAACGTTAGACCTTGTGCTAAAAAAAAATAGAAAAAAAGTGGGGTAAACTAAATTATCTAGAATTGAGAAAATCAACCGTGGATCGCGAGAGACCCACTGACACCAGCCAAGGGTCAAAAAGATACTAATTTAGATTGTAGGACCACTCGAGAGCCGAGTTCGCGTCGATCGCAGTCGTTTCTCGCGACGTCTCCCAGAGGACGATCGATTCGATCGAGATCTTCGAGAGAGCTATCGATCGTCCCGCGAAGGTTCCACGAAAAGACAGCTTGAGTGGACCTCTGAAACCAGTTCCCTAAACGTGGGAAGGTTCCGAAGGACGAGTCGTCTTTTTAAATGTTTCGCAGTATACGAGCGTTCGACCAAACGCGCGCAAATTATAATACTCGCTCTCTCTCTCTCTCTCTCCGCCTCTGGCATAGTTCTGTGTAACAAAACGGACTCGATTAAGTCCCATAAAGGCTCCCTTATACAGGATCGCTTCAACACAATGTAGAGCGGACCTGTACGATTTCTTAGGCACTTTTAATTTTTAATAATTCGACTGAAAAGTGTTTTTAACACGTAAACGCTTGGCAATATTATTATTAGACTGCGGATCTTTATGCAAAATAAACATTGTCTGTATCGCTTATAAGAAAAGGTAGTTCCAATAAGGAAATTCTCCAAAGGTAGAATTTAATAAAAATTGATTTCTTTTAATACTTTTAACACGTTGACTTCCAGGCGCATTTTCCATGGTTTGCCCGAGGCGCCAACGTGAATTTGTCATTATGCGATGCATATTATGTTGAAATATTATTTGCAGCAAATAAAGTTTTTCGTGCATTAATTTCTTCGAACCATTATAGTAACATGGTATTATTGAAAAATTTATCCATATTTACTCTAATTACGTACTTTTATTATTTGCTGCGTCGCCGGTCACCGATGGCCCCCACGGCGCTGTAGCCAAGTCGAGTGCCGGTCACCGGTGACCCCCATGGCAGTCAACGTGTTAATAGATTTCAAATGTTGTACCAGTAATATTAAATTATTAATGTATTAATAATAAGTAATTATAATTATAATAATTAGTATTAATAATAATACTAACCAGTAATATTAATATTAAGTACACCTACTCGGTTTTGCTATAAATCCGTAAAATCCGCAGTCTAATTATCACTACGTAAAATATGTCGAATTCAGATAATTGCTACGGTGCCCCCGTTCTCTTGATGAATTATTGGTTGATCCAGCACTGGTTTCGTGGAATCGTAGCCCCGATTAATTAGCAGAAAAAGAACGTGTCACGGTGATCGAAGTGGCCGAGCGATCGAGGGTTTTACCGATCCATCGACTCACGCGAAGCGCATCTGAAACGTCCTTGGTTATCACGATATCCGGGACTGTTCCTCTCTCTTTCTTTCGATCCGAGAGACACGCAGAACGTCGCGAAGGGTCCCACTCTCGGATTAGATTCGAAAGTCCAAGAACGAGACTGGGTCCCTCTGCTTCACCTCGGTTTAATTAATGAAGATTGACAAGGGGGACGCCCCTGGCCCCTTCTACTCTGGACCTAACCTAGACCCTCCTCGAGATAAGACAAGAGGAACGAAATGACCAAAAGCGGAAAGCGATACCAGCCTCGTGTCGCCGAAACGCGCACGCCGATCTGCTCTCGTATTTCTGCCGTGCCAGGGGTGCTAGATTTCGGTCTCACCCCTGTACCTTTTTTTAGAAATGTATTTTGTATCTTTCGTTTCGAACGATCGTCTTTGTTTGGACGTTTTGTTTGAAATTAACACGTTGAACGAGGAGCAATTTTGTCTTTGTTTTCAACTCACTTTTTATTTAAATTTTAACACAAGCAAAAGATTTGATTACCCCTATTTAATCTGTATCGATTATATCTATTAACTTTTCAAACTCGAATGGCGATTCTAAGGCACCAGTAAAAATTGCTATATCGTTATTCAGAACAGTTTTCATATTATTAAATTCGACTGTATTCTATAAATTATTAAATCTTCAAATCTACGAGGAAGACTACAGATTCAACTTCATGTGCATAATGCAAAATAAAATTCACAGAATGATGCTATTCTCATGTTGAAATTTATGCAGTAATTCTATTGTAAGTTCACAGATGTGTTGCTAAAGAGATCTTCGTTGTTTGTAACCTATTCGGTATAACATTAATTTATTTAGTGGTTATTCGAACGACAATCTGTGTATTTGATTTGAATCGAATTGCGAGCATTGATATCGTGAGTTCAACAATTTGTATTATGAGATGGTTCAATGGTCGTATGATAAATTTGTTTATGTAATTTTATCATTCACCGGGATACCTCTGTTCATTGGTCTTTTGGCCCATTTTTCGTTTCTTCCTATGCTAGATTTTTAATACAATTTATAACCATCAAATATCGTTGGAATTGTGTTCTCGAATGTATGATCTCAACAATTACACAGCCTCCTTATGGAAATTGCACTCGCGAAATTAAAACGTTAAGCGCCACGCCAGCACGCGACAAAATTCAAAGAAATCGAATCAATTTTTTAATGGAACCCAGAACTGATAATTCAAGATTTATTACAGTCACTGCGTTCTTAACTTTCTTATAATTCCTAGGTCCAAACAAAATTTTGATTTGCTCCGCCAGCCAGCCTGCGAAATAACATCAGTGTAATTTCTTTCGATCGAAATGAATTATATTGATAAATCTGATTTCGGCGCAAAATAGGATCGAACCTTGCGCCGAAATCAGATTTATCAATATACTACGAAATAACGTTGAAATCTAGTAAAAAAATTGTTTCAGTCACGTATGAATGACGTGGCAGTTCAACAAACTTGCAGCTTAAGTGTTCATTTACTAAACAGTTCACCCTACAAGGGGGGTTAACGTATAGTGGTGCCCCGAAATGCCAGTGGAGTGCAGAGGGTTATTATAAAAATTCTGCTTTGTCGTTCCTACGAGGGAATATACATTGGATTTAGTGCTCGGTGGTTCTATTCTGAAATAGATACAGTCACTCCCATTAATATTCGTACACTCTAAAAGACGATTACGTTTTTAATATTGGATCATGTGACTTGGATTTTTTTTTTAGAAGTTAGAACAATTAATTTACTACACGTTGAAAAAAAAGAAATTTTGAAAAAATTGTAATTGGTTGGAATTACAAAGAAAATACTAAAAGTTGTTATTTATAACTGTTCTATGTGGGTCCATATTGAAAATTCAACAAATACGTTTTGTAGATCTGTGTCAACTGTATACACTCTGAATATTTCACCAAAATCGGCAAACGTTGCAATGAGCTACAACTGTTTGAAGATGGTAAGAATTGCAGCTTTTCACAATTTTCGGGCTTAACCTGTAATAAATCGAAGGATTCTTATGTCATTCGATGACTGTCGCTGTTTTCCACGTAATCCAAATTGGATGAAAATTTGAAAATGTATACAATTGATACAGATCTACAAAATGGATGTTTTAAATTTTCAATATAAGCCACATAAAAAAATTGTAAAACACAACTTTTAGTATTTTCTCTTCAATACCGACCAATTGCGATTGTTTTAAAATTTCTTTTTCACGTCATGTAGTAAACTAATTATTCTAACTTCTCAAAAAAGTCCAAGTCGTATGGTCCGATATTAAACAAGTTATCGTCTTTCTAAGAGTGTACGAATATTAATGGGAGTGACTGTAGCTAGTCCTTTTACACGATTTGTGTCGGAGACCTACTCCCATTTGCAAAACATCCACCGATTCGATTCGCAGCACCCGCCGCGCAGAGTATTCGCACACCGTCTTCTCACGGCGGATCGGCTCGGGCCGCAGGTGTCGAACCCGAATCCGTGATTCGTGTCTTCCGGTGGCTGTTTGCGAACGAGGACACGTTGAAAAAGTACGTTAGAGCCGGAACCAGGGTCTGCCCGCCCCCTCGATCCGCAGACTCCCACACTCTTTCAACGAGCCGCACCGATTTTTACGCAATCCCCATTCAGTTGCGCATCCCTCGCGGATCATATTGTTGGCTGCAATGCACCGAATCGGGCTCTAGGACCCCGGGGCCTCCTCCCCGTCCTACCTGACCCAAGATAATCCCATCCCTGGGAGCATGGGGGCATTATCCCCGACGGCTCGGTCTCTGTCTCCCTCCCCCCCCCCATGGACTCGAGAATACCCTGTATGCCATAGGGGCCCCGATTTTTCCCTTTTATCCGAGCGACGATCGTCATTGTCGCAACGCACCGAGTCTCACGACGCGACGACACCGCGCGTTTGTCACCCCCTATTTTTGGTCTCGCTGGAAACACGGGGGACGAAGCCGTACGACTTGGGAAAACAGCCCGAGGAAAATGCCAGCGGAAGATTGTTTGGACGAGGAGCAGGCTAGAATAGAGGGTCCCGGGGCCCCCTCTTCTGCCTGCGACAATTGTCACGTTCACGAAATGTTTTTCTCGAACGAGATTCAGAGTCAGACTGACGAAAGCTGTGCGACTGTTGACGGAGTTGGGTTCGTTGGTAAAACTATGTACAGGTCCATTTCAGAAAACTCTGTTGCTCTCGATGTTTCTCAAGTGATTCGAGAGCGTTGAGAGCGACTCTTGGGTCTGGATGGGTGGATAGTAAAAAGTGTATGAAATTTATGAGTGTGAAAATTTTATGAGATCTTCGATGAAGCTACAAGAGTTGAAAGATCGACAACTCTTCTTTGAATTTGTGGAGTAGAGTGTTGCACTGTGAAGAACTCGAGTTTGAAACGACCCAAAGAACGTTACAGATTTATGAAACTGATATTTATGATTTCGAAACGTTCTCGATTATATTTGCAACGACAATTCCATGAAATTATGACTGAATCAGTTTCAAGTTCAAAGGAATCAACGGTGAAAACTGTATAAAATTCAAGAGCGTAAAAATATTATATGATCTTCCACAAATTTACAAGAGTCGAAAGATCGGCAGTTGTTCTTCAAATACACGAAGTACCATATCACGTTCTAAAAACATAGACATTCAACATACCAAAGTCGCAATAAACGAACAAAATCCACATACCCAGGTACATGTGTCCATCTCACAACCATCCCTCACCCAGTTCCAGTAAAATCTCTCTGACAATCTAAACAAGTTCCTCAGAAAAAGAAATCCTCAATATCCGGATCTGCCCAACCGAATATTCAAAACTCGGAATAAACGAACAAAATCCACATTCGCAATTACACGTATCCATCTCACAACCATCCCTAACCCAGTTCCAGTAAAATCTCTCTCACAGTCCAAACAAGTTCCTCAAAAAAGAAATCCTCAATATCCGGATCTACCCAATCGAATTTTCCAAACTCGCAATAAACGAGCAAAATCCATATTCCCAGAGACATGTATCCATTTCACAACCACCCCTCCCCGAGTTCCAGTAAAATCTCTCTGACAATCCAAACAAGATCCTCAAAAAAAAAAAATCCTCAATATCCGGATCTGTCCAACCGAATTTTCCAAACTCGCCATAAACGAACAAAATCCACATTCGCAATTACACGTATCCATCTCACAACCACCCCTCACCCAGTTCCAGTAAAATCTTTCTGACAATCCAAACAAGTTCCTCAAAAAAAGAAATCCTCAATATCCATGTCTGCCCAACCGAATTTTCCAAACTCGCAATAAACGAACAAAATCCATACTCTCAGAGACATGTATCCATCTCACAACCACCCCTCACCCAGTTCTAGTAAAATCTCTCTCACAGTCCAAGCAAGTACCTCAAGAAAAGAAATCCTCAATATCCACATCTGCCCAACCGAATTTTCCAAACTGGCAATAAACGAGCAAAATCCACATTCGCAATTACACATCTCACAACCACCCCTCACCCAGTCCCAGTAAAATCTCTCTCACAGTCCAAACAAGTTCCTCAAAAAAAGAAATCCCCAATATCCAGATCTGCCCAACCGAATTTTCCAAACTCCGGAGCGACGATCCCTCGGCTGACCCTGGGCCTTGTCCGTTAGACAATCCCCAAAAATCCTGATCACCAACTACGACGGAACCTCTATATCAAATCCTCAACGTATTTCCACTCTCCCAATACGGTAGCTAAAAAGCTGTTCCCGAAAGCGGATCGTCCGTTGTGGAAGAAAGTAAAAAACAACGTTGAATCGTGCACAGGAAGGCGATCTCCTACGAGGCTTGGTCGGCCGTTGATCCGTTAGATCCGTCCTTTCCGGAGTCAGTTTCACGTGCCTAATCTCCGGTAGACAAAAGAGGTTCTCGCGGCTTGTCCCGAGCCAGGACGTATCGTCCCGGTCCGGGATACAGGAGGAACCGGTATCCTGTCGCAGGACCGTTGGCGTTATCCTCGTCTCGAACGTGGAAGGATAACGGGGCACGTGTGAAGGGAATCGAAGGAAAGCCCTTGGCCCCCGATGCATATGCATGTCCACGCGGAGAAGAGGACGACGGATAGGCGACCCTTTTGTGTCCCGTTCCCGTGATTGTTCCATTGTGCCACGGAGGGGGTTGTTCCGAGAGACAGGTTTCATTTATGGTCACGTATGGTAATGACTCTCTATGCTTTGTAAAAAGAGAGAGAGAGGGGGGTCTTGTCTCTCTTTCTCAACGTTATGGCAAGTGGGTAAACCGGAGGCAGCCAGTCGGGGCAGGATGAGGAATCGCGTCCCGGTTACACGCACGGAAATTTGCATATTTTCGGCCCGCATCCTTCGACTTGCGTCCCACGTGGGAATCCACGGACTTTCCTCGACCAACCGGTGCACACGAATCCGTGAGCTGAGTGACGATGCTTTAACGGTCGCTTTTGGGACCCGAGGAACCACGGGCCCCGCGGATCTGGGCCCTGAGACTCGATCGAGCGCCTGGCTACCAGGACAGTTTGTTTCGGAGAGGATCGCGACGAGAAAACAGAAATTATTATGGTCTGTCCGACGAAAAAAGGCAACGAACGTGTACATTGTACACATACAGTGGCTCACAAAATTATTCGCTCGTCCTTTAAATCGGAATAACTTTCTTTCGAATAATTTTGTGAGCCACTGTAGCCGCCACTCAAGTGCTACTTAACCCCTCCCCATATTTTAGCGAGTCAGACTCGTGATGATGATATTAAATAAAGTCTAACAAAGATGAAAATTACACTTTTATTTTCAGATGAAATACAATTTTACTTTTATGTAATCAGTATTTAAGCATTGAAGTAAATGTAGTCAGGCGAAAATATAAATTTTCTTTCCTCTTCGCTGACATTTTTGGGGTGAAGACGTTCTAATTATTGTAGTCGTAAAGAAAATGGTATGGCAAGGGGTTAAAGGACAAGAAATTGTATAATTTCGTGGAAAATAGTAGTAGGATAACGATTGTGGTCCCATTTTAAAGCTCGAAGTCTCTAGTTTCAGACTACGTTGTTAGTTCTCGTCGGAAATGTTTGTACCCGTTTTGTACTGGGTCGAAAACTCGAGAAACGATGTCTTGAAGATGTTGCACATTGAAATGTGTCTAAAAAAATTATAAAATTTTTTTCGCGACTCGAAATAGCATGGATTTGAAGAATTAATCTTACCATTTATAACGATACCTTAAAATTTGATGCACGATTCTTTTTGTTCGTTTTATTGAGCCTTGTTTTTGTTTTATTGAGATTCTTGCTCCATTAGACAGGAAAAAAATCGTACATCAATCTATAGTGCATCATTGTAAAGAGAAAACTTAGATTTTCAAATTAGTACAGTTCAATTTAGTTTAAAAAAATGTCTAACTCAATATTACTACAAAATTCTACCTCTAATAACGTACCTCTCGAATTCTCCTAATGTTTCTAATGCGTAAAAAAAATGAAAGAGAATCTCTTAGACCTGAACGAATTAACTTAAAACCAGTATTCTGCAGCGTCTCACGATATCTTTGTTCTCTTTTATGTCCCATAAGTTTCACGCACGGTCATTCAACAATAACCAGGGTTACAAGCTTGTATCATTTAAAAATTCAAGGATTCGTCACGGATAAAGTTGCAGTTGCTCCGGCACGGTTTCGCAAACAAAATAAAATAGTTTATCGAGAAAAATGCGACTATGTGAAGAGAGATATTAAGCAGCGTCGTCAATCACCGGACCAATTAAGAGTTAATGGCAGCCGCGACCGGAATCGTCGAAGCACCGGCCCGTTTGATTCGCAGCTGCGATTGCGCCGCGGTGCATCCTGCGTTCCGGGGGCTTTTTTTGCGAACTGTCTGCATCGATTACGCTCGAATATGCAGTCTCGGTGTGGCGTGGCCTTCGCGGTCGACGGAGGTCGTGGGTAACCCGAAACGCAACCGTGAACGAGACAATGAATCGTTTTCATCGACTCGACCTTTCCTTTTTCCGGTATCCGCGTGCCGCCCCCACGAAATCATCCTGATCGCGATGGATGACGGTCTGTCAAGCCCACTACCAACTGGGAAAAATTATTCGATCGAAATCGTAAATGACGTGTTCTCTCAAGCCGATACTAGGCAGAAAATCCAAGTCGATCAAAACCGTAAACTTGATAGTCGAAGAAATTATTTGAGCGTTTGTTAAAAACATTTATTTGTTGAGAAACAAATATAACGATATTTAAAAGAAATATTGATAAAATATTAGACGGTGTTGCTGTTTTAAGAATGATATAAACGGACGTCGAATTTGATGCATTTGTGACAGAAACGAGTTAGAGCAATTTAATCCTTTGCACTCGGAAGTATTTTAACTCCAAAACCAAACTTTTTTTCGATCAAGAATATTTCCATTCCATATGATTTTTTTTTCATTTTGGAGAAATTAAACTGATATAATACCTCATAGAATACTTAAATGTTTAGTAACTAATTTATTGAATATAAATTTAATAATGTAAACAATATTTTGAATAATGGTATAGCAATTTTTAGTGGTGCCTCAGAGTCACCACTCGAGTGCTAAGGATTAAAACAGGAGTCAATTTAAAAGAATTAAAAGAATTGAATACATTATCACGTTATTAACACTAGGTTTACGGAGCACTAAAATTGATTATTTTACATTGCTTTATAAAAATAATGAAATTGTATTTACTTAGATCTCCAGCGATTTTTATTGTAATAGGTGCACAAAAAAAATAAATCTATTTAATAATTCCTCACGAATGCCTCCTTACACTCTTAATAATCGTAAATTAAAAAATGTTGAATCGGTCATTTTGACGGGCCCCGTAAATCTAGTGTTAAGATTGTTAAAGAAGAAAAGAAAGGTCTACATATTGTTACTGTTTCTAGTAATTGATGCCAACAATTTTTATTTTTTACACTTACGTGTGAAAGTGTTATAAATAAATTTCAGTAGTATGGTAAGGTACTGCAGTACGTTCGAGTACTTCGATAGATGAAGATTCCGAGAAAAAAAAGAAATTCTACTAAAAAATTTGCATACAATGTATAGAATCCTAATTTGTTGGATCGAATACATTCCGCCAGTGAGGTGCCCAACCAGGAACTCCCGATTCCTGGGTCCAGGGTCAAAGAATAAAAAAAAAGCAGAAAGTACCCGTCGTTATTACCGGACCCCCGCAGCCCAGGACCCGTGGTTGCGGTGACCGTAGTTTCCATGGGTCCATAAAAGTGCCAAAACATGCCATAAACCGAACAATGACGTGTTTTCGTCTCTCGGTTAGGTCCTCCCCTCGTTTCCCCACAGAAACGACCACTGGTATCGTCTAGAGACGATGGTGTATTGTCATTGACGGCCTTCGACGGGTCGTAGGTGGCGCGTAGAGCACTTAGGCACACCGTCATCGACGCGCCGGCCATAGTCTCGGGAGCATAATGGACCACCAGGGCGGCGTTTTCACCGTCGAGACGCGCAATTAGCAACAATGCGGGAAACCCCCTGCCAGGAGAGCCGCTGCCAGCCGACGACCTCTCGCTCGACCCGCATAAATCTTCCTGGAGGAAGCTTCTCTTTCGCGGCCGAGTCGCCTGAACCTCTTCTCGCGCTGAGCCTCTTGTCGCTCTACCTCCCGTTGATTCTATTTTGCCAACATTCGCAGTGCTAGGAGGAAACTATGTTTTCGCGGAACAGCACCTCTTCTCCCTTTTTTGTTGCTCTCGAATAGCAAGGATTGAAGGCAACAGCTTGGAGACTTGTACAAGGGGTTTGGTCGCTTTTGGCAGGAGAATTTTAGGGTGATTTTTGAGGATAAGGTGGGGCCATGTGAGATCAAAATTTTAGGTCGCAAGAATTCTTGGCGGAGCTTGGGAACTGTTAGGTGTACAAGGCATCTTCTCTCTTCTTCTTCTTCTTTTAGTTTCCTCTTTTTTTTATTGTATTCGGTAGCAAAGATTGTCGGTGAGAGCTGGAAGACCTGTAGAGAGGATTTGCCTACTATTTGGAGGACAATTTTAGGGTGGTTATTGAGGATAAGGCGGGGCCATGTGAGATCAAAATTTTAAATGGCAAGAATGCTTGGCAGAGCTTGGGAACTGTTAGGTGTACAAGGCATCTTCTCTCTTCTTCTTATGTTTTTGTTTTCCTCTTTTTTTTATTGTATTGGGTAGCAAAGATTGTCGGTGAGAGCTGGAAGACCTGTAGAGAGGATTTGCCTACTATTTGGAGGACAATTTTAGGGTGGTTCTTGAGGATAAGGCGGGGCCATGTGAGATCAAAATTTTAAATGGCAAGAATTCTTGGCAGAGCTTGGGAACTGTTAGGTGTACAAGGCATCTTCTCTCTTCTTCTTATGTTTTTGTTTTCCTTTTTTTTTATTGTATTGGGTAGCAAAGATTGCCGGTGAGAGCTGGAAGACCTGTAGAGAGGATTTGCCTACTATTGGCGGGACAATTTTAGGGTGGTTCTTGAGGATAAGGTGGGGCCATGTGAGATCAAAATTTTAGATCGCAAGAATTCTTGGCGGAGCTTGGGAACTGTTAGGTGTAAAAGGCGTCTTCTCTTTTCTTCTTTTTTTTCTCCTTTTTTTCTAGTCTTGGGTAGCAAAGATTATCGGCGAGAGCTTGAAGACCTGGAGAGAGGGTTTGCCTACTATTGGGAGGACAAATTTAGGGTTGTTCGTGAGGATAAGGTAGGGCCATGTGAGATGAAAATTTTAGATCAAAGATTCTGGACTCCTAGCTATACAGGGCAACTCTTTTCTTCTTCTTCTTCTTCTTTTTCTTCTTCTTTCCCTTCTCTTCTCTTGAATGGTAAATACTGCAGAAAGAGTTTGAAGACTGTTCTAGAAGCATCTCTTTTCCCTTATTCTTCCGTGCTTCTCCTATATAGCAAGGATTGTAGACGAGAGCTTGAAGAGTATTGTACAAGGGTCCTTGGCAACAGTTGATAAACAAATTGTGAACAACATTGGTTTGATCCTATGATGTCCAGCTTACTAGTCTCTTTCCAACTAACTTCGTCAACGCTACATTTGCAACAGTTGATAGCAAATGTTGGGGATCATTCGACAGAACGATCTTCAGGCAAAGATTGAAAATTAAAGAATTACAAATTCAGCTTCATTTTCTACAATTAGAGATTAGCCTAATCCCTTCAGAACGATCTTCAGACAAATGTGGAGAATTAAAGATCTGCCTCATCCGCCAATAATTATAGGATGCAATATCGTCGAATTTCAAGAAGAAACAATTTTGCATCGTGCAAACGATAGAGACAGAGAGTTGATTCGCACAACGTTATGTTGGTCAACATTTTATTTAAAGTGGAGGTTCTTCATGGCAGTTTTAATTAGAATCTTTATACGAGGGTTTCAAACAGTCGTATTCGGAGTGGCACATAGGTCGAAGGCAACTTTTGCGGCAGCCACGCACGCGGTTTCGGGGTCGAGTGGTGCGCGTACCATCTGTTAAGAAAATTAGCGGCCGGTTGACCCCTCTGCCATTTAACCTGCTCCATCACGGGTCACGGATTAAATTAGCCCGTCAGGAAGTTTCGTGAAAATCTGCTTGGCCATACGGTCACTGGATTTTAGGAAGGAGGAACGTTTAACGCTGACGCGTCTGGAAGAAATTGCCGATCCTGTATCATTTAAAAAATTGACTCTTTTCGCCTTTTAAACAATTTTAACCAGAAATGATCTATTTCATAACATCCACAAAAATAACAATGTACTTTCCTTCTTAAACAACAATGTTCGATATCCAAACGTTTCTTTCTAAAATTTTAAAAACTGGTTTTTTGTCAGTTAAAGTTGAAACTTGTTAGAAATCGTTTTATTAGAAGTGCCATTTCGACCTCTTTACTTACAATTAACTAGCTAATACTATTGAACATTAACCCTTTGCACTCGGAGCTATATCATTTAAAAAACCAAACATTTCTTCTAACCTAGAATATTTCCATTGTACCTTATACAATATTTAACCCTTTGCACTTTGAGCAATTTTTAACACGACGCCAGCTTCTCTTTCGATGTCACCTCAGCGGCGACTACGGAGTGCTAAGAGTTAAATGTCTACTAATTTATTACATATAAACAATACAATTTGTAGTGGCGCCTCAGAGTCGCCATTCGAGTGCTAAGGGTTAAAAGCGACTGACACGCGTTGATGCATAAACATCGTAACGTTAAATTTATTTAGATTTTGAGTGGCTTAAAAATTCAGGATTGCCATCACTCGATTTTTCTGCAAAATAAAAATTGTTCACATCAATTTTCATAGAAAGTTCGTCAATCATTTCACTATTTCTACAGCATCGTCTCAGAGTCGCCATTCGAGTGCTAAGAGTTAAAAGCGATTGACACGCGTTGATGCATAAACATCGCATCGTTGAATCTACTTAGATTTTGAGTGGCTTAAAAATTCAGGATTGCCATCACTCGATTTTTCTGAAAAATAAGAATTGTTCACGTCAATCTTCATAGAAAGTTCGTCAATCATCTTAGTACTTCTACAGCATCGTCTTTCTCCTACTTAGTGGTTACTACCCACATTGCAGATGTCTCGATAAATGTCCATCGGCAAATGCTTCTCCATAAAACCAAAAACATAGCAAAGCATGACCTCCATCGAGCAATTCCTCACGGTATAACCAGAAGTAAAACATTGCTATGTATTTGACCAACTTCGTGACGTCGTAAACGCATATAGATCCTCGATGTCTAAGGACGATGGTTAAGGTAAACGGTGGCAATGCTGCGACCAATGTCACGAACGATTTCGTAACGAGCGGATAGCGCGTTGGCCGTTTCCAGGACGCGTTTAACGGCAAGGTGGTTAAGCGACTCTTCAGTTATTCCGCCGCGTTCGTCCTTCCCTCCGAGGGCTCTCTCTTCCTTTTTTTCCCCATCCCGTTCTCTTCCCTCAGTTTCGCGTGGAAGGAGAAGGGATCCGAAGAGAAAGAAAGAGAGACGAAGAAGAAGAGAAGAAGAAGAAGAGGGATGCTCGATCCTTCGTGTGTGGTCCTCGAGGAGTCCTCGGTCAACTCGGAGCCGAGGTGTCGCGTTGTGTGTGGCTTGCTACGGTGTCTCTTGCGTCGCTGCGACTCGTCCCACGTGAACTGCCATAAGCATCGAGCAGTTCGGGACCGCTTGCGAGCACTTAGACTACCCGGCAACCGGAGTCCTGATCTCCGGACGCGGCCACGACCCCCTACAGAGAAAACTATGTCTGCGTTCGATCGTTTCCCTGAGGAATGTCTGCTCCCTTTAAATTTGAAAATCCTCTCGGGGAAACGTCGTCTCGCTGCCATATGGTGACACTGTGCTGCCAGACTGCGGTAATGGACGCCCTTTGCCATGATTGTTCGGGTAGGAAACTTGAGACGATGTTCGATACTCTCTTAACACTAGAACTATCGAGCACTAAACGCGGCTTGTGTGTACTGCCTTATAATAACGACAATTATGTATCTATTCAGATTTTGTGCAATTTTTGTTTAATATGTACTTCGATAGAGAACTGTACAAAAAAATTACTCCTGAAAACATAATTTCAATATTTGTCAAAGAAAAAATTAAGAACCAGTCATTTTGACAGGTCTGGTAGTTCTAGTGTTAAGATCTAGTTCCGTAGACCTCTGTTCTGAAGTGCAGTCTAGTAACGAGGATCCATTGTTCAGTCATCTGTTTGTTCCATGTTTCTTCCATCCGAGAAGAAGAACATTACAAACAGCCCTAATATCTTCAGCGTCTTTCTAATTAATCCCTTAACCTACGATTTAGATTCGAAGATGTTGGGCCGAAATTGTATACAAGCTCGCGCAGCGTTCTTCAGCGTTTATTTAGGTTTGGCCCGATCATCGTACGCGGGCTATGCCCGTAAAATTTAGGTTTGGCCCGACCATCGTACGCGGGCTATGCCCGTCATTGTAGGTTAAGGGGTTACCCACAGCGACTAATTATTCGAAACAATACAGTTCATATGTTACGCAAACCCTCGCTTATTGTCAGTCCGTCACAGTGTCGCCAGATTTTCCTCTCCTCCTTTTCCCCTTCCACTATCCCATTCCACTCCTGCGCACACTCCAACGTCCCCCACTAAAACCGTAGACTGGTCACGTGACGTGCCGCGCAAGGTGTTACATATTACTCTGGTCATCAGAGAGACGGTAAATTGTACTCCCCTCGATTTCAGTAATTTGGCGACACTGGTCCGTCATACGAATAGCCCTAATAAATCACTGCGTTACACAGAGTCAGTGCGTTAATTTCCTCCTAACAAAAACAAGTCACGTTATGATCGAAGTAACAAAAAACAAAGATGGCGAGGATAGAAGCTCGAGAACGGCATTCCGCGATGTCACCTGGAAAAGGCAAAAGGAAAACGGGACCCGCTACTTAGTGTTGATGATAATGTGGCACGAGATAGTTGCTCGTAGCAAAAGGGTGTCGCGGCGTCCGAGAAACGGGTTAGGCGACAAAGAAGCGAAGAACGTCCAAGACATTCGCTAAAAAAGAGAAACCTCGCGCGATCTCTAGAGCAGGAAGAGCAACGGATCCAAAGGATCTCTACGTTTCGAGGAACTGTTCGTTCGGGACCTTCGATCGGTTTTACAAGTCCCAAAAGGCAAAGAAGGCTGGCCTTTAATCTCGGTTTCTAACCCGCCCACGAGCCCGGACAATTAATCACGAATTTCACACCTCGATTCAGCCGCGCGAGAAATAAAGGAAACAACGTCGGTCGAAGCATCTTTCTCGATGTATCCTGGGCCCGAATGGGTCCGAACCGACCCAGGACGGTGAACAGAAACGCACCACCGTGGCTGCGAAGTGGGGAATCGTCTCGGAACCGTGCAACAGCCGTGGAAGTTCGGTGTCGGCGCGACGAATCGTTAAACTGTGCTGCATTGACAAATGATTCGAACGGTTCGCAGCGCCGAAACCGGAGGACCTCCCACATCGTGACGGTGGGGACTGGCCTAAACGCGGCGAAAAGGCCCTTTTTGTGTCCCGGGGAAAAAAGAATTTTATTCGGGCTGCAAGCTCAATGTTTCGGCCATGATTTACCGTCTTTGTTTCTTAAGTCCGTTGATTTTTAACGTTGCTACATAATCCTGAATATAGGAACCTCGAAATGGCCCCGAAACGAAAAGTGCCATTTCTCCTTTCACTGTACTGTGAACAGTTCTTGGTTTTTTAGGCCCAATGTAAATTTATTGAAGACATTAGACTACCAATACAGAATTCAATCATTTAATCACTAGTACGTTCCTCAGAATGAAAATTTAGTCTCTTTTTTTAAATACTGTGAAACATTTCAGCTCTTCTTATTTGAGTTGTAAGATTTTTGTCAAGGATGAATAAAATCCTGATTCCATCTGTAGTTATTAGACCGCAAAGATGTTGATGCAAAATAAAAATGGCCGCGTCGATTACAGACAGCAGGGTTTTGAGAAAAATATGATTCTTCTTTTGACAATTTTAATGCATTAAAAATAACAGAATAGCACTCGTTATTTCTTCCGAGTGTTCACTATTTTGTGTATTGTTTAGTCGCTTTTGTCACGAATGCATAAAATCGTGATTCCATCTGTAGTTATTAGACCGCAAATATGTTGATGCAAAATAAAAATGGCCGCGTCGATTACAGACAGCAGGGTTTTGAGAAAAATATGATTCTTCTTTTGACAATTTTAATGCATTAAAAATAACAGAATAGCACTCGTAATTTTTTAGGAGGTGTTCACTATTTTGTATATTGTTTAGTCACTCTTGACCGCAGTCTAATAATTAAAAAATGAAGTTTCATGGATTCTTCTATGGCAACAAGGACAAGATAAGTGTTCCAGGCTCGAAAAAAATGAAGAACGAACATAAATATACAATTTCAAGCACAGAATGTGTGCTGGTCCGGCCGCGGAGGTTTCGAGGTTCCTCGTCTTTCCTCTTTCTCGTGTTTTCTCCCTGCCTCAAGGTTGCCGGCCGTTCCCGAATGACACGGTCCTCCCCCGGATTAAAAATAGCGCTCCTCCTTTCGCTCCTCCAAGTTTCCTCTCTCGGTTCGACCCGCGAATCGCCTACGAACTCGCAGGAATTAGGTGTCCGAAGGACTCCCCTACCCACCGCTTGCACCTCGCGATTAGGATCCTGCAGCTTCGTGCAACGGTAGACACGGGCTTCCCCCGTGGGCCTCGAAATCGCGAGGATACACACTTTTGTATACAGGGTGGCTCTCCTGAAATCAATTTCACTTTCGTGTCAGTATTATTGGCCCGAAAATCTTAATTAGCAATTCACTAGTAATATTCTATCTCCATTAATTTACACGTTGCTGTTGAGCACAATTTAATACGACGAATTTTTTAATTTATTATACTAGATTTTCATATAGATTGACAACATTACGAGAACACACATCAAATACTATTCTAACTATAAGGAAGAAAAATATGACGTTAATTTAATGCTTCTGTTTTATTTCCATGTTGTCGTAAAGAAAACATATTCGAATTTTTACGAGTAACTCGAAAGTTAAAGATTTCGAATATATTCATCGTAATTCAACAAATTTCGAGTTGAAAATTCATTTTCGAGTAAATCGAAGTTTCACGAGGGCTCGAACATTCGAGCCGGTTGATTTTTACAAATAGCTCGCATTTTTCATCAAGTAGTTCGTCGATTTCGATGAGCTCGAGAAATTCAAACGCTTGACTCGGCTCGACAGATCGATCGTTACTCGACACGAAATTCGAATACTCGAATAAATCGAGTACTCACCCCTACTTCCTACAGCTGTTTAGAGGCCCGTTCGATTCTGTGGGTCTCGAAAAACCCGTCTTCTTTCGCGGAAATCTCGTACAGACGACTTGACCGATCGGCCCGTCAGGAATTCACCGTGCGACACCGTGCAAACAAGAGGAAAGTCGGCAAATATTTTCGTTGGCATAGTCGTGTGCAGGCTCGCGCTGGAACGAGTCTTCCAGAAATCGAGAAACGTGCGAAGGGCGCACCTATAATAAGGGCAGGGTAGCAACGGGTCCCGGGACACGATGTTTGAGAAAAGTAAAACCACGCTGGGTCGGACGGTCGGTCGGCCTGTTTATTTTTGACCTCGTGAACCATCCAAGGGGTCTCTCGCCAGGTTTACGGGCAAGGTAAAAATCCACGTCTCCCCTGGGTCGTGGGCGACCGACGGAATATTTTCGGATCAGTCTGTCTGGGGGTTGCACCCGAAACTAACGCGCACGAAAAGTCTCGCGATCTTTAACCCTGAACGATTGATTTTTAACCCCTTGCAATAGAAGCTGTTTTTAGTTCGAAACCAAACATTTCTCTAGAATATCTCTATTCTACAATATTTTTTAATTTTATGCACAGAAAATTCATAGAATACTTAACCCTCCGTGGACAAGCATGTTTTCTGCACCTTCTGTGGGCAATCTGAATCGTTTATGCCAAGGGCTAAGTTTTTACTCTTCTAGGCATTCAACAAACCTAAGAAAATTCTGGTAAACGTATTAGAGTCCCTACTTTAATATATAATCGTCAGGACGTAAAATGTATAAAGCACTAACGGGGACAAATAAATATTGTAAAGAAATTCAAGAGCACTCTGAACAACCTAGGTTGTCCACAGAGAGTTTCAAATAATAATTTATTGAATACAAACAAATCTTGTAATGCAAAAATTATTTTCAATAAGTGTGTAGCAAATTTTAGTACCCCCTCAGTGTCGCCACCCGAGTGCTTAATATTTTTATTGACATATAGCAAAATTATTGCAGATTTTCTGTTCCTGGATGATCACACATCAATTTACATTTGAAACATACAAATATGCGTTGATAGTATAAAGACGCAACGTCAACGAATATCTTATAAAACCTTAGTTATTGACATAAGAGTTAAACAATTCACAATAGTTAAAAAAGAGTTAAACAATGCTCGCGTTGAACGGGAGTTAACTACATTATTGACTTAGTTTTATTGACTCGACTCAAGAATACGGTAGAGACGACGTTGAATCCTTTTGGCGAGCAGCCCACGCAACGAAGAGGATGATGCGGAGGACGCAGCATAATCAATAAGTCTGACCGTTATGCCACGATTTCCTTATTGCTCGGTCAGAGTGGGCCGGGGATATTAAAGGAGTAATGAAGACGTCGTCGAGGTCGTGATAGAGGGCAACAGAAGTTTAAGTGACACCGTGTAGTCTCGACGGGGGTCTCTTCGGGGTCCCAGGGCCCAGCGGCGGATCGGGCCCCGTTCGCCCGGCGCCAGGGGCCTATTAAAAATGATGCTTAAAGAACGAATTATGGAAATGAGCCGTTACTCCAGCTCCGGGTTCCCATATTACCGACGACTTAGCTCGCTCGCGTTGAAATTACAGGTTGTGCACCGTCGCCCCCTCTCTTCGCCCCGTGCCCTGCCGGCCCTTCCCCCACCCTCTCGCATTCTAAGCCAGGAAAAGGCCTCGGACCCCTCGGGGAAGAATACATTACGTTGATTTTCGGAATTGAAGATTAAATCCTCCCGCCGCGGGGGCCTTCTCTCTCTCTCTCTCTCTCTCTCTCTCTCTCTCTCTTTCTCTAGCGTCCTTTTCCTGCAGCGGGCCCCTCGCGTCATCCTCAATGATCTCCCCCTCTATGGTACTCGCTCATCGTTCGAACACCGCAGAATGCAGCATGGCTTCGAGATGGGATAGAATTTTTCCACTGTAGCTCGGAGCGGATTTTTGAGGGGCCCCCCTATTTCAGAAAAGACCCTAGGGTAGTAGAATATTAGGCAAATATAAATGTAGTATTGTTTTGAGGAAGGATAGAGTTTTTCCACTCCGGTTCGAAGAGGCAATTTTTAAACACAATTTTTAGAATGGGCCCCCTCTTTTTCTAAAATGAAAGAATGTGGAGTACTAGAATATTAACCAAATATTCTGTCTACTACTTTTCGTAGGATTTTTAGAATTCTAATTTCGAAAGGGAGTTTTCACACACGTTTTTCCGACAGTTCAGAGGTGCCTCCTTAACACGTTGACTGCCATGGGGGGTCACCGGTGACCGGCACTCGACTTGGCTACAGCGCCATGGGGGCCACCGGTGACCGGCGACGCAGCAAATAATAAAAGTACATAATTAGAGTAAATATGGATACTGATAAATTTTTCAATAATACCATTGTTACTATAATGGTTTGAAGAAATTAAATCACGAAAAATGCTTCAAGCATGATTTTATAACTCACTTTATTTGCTGCAAATAATATTTCAACATAATATGCATCGGATAATGAAAAATTCACGTTGGCGGCTTGCTCACAGCTTAAAAAAAGAACCTCCATGTACTTCAATGCGGACCGATACTGAATATACCATCATTTTGAAGGGCGGTAGAATTTTTCTACTCTGTTTCCAAGAGGGAATTCTTAAAAAATTTACGAGTGGTTCTAGAGTCTCTCCGAGTCCTCCAGTTTTTCAAGTCTTAGATCAATCTATCACGGTTTCACAACAAGTTCCCTTGGCTCCACAGTCTACCATCAGTCCAAACGACTTTCCCACGCAGAAACATATGTTTTCCAAGCTGCCAAGATCCACAGAGCCCCCCTCAAACCCTGATCCACGAGTTATCAAGGTTGGAAAATATCAACAGCCGATCCCATTGGCGTAGATAACGATCCGATCGATTCCGTCGAAGCCGCAATTGCGAAAACCGATAAGCCGTTATCGCGTCGTACAACAAAGACATTGTGCACGGCGATAATCGACGATAAGTGCCGCGATGTTTGCGACGCTTGATCGCGAGATAAGCTTCTGTTATTCGGGATCGGTGGCCGATAGCGAAGTCGACTTTGCCGATCGATAGTGTTATTATCGATCGTCGAGGAGGGGAAAACTGAAAAGTTGACAGAACGCCACCGCAGGCAGCGGTGCTCGCAGGCATCGGCAGCTGGCTTCTCGGAAATCTCGCGGTGACCTTTACGGGTCTCAGGTTATTACGAGACTGCGAGAAATCGTTTACGATACGCGAGCGTGACGCGCGCCGAGCAACGCGCGCTCCTCCCCGACCGTTAGATTTTCTCACGCGCCGATCGGCTTTTGCGTTTAAATATCCCGCGTGAACGGAATCGCATTATCGGGACAAGTACGTTGAGCCCCATCCTCGCGCGCGGCCATTTCCATACAACGAAACACCGTCGAACACATCGCGGACTACTTTTCCTCCCTTTACGCAACCGTTCCGGTAACCAACGCTATTTTTAGATGATCCAGCGGCTAGAATAGATCCTGAAGAGGACACTGCCTGCGAGGGTGTTCCCATGGTACCGTTCGGCCCGCGAGGATCGCTGGGAACGCCGACAGTCGACGCGACACACTCGAGGCGCAAAACCTCGGCGCGGTAGGAGTAAAACCAATCTAGCGATGAAACGGTGAAACGCTGAAACGAAATTCTATTCTATTGAAGTGAAACTTCTTTAGGCGCGGTAGGCGCAAAACCTCAGCGCGGTAGGAATAAAATCAATCTGGCGATGAAACAGTGAAACGCTGAAACGACGAAATGAAATTTTATTCTATTGAAGTGAAACATCTTTAGGCGCGGTAGGCGTAAAACCTCGATGCGGTAGGAGTAAAACCAATCTGACGATGAAACGGTGAAACGCTGAAACGACATTCTATTCTATTGAAGTGAAACTTCTTTAGGCGCGGTAGGCGCAAAACCTCGGCGCGGTAGGAGTAAAACCAATCTGGCGATGAAACGGTGAAACTCTGAAACGATGAAACGAAATTCTATTCTATTGAAGTGAAACTTCTTTAGGCTCGTTAGGCGCAAAACCTCGGCGCGGTAGGAGTAAAACCAATCTGGCGATGAAACGGTGAAACTCTGAAACGACATTCTATTCTATTGAAGTGAAACTTCTTTAGGCGCGGTAGGCGTAAAACCTCGATGCGGTAGGAGTAAAACCGAACTGGCAATGAAACGATGAAACGGCGAAACGAAATTCTATTCTATTAGCATATATGGTTGAGGGTTTGACATTGCTTAATAAAGATTATGATAAAATACTGATGATACGAAGTAGAGATTTCAACTTTGCATCGGAACAATCAAAATTATTAATAGAATTTTTTAGAAATAAATTAAGATTGGAAATGGTAAATAATCCTAATGAAACGACAACAAGATCAGGAACAACTCTCGATGCAGTATTTGCAGGACATTTATACAAAATTGAATCAAGAATATTTATATCATATTTTAGCTATCACAATATAATTTTTTCAATAATAGCATCATAGAAAATTAAATGTCATAGTGTTAATAAAAATTCGAAAAAAAATTAAAGAAAGAAGTTTCACTTCAGCCATGTGGTCTAAGCACACACCAAATTTTTTTTTGAAAATGTTTAGATTTTTCTCTCTACTTTCAACCAAGGAGTTGTGTTCCAAGTCGTTTCACTTAATTGTTTAGTTTTAGTGGGAACCCTCTAAAATCGTTATTTATCAGGATTAAAAAGATAGGATTCGCATTTTTCAGAAAAATCATTCTTGTACTACTTTGTCATTATTTTTGCAAATAAACACTTAACTTAAAGTCGATTAACACGATCGCTACCAGAATTTATTTCAGCAATCTTCTTATGAAATCTATAATTCCTCCAAATATCATGCAATGCATTACAATTTTAAATAACAGCTTGCACAAAACTATTTTGATTTTCTTTATGGTGTTTAACAATACTGTGCTTGATCAACATACTGTGCAATCTATGAACAACGCTGTAATTAGATTCTACACAGTGGACTTGTGGAAATGGGAAAACATGAAGGAACTAGAAGACTCAGGAAAACTCTAAGACTACTTGTTGTAAAATTTCTTTGAATATTACGGTAACATTAACAAGAAACCTCGATAAGCACTTTCAGTGCGTCGTAGATCTCGTCGTTAAAGAGATGTTGAAGAGACTTACTGTCTAAGCGGACAAGGATTAAAACAAGATAAAACTATCATTAGAGAGCATAATCCTCATGTACGATACAGTAATAAGCCTAGTATGGAAATACGGAATATGAGCTATGGAGATGTGCTAATGCAGCTGGCATTAACATCTTACAGGGAGCTCAATCTAAAACCGTTAGCATAATGCTGGGTGTACCATTTCGGATAATAGTCTCCACGATGTTCTCAGCATGCCTCATCGGAAATATTGTTCGAAGAAAAATACAATAAATTCGAAGCACCCTGATCAATACAGAAAGAATATTGACAATCTTCTAAAAATCATACAAATTATTTAGTATTTGTAAAATCGAAAGGACCTAAGAAGTTCTCGTGATGATGCAGGAACTACAGCATCAGGAGTACCATAAATTGCTAATATTAATATTAAAGAATGTTGCCATATTAATAACACGAAGCTCATCTATGTATTTCTCAAAACTGCGAACAAAAGCTAAAATTTATTTATTTTAATTATTATTATTTTACAATATTATTAATTTTGATGATAATTTTTATTTTTGTAAAAAATTTTTAAATATTTTTAATTAGGTTAGAATTTATATTAATATTTTTTTTAATAATATTATTAGTAAATATAGACTCGAGACCTGGTTGTACTATCCGCCGTAATATTATCACATGTGTCGCTAGATCGCTGAAATCGAGGGGAATACAGTTTACCACCTCTCTGATCACCAGAGTAACACGTAACACGTTGCGCGGCACGTCACGTGACCAGTCTACGGTCTTCGTGGGGGACGTAGGAGCGTGCGCAGGAGTGGAGCAGGACAGTGGAAGGGTAAAAGGAGGAGAGGAAAATCAACCCAGTTGTGGGTTGATCTGGCGACACTGAATAGCAGTTTCAATCGTGGACCTCTCACTCACTCCCAGTAACGTAATCTAACGATTACAATAATCATTACATAAAATATAATTTTTAAGCATTTGGTACAGCACAATGATTGAAAATCCTATTAACCAACTTTTCAATATTTGTGCTGTACTAAAAGAATCCTGAGAAATCTTCTTTCACATAATAATCCCAAACGAAATAATTAGATTACGTTACCGAGGATAACTTACGTTGGTTCACGATTGAAATAGCTGTCGAAAGATTCATTAAAAAAATCCATGGACCATAGACGTTCGAAAATTTTCAGATAACAACCGGTAAATAATGTGTTAATATTCTTCCGGTGTTAGGACAATAGCAAGACGCTATTGACAGTCCGCGTTTTCTCCAGAGCTTCCAATGTTGAATCGATCAGTCCACACCAGCAGAACGTTGCTCTAAGCTTCGGAGCAACGTAAACGAAGATGGATGAGTAGAGGGTCCGATATGACTGATTGCGAGGATCCTCTATCTCCTGGCCGGGAGAAGTTCGCGAAAGGATGCGCGTCCAGCGAGTGAACACTCGAGCGGCGCCGAGGTCCTTATAAACCGGTCACGTGACGGTACCGGCGAATCAGCGAACGGTAGCGCCGTTGCGGAGTGAGCGGGACCACGAGCGAACGTCGAAAAGAGGAGGAAGAGCGAGACGGTAGAGAGAAACGGAAACACTCTCGGTTCTTTCTCGGTAGCAAGGCTCGAGTCGGCGGGTAGAGGTAGAGGACCCCTGGCGTGCTCTCCCGCTGTGACCGGTAGCCATCCTCTGTCCCGTTCGTAATACCTATCGGAGGGGGATCGGTGTGTGCGTGCGTGTGCAGTGTGCATCCTGATCGGACACAGAGCCTCACCACCTTCTTCTTCTTCTTCTTCTTCTTCCTCTTTCGGTGTGCAAGCGATCGAGCACGATCGTGATGCTCGCCGGAGGACTGCAGGCGCACGCCATACCGATATTAATATTCCATCCTGAAACGTGATAAATCACCGAAGGATACGCGTCGTTCATCCCCAGCAGCGACCTCGACGTCGCTCTCGTGTTACCCCCCAAGGTCACCGGACCTCGCTGACCGTCGGAGATGGTTCAACACTGTACTCGTAGTGTCCCGTCGCGGTGGGAATTGATCGACCACCATCCTGGATCCTTTGGATCTTTGACACGCTTTGCTCGTGGATGCGTTAAATCTGAAGAAACTAGTTTCGGAAAAATTGCTGTTGGATGCTTGTGGGCTGCTTCTAGTAGGTAACTCAATTAAATGAGAGATAAACTCGATGTGTTCTAGGAAAACTGTCTTTCGAAGTCCTATTATGTTATCAATTTATTGATAGAAAAATTGGAATGTTTGCGATTCGATTGCACAGCATTCGAGTAATTTTACCTTTAGAAGATCTTACTTTAACACGTTCAGCGCCATGTCACCCATATCTGTGTGACGGAATTATTTATACAGAATTGAAAATTAATTTTTGCGTTGGTAGATTGAGTGTACAAAATTTCCTTACGATCTGAGGACTAGAAGAGGTTTGAAACAGTAATTGATATCACAAAACTAAACTTCTTAGTTTTTGTTTTATTAAATATATTGCTTTGATTTTGTGTAATTTTTATGATTGTCGAGTGGGCGATCAACGTGTTAAACAGAAAATGATTTTTTATTACATAAAATTACACAAAATCAAAGCAATATATATTGAACAAAACAAAAACTAAGAAGTTTATGTGATATTAATTACTGTTTCATACCACTTCTGTTCCTCAGATCGTAAGGAAATTACGTTGGTAGATTGAGTGTACAAAATTTTCTTACGATCTGAGGAATAGAAGAGGTTTGAAACAGTAATTGATATCACAAAACTAAACTTCTTAGTTTTGGTTTTATTAAATATATTGCTTTGATTTCGTGTAATTGGTATGATTGTGGAGTGGGCGCTGAACGTGTTAAAGACTTTTTATGTATTTCTAATTGTTTGGTACAAGAATCACGCCATTTACAAAATCTAGACTTGC
Organism: Sphecodes monilicornis; assembly: GCA_913789915.3. NCBI lineage: Eukaryota > Metazoa > Arthropoda > Insecta > Hymenoptera > Halictidae > Sphecodes > Sphecodes monilicornis. The sequence continues at coordinate 22,685,333 of OU565291.1, forward strand.
CCCGTTCGTGCAACCGAGGTCCTCATGTGCAGTACTCGAGCGAAGAATTTTACATGTCGAGGCTCTCAAACATATATTTATATATCCACTTCTACTGCATATTTTGCAACGAAAAAATTAGTACGTATTCCCCATGCGTGAAGGTAATTATGCTGAAAATTTCCAAAATAATCGCCGCACCGTTTACTAAGAAAAAATTGCAATCTCACCCAACTTCCAGCATTTGAATCGTCCTCCCCTTAATCGAAAAGGCTACCTGGCGGTGTTTCAAGCGCGACACCGCCTGTCGCGAACCCTATGGTGTTCCTATAAGGAGATTGGTAGCTCCAGTACCATGACGGCAGATCCTTTTTCCATTAACTCGATCGGTGGTTCCTGTAGGATCGGCGTAAGCATTCTCAGCGTTCGCACCTAGGCGGGCGGGCACTTTCATCCCTGAAAACAAAGGTTGTCGATGGGTGCAGCCTCGTATTCGTGAGAATTGTGGGAAAGAATCTGAGAATGCGAGCTCTTATAGATCGAACAGAAGAATTGAAGTACAATTCTCACTGTCGAGTGTTTAGCTCGGTACACTTCTTGGCGTTTCGCAAGCTTTGCGGGTAGATTCATCGAGTCGGAAGACATATTGCTATTGTTGTTTGTTTTGCGGTGCGGTTCAATATTATACTTCAGTGTAATGAGTTTAACATTGTTTCATAGTTAAAGCCTCTTTTATGCTCTTCCAATTTGCAGTAGTTTTATAGAAGCTAAAAATATTCAGTTTCCACGTAAATATTGCTTTGTATTTTGTGGAGGTTTCTTCCTAATCTACAGGTCAAACAATTTTGAGTATTTTGACTTGGAAAAATTCTATTGTATGGTCCAAATAATAGAAAATATATGTGCAGAAGCTCAATACAAAACAATCGCCCGATTTCTTTAGAAAAATCCCGGAACAAGGCCCGCAAAAGGACGCTCCAGACCAGAAGACTTTAATCGTTCAGTTGACCAAAGCTCAAAGTGGAAATTGCTCGACAGTGAGAACAGTACGAGACCGGAAGGGAAGAGTGGGATCTCTTAGGATCGAAGTGGCTCTGTAGGGCCATCGAAGTTGCCCGCTGGGGCGCCGCGGGGCTCATGGGTGCCGGTTCTCGCGAGAGACAGCGATCGCGCTCGTCTCTCACGGCACTCGAGGCTCGCGCCCCCGTATCGGTTACCAGCGGGGGGAAAAAGAAATCGGCAGAATGGTTGGCGATGCTGGTTGGTAGGCCCCCGACAGCGCGATCGAATAAAAATCGGCGCGTCGAGCACGTCTACGCTAGACGACGCGGTGCCGTGCGCGAACCGCGGGAATTTCAACCCCCGCTGCGCGAGAGCAGAAGCTGCGATCAAGAGCCTCGATTCCTGCACCCTCCTTTCACAGGGTATTTCTGTAGTGGCAGCCACACGCAACGCGACACGCGTTCTATACACGGGACCGTTCGCAACAGCCGAGGATTAAACGCCGAATGCGCACGGGTTCCTTGTTAAGGCTTGCTTGGAGGTCCTGAAGAACGAGGCGTTCTTCAAAGGCTTCGTCGTCTTCTAAAGCAGGAAGTCTTTCTCTGTTTGTCTCGCGAGACGGGTCGAACTGCAAGCATCGTTCCGGGAGATAGGCTCTAGCCAGAGAAGCTAGCTAGGTAGGTTCTTCAGAAAGTCTTCAAAATTAGATCAGGTCCCCAAGATCAGAAATTAGGCACTCAACTCTGCTGTCTTCATATTTATTCTTTGGGTTCTGTTTGCGCATCTTTTCGTCAAAAGATGCTGAGAGGAGGACTTTAGCCAGAGGAACTAGCCAGCTAGGTTCTTAGAAATGTCCTCAAAATTAAATTATGTCCCGGAGGTCAAAATTCGAGCATTCTATTCATCTCTCCAGATGTTATTCTAGCTAGAGAAGCTTGAGGAAGTCCTCAAAATTAGATCAGGTTCCCAAGACCAAAATTTAGGCATTCAACTCTATTGTCTTCATATTTTTTCTTTGGTTTCTATTTGAGCATCTCTTCGTCAGAAGCTGCTGAGAGATGGACTCTAGCCAGAGGAACTAGGCAGTTAGGTTCTTAGAAATGTCCTCAATATTAAATTATGTCCCGGAGACCAAAATTCGAGCATTCCAAGATTCAAGATTAATTAGATCAGGTCGCCAAGACCAAAATTCAGGCATTCATCTTTTTCTTTGGTTTCTATTTGAGCATCTCTTCGTCAGAAGCTGCTGAGAGATGGACTCTAGCCAGAGGAACTAGGCAGTTAGGTTCTTAGAAATGTCCTCAATATTAAATTATGTCCCTGAGACCAAAATTCGAGCATTTTATTCATCTCTCCAAATGTTCTCTTTCTCTCTCTACCAGAAGCCACCGAAAGCCAACTTCCAGCAAAAGCAAGGACCACGTGTTCCACCAGAGGAACACCGAAATCAAATCTAAATGAAAGATCAGAGAAATACAGGGGAGGGGTAGGGAGCCAGTGAAACCTCTTTCGGTGTTTGTGTGATGCCCAAAAGTAAAGAGACAGCGAAACCGAAAGTACAAGAGAGAAAGAGAGGCAAAGTTGGAGATGGAAGGATCAAGGGAAAGGGCTATCCGAGCCGGATCTCAATCTAAAAACTCTGAACATATTTTCTCAAGTTTAGAGCCGGGCCTGAATCTCTCATTGGTCGTCGTGGAATCTCTGGTTCTGTCCAACTGTCTCTCCCTCTCTCTCTCTCTCTCTCTCGCTCTCTTCCTTTCTCTTTCTCACTCTTCATGCGTACCTTTCCTTCCACCCGTTACCGTCCTTTTCTCGGTCTCTACCTGTTCGCCGCGTTCCTCGAGATCAAAGAATGCCGACACCGGCAGTTTTGGTCCGTGGGGTGTCATGCGAGACAGGGGGTGGGAACTTGCGGGGGCGGAAGGACCGAGGGGGGGACTGTTAGTACCATATTCATTAATATCCCCAAGGTTTGACCGCTGGGGGTACTTAAAACGTCGGGGACTTTATCGACAAAATGGGTGGAATCTGTTTGAACATTGTCCTGCCATCGAACAACTTGTAATTATCTTTATTTTTAAGTTCATCAGCAATGGTCTCCTGTAATGCAGACATACACCCGTTACCTAAAGAAAATTCAGCATTTTCTATTCTCCCGTTAACACTTTGATTGCCAAAGCAGCGACCTCAAAAATTTCATAAAATCGAAACAATATATTTAATAAAATAATGATTACAGAATTAAAATTTGTGACACTGAGTAACGTTTTAACCTTCCTGCATTTTCCAGATATTAACCAAATTTGATACAATGATTACATTAGCGTAATAATTAATTTTTAAATATGGACATATAATTCCGTCACCCATATATGGGTGACACGGCAGTCAACGTGTTAAGGGAGAGTTGAAAATCAAGTACTAGTAATTTTTCGGGATAAAATTTTGAAAAAATATATTTTTATAGCATTTTTTACGCTGAATCGAATTATGTACAAATTAATTTCCCAACTTCCATTTTTCTATAACAAAAAATTTACTTTTCTGTTGGAAAATTAATTTCTATATAATTCGATTTGGCGTAAAAAATTCTGTAAAAATATGTTTTCAAAATTTTATCTGAGAAATTACTAGTACTTTGTTTTCAACTGAATGCACCCCCCCCCCCTTAAATTCGTAATGTCCTATTTTTTACTATTATTTAGTGTTAATAAGGCATAATAAACAGACGTCGTGATCCAATCAAGATTTTTACGGATTTGCGCGAAACATCCAAGATCCAAGGACTCGTGTCCAGTAAAAAAACAAAACAAAAACTAAAAAAAAACGAAGACACAGCAGGATCGGCACCCCGTAGGATCCCGTGAAAAATCTAGCCGATAGGATCGCCAGGAGAGGACAGAACACCGCAGGTTGATCATCTTCGAGTTAAGAGACCGAGAAACAATGGCTGCCGTGTACCTCGGGAAATTCTTTATTTTTTTCTTGAACGTCTATCTTCCGTCTGGCATCTGCCGTGTCGCCTCTATTCTTCGTCCTCTTGTTACGTCGAGCCTCTAATGCTTGTTTGATCGTTCCTCGATCTCTCGTAAGGCTACCTTCCGGTTATCCTCGCTTGCTGCTAGATCCTTCACGATGCGATCTTCACGACTGGTCCATAACAAATTGACATTTGTTTAGACTTTTAGCGACTTTCATTGGAATTAGACTGCAGATTTTATGAATTTATGACAAGAATTTTCGGTTGGAGCTTCTAACAATTGAAATACTAAGGACATTTTAAGAATATTAACATTGCTTGATAACATAGAGAAATTATTAGAGAGAAGAAAATATTTTTCTTCAGCTCCTGTTTTTTGCCATTGACACACATAATGTCCCTTTTATATTAACCCTTAGCACTCGAGTGGTGACTCTGAGGCACCACTAAAAATTGCTATACCATTATTCAAAATATTGTTTACATTATTAAATTTTTATTCAATAAATTAGTTACCAAACATTTAAGTATTCTATGAGGTATTATATCAGTTTCATTTCTTCAAAATGATAAAAATCATATAGAATGGAAATATTTTTGATCGAAAAAAAAGTTTGGTTATGGAGTTAAAATACTTCCGAGTGCAAAGGGTTAAAACCCATAGACAAATCATATTTAAAAAAAAATAAATTATTCGTGAACGCCTCCATACAATCACAATAATCGTTTATTAAAAAATTGATCATCGGTCATTTTGGCAAAACTCGTACTTCCATCGTTAATACAACGAAATATAAAAATGATATCGACGATCGCTGGTACAGTAAAGAAACTTTAGAGTGAACCCTTTAACACTAAACCTACCACGGTCAAATGACCGGTTTTATATGTCCCAATTTATCAAATTATAAAAATTCATTTGTGGAAAGTAATAGTATAAATTTCCTTGTCTAAGCATCCATTATATTGAAAATTGCAGACAATCTCAATAATTATAGTGTTGCTATTTTTATAATACAATATTTACCAGATACTTTTAATTCTTGGTAGGTTTAGTGTTAACCAAATTCATACTGTTCAGTGCAGTGTCGCCAGTTCGCTGAAATCGGGGGGAATACAGTTTACCACCTCTCTGATGACCAGAGTAATATGTAACACGTTGCGCGGCATGTCACGTGACCAGTCGTCTACGGTCTTAGTGGGGGGCGTTGGAGCGTGCGCAGGAGTGGAACGGGACAGAGGAAGGGGAAAAGGAGGAGAGGAAAATCAACCCAGTTTTGAGGTGATCTGGCGACATTGGTTCAGTATAATCAAAAATTTGCAGACTCAGTATAAACGAAATTTTGACAAAATTCCTATGTATAAGTCTCGCGCTTTCGTCTCGAGACTTCCAAATCATGTCTAACAGTCTCGAATCGACTGAAATAACTGTCGTTCGCAATTTCCGTGACGCCCGCGAGTAGAACCGGATGTATCATCGATATCGTTGGTAGATAACGGCGAAAAATAACTGCGTAACATTAATTTCATTCGTATCTCGTCACGACCAACGCGAGTGGCCCCCCTCTGATTCTCTTATCGGTGGCCACCAAGACGGCACGTGAATCTGGATCGTTGTTTTTCAACTTTTCGGCCGATTCTCCTCGTGGTCCAACTTCAAGAACGTTCTCCTTCCGTTCGGGAGCGTAGAATCCGCAAAAACTCATCCGATTGGGGAACAGAGATAAAATCCGATTATGAAGGCATGTCGCGGGGATTGTCTTTAATTGTCGAGTGCTGAGACGGAAATAGAAATGACGACGGTTGGCGGAGATCGGTGAGAACCACTGAGACTGATAGCAACAGGTGGATCTTGATCCCAGCGCTTGCTTGTTTACCAACGAGCACCAGACGAGTGAAGTCTGGCTCCCTGCGAGATTAGATTGCCGTTCGATTAGCAACATCGTGTTGAAACTTTGCTGTGTACTTCGTCTTCGATCGTCGCTTATTAGGAAATCTTCTGCGAACGGAGAAACAAATAATTTTCAAACATGTTTGAGTATGTAGCTAACGACTGTTGTTAGCTCAACAATTTAAAACGCGTCTCTTGCCAAATTGGTCCTGGACGTCTCACGCACGATATCGAAAGCAGGGAGAGTATAATCGATTCTCCTCGACCTATTTCGAAAATTTCTCACGCTGATCCTCGTAGATCCAGGGTACATCCCAGGCTTTGTCCGCGGCAGCTCCAATTGTCGAGCAAAAAAAGCGAGTCGAACCTCGTTCGACTTTTCATTCAAGGCGAATGGATCATTTAGCCTATAGCCGCCTAACGCGCGGATGGCGCATCTGTTGCGTCCGGAGGAAATGGTTTGTCTTCTTTTCATTGAACTTCGCTGCAGCCTTGACACACTGTCGCCGATTATCGTTAATGCGTTCCTTTCGGTTTATTATTCCGCCTAACAAATTTGCAGTCGGTGGAGTGCAAAAGAAAACATGTTTTTGAGTCGCATTCCAGTTGTTCTCGTCTTTGACGCTTTCGGTGATCATAGTGTGTTTTAAACGCCGACGTAGCACTTGAATTGTATGTAATTGTCTACGAAGGATGTTCTAACGAACTGGAGTTAATTAGCGCAGGCTATTGTCTTTGCAGTTCTTCGTAGGATAAGAAGAGCTGGCTTTATCTGTCAGGGACAGTAGGTAGAGCAGGAATGGGCATGGCAGGGGCCCCTCAAACGCCTGTTTCTCCTACCAACCTCTCTTTCCTGCGCGAGGCCTGCGCACTGTAACAGCGGATGCTGGTGGGGGACAGTGAACGCTATGGTGGGGACGGTTTTGTCTCAATTGTGACAAAAATGCCTACCCCTCCCGTACAAGGACACCATTTGGAACATCTGAATTGTGTTCATTTCATTTCTCTTTCGATAATTGCTTGTGCTAAAATTATTAACGTGTTGCAAGATTACCTTCATTCACATTTCATATTACATTTTATATTGTATAACCGTGGTGGGCACAGCAGGGGCCCCTCAAACGCCTGCTTCTCCTACCAACCTCTCTTTCCTGAGCGAGGCCTGCGCACTGTAACAGCGGATGCTGGTGGGGGACAGTGAACGCTATGGTGGGGACGGTTTCGTCTCAATTGTGACAAAAATGCCTATCCCTCCCGTACAAGGACACCATTTGGAACATCTGAATTGTGTTCATTTTATTTCTCTTTCGATAATTGTATGTGCTTATAGCAAAAATTCTTAACTATTAAACTAAAGTTGTTAACGTGTTGCAAGATTAGCTTCATTCACATTTCATATTACATTTTATATTGTATAACCGTGGTGGGCACGGTAGGGGTCCCTCAAACGCCTGCTTCTCCTACCTCCTCTATGGTAACGGCGGATGCCGGTGGGGGACAGTGGACGCTATGGTGGGGACGGTCTTATCTCAATTGAGACAAAAATGCCCATTCCTGACGTACAGCTAGGACCTAACATCGCTGTTAGGGTCTGTGACAAAAGGTGACGACTGGTAGCTCTTTATCGCCGTTATTCGATCCGTCTAGAACCCCCATCGACAACATACATCTGCAAATAGACCTCCCAGAGATAAATCAATATACAAGTCATGTGGTTGCGCGAGTAAGCTTTACGATAACGTTGGTTGATAAAAGATGAAGGCTTTTATGGTATCAAAGAGAGCCTGTGTTGTCCAGGAATTGCTAGATATCTCTACTGTGTCCTCTAGAAGATCTCTGACCAACCTACAAACATAACTAGTTGTACTTTTTATAAATATAATAATTTGGTATCAAAAGTGAAGACAATCTTTCCATGGTAAAATTGACCATCTGGATGTGAATAGTTACCATTTTCCTTAAAATAATTTTCTTTCGTTGACTGTGAATCAAACGACAGCTAAATTAAATCGTAGATCAACCTATTGAGTCGAAACGACATCGTTCGTAAATTTTTCTTTATTGTCAAAAGAGCTGGCAATGCTTTCTACAGAAAATATACTAATTGGATTCGAATAGTAATCATATCACGCAAAATAAAATTTTCTTTCGCCGAGCATAGGTCATGCGATATCTTACATTACATAAAAGAAAACATCCGAGAAAAGTCTCCGACCTGCAAAGAGTAATAAAAGATATAAAACAGTCGATATTTTAAACAAATCCCCGCTTTATCTCTCGAGTGACGAACGAGATCGCAATAATCACAGAGCCCTCCTCACCCACAGCAACATTTCACACAGCAGTTTCAAATAGTCATCAAAATCTCAGAAACCAATCAGCATTAGTTCCTGAGCCTAAAATCTAAAATCAAGTCTTTTATTCAAATTGATCCTTTTCGAAATTGTTTAATATTTCTCATGAAATTCTTGTAAAATTTCTCAGAGAAAGAAATAAAATGTTTGGCTCCCGTTTCTAACAACCGCTGCAGTCAATTTTTACATTGCATAAAGATCCACAAGTCTAATTAATACGACACTCTTGCGAAACGATACGGGCCGAGCGACGATCAATGATCGCTGGATCGTTTCGGGCGCTGGCAAGGTTGTCCACGCGACGGTCACCCGGCAGGAGGATGGAATAAATTCAAGGCCGGGCGAGACATAAGCTCGAAACGATCAGGAGGGGCCCGCGGTCACTCTCTCGACCGGTCCTTCTCGAGTGCATCTGTCAGACGGATCCAATTTTCGTTCAGTTGCCGTGCTCGACCAGCGAAGACAACTCTCGATAAGCACCGTTCACGGCCTCTGACGAATCCGTTTACGTAACACGAAATTTTTCCTCGGCGGCGACGATAGCCGGAGGCTTGACGTCATCCGATCGCCATGGCGCACCTCGCGAGGATCGTCCATCCGAAATCATCGTGGTGGGAGAGCACGATTAAAAACGCCGAGGAATCGCTCGCCGATAACTCCACCGGGGTTTTGCACGCTCCGAGCGATAGACACGTGGACTACAGCACAATCTTCTCCTCCTAGGTTCTAGATTCTAATCGCGAGACGATCCTTATCCTCTGAAGATCGAATTCGACTCGACATCTTCGATCCACCTTGTCGATCTTCGGGCCTGGACTGTGGCACATTGTCCACCAGCAATTATTTCATGATTTTTAAAAGCCTGTGATCCCGGGGGGAAGAATTTTTAGTGGATACTTCGATAAGCACAATTTCTATTGTGAACCAACAAGTTTCCAGTAACGTTATCTAAAAATTTCGCTTCAGATTATAATGCAGGGATGAGCAATTTTTCTTCAATTGAGGATAAACCGTCCACACCGTAGCGCCCTCTGTCCCCTTCCAGCAAGCGCGGTATAATGGGGCAACGAAGACACGAGATATCAGCGCATGAAGGAAGGTTGGTGGGGGAAGGCAAGCGTTTGAGGAGCCCCAACCGTGTCCAGCTCTGTTATAATGTAAAAAGCAATTTTAATATTTAGATTCTTCGTCAATTTTATTACACATAATGGATGATTAAAGTGTTAGAGCCACCTGGATTTTAAAAATTCATTTTTAAAATGAAAGTCCAGCTATACTGACAGCCACAATTTCAATTGTGAACCAACAAGTTTCCAGTAACGTCATCTAAAAATTTCGCTTCAGTTTATACTGTAAAAAACAGTTTTAATATTTAGATTCTCATCAATTTTAATACACATAATGGATGATTAAAGTGTTAGAGCCACTTGAATTTTAAAAAGTCATTTTTAAAATGAAAGACCAGCTATACTGATAGTCACAATTTCAATTGTGAACCAATAAGTTTCCAGTAACGTCATCTAAAAATTTCGCTTCAAGTTATAATGTAGAAAACAATTTTAATATTTAGATTCTCCGTCAATTTTATTACACATAATGGATGATTAAAGCGTTAGAGCCACTTGGATTTTAAAAAATCATTTTCAAAATGAAAGTCCAGCTTTACTGACAGTCACAATTTCAATTGTGAACCAACAAGTTTCCAGTAACGTCATCTAAAAATTTCGCTCCAGATTATAATGCAGGGATGGGCAATTTTTCCTCAATTGAGGCAAAATCGTCCACACCGTAGCGCCCTCTGTCCCCTTCCAGCAAGCGCGGTACAATGGGGCAACGAAGACACGAGATATCAACGCATGAAGGAAGGTTGGTGGGGGGAGGCAAGCGTTTGAGGAGACCCAACCGTGCCCAGCCCTCTTATAATGTAAAAAACAATTTTAATATTTATATTCTTCGTCAATTTTATTACACATAATGGATGATTAAAGCGTTAGAGACACTTGGATTTTAAAATATCATTTCTAAAATGAAAGTCCAGCTATACTGACAGCTACAATTTCAATTGTGAACCAACAAGTTTCTAGTAACGTCATCTAAAAATTTCACTCCTGATTATACCGTAAAAAACAATTTTAATATTAAAAAATCATTTTTAAAATAAAAGTCCAGCTCTACTGAATTCTTATCATTTTAGAATGAAGTATTAGGCGTAGAGATTAATTCGTACTCCTCACTATCAATTCAATTCAAACGATGCGTGTCGATTGTTCGCAAAATATCAATGACTGAATTTTTGCACTTAATATTAACGTTTGAAAATGAATATTCTACATTTGGCAGCAATGCAGACATTATTCACCGCAAGATTAGAAAATACATTTTTCCTGCTCGCTATTAATTTAATCTCCAACGTAGCAAGTGCTTGATCAATGGGTTTTGTCATTCCCCTGAATATATTTTGGTAATTGCAGTGATTGCAAGGTAGGAAACCGGTGATTTGACAATGGGTGAGTTCAATTTCGAGCTGGTAGAATCCCGTGGCAGGGGGCCCAAGTGGAATCCTCTTTGCGAGCAGACAAAGTCTCACCTCCACTCGATTTGTTGACTCAGACACTGCGAGTATCCATTCGCAGCAGCTCGCTAACACGAGGGCGATAACGCGACAGCTTGCCGGAGATATGTGGGACTTTGTTCTGTTCGATCGTATACTAAAGTGCACTATATGAAGCTGGATAATTGTTGTTCAAGTTAGTATAGAGGGCGGGAGAGAAATCGACTTCCTCCGTCTGCCAAAACTTTTGATTTTAATGATGAAATTTAATGAAGAAAAACGAAAATTGTAAGCAAAAATGAGGAGCAACTCGTTGTAGAGGTCCCCAAGTCCAATCTATAGATAACATCTATCGACGATCGAACTTTGAACGGTTTACTTCGGTAGACAGAAGATTTTCGAAATTCTGAAGACTCGTGTGTTATCGTCGTGGCGATGATTCTAACAGAACCGGATGAAACAAGAAAATCCTCTTCAAGGGGTGGATCTAGAGCACAACGGAGAAGAAAGAAGCCGCGCAGGCACGTCGTAGATCGTAGATCATTTCGAATTTTCATTTGTGACAGACTGTCAATTTCGAAAAGGAGCTTCGTGTTTCCATCCGAAGATAAGCTGTCAGGTTGTAAAGTTTCAAGAGAACACTTGTTAGATTAGAACATGTAAAAATGTCACCGTTCGCGTTGCTTAACATTCTCGTACTCGATTGTTTAGAATGAAATATTGCAAAATCGAGTGGCACTTGTCGAGCTTGGTTTATTCCTGAAAAGTTTTAAAATTGTTTGATAAAGCTTGAAATTGGCTGGAATGAATAAAATTGATCGTTTGTTATATTCGTTTGACGAGAACAAGAAATAATTTCTTTAGAAAACTGAATCTTTGTGGACAAATCTCGTCATATGTAGCCACTTTTTTAATAATTTTACTAGGCTCAAATTAATACAACAGCATTTTTAAATTATTCTAATGTTTTCACTGTTTCGTGTTTCATCTGCTCTCTTTAAATACATCGTAATAAAAATCTGCAATTTGATAATCAGTTTTGTTGCAAAATAAATCCTAAACCTAGTGGTACATGGCAAAAGCAATTATTCAACAACGATGTACAATTGTTTAACACACAAAAATGTATTTCTAGAAAATTTCATTCCAAAAATGACCATTTCAATTTTCGCTATAAATGTGTAGAATCCGCAGTCTACTAATCCCTATAGGAGTAAAATAAATCCTAAACCAAGCAGTTAATGACAAAACTAAAAATTCAACGACAATGTACATTGTCTGACACATAAAAATGTATTCCGAGAAAATTTCATTCGAAAAATGACCATTTCTATTTTCGCTGTAAATGCTTAGAATCCGCAGTCTACTAATCACTGTAGGAGTAAAATAAATCCTAAACCAAGCAGTTAATGACAAAAGTAAAAATTCAGCGACAATTGTCTGACACACTGAAATGTATTCCGAGAAAATTCCATTCCAAAAATGACCATTTCTATTTTCGCTGTAAATGCTTAGAATCCGCAGTCTACTGATCACTGTAGGAGTAAAGTAAATCCTAAACCAAGCAGTTAATGACAAAAGTAAAAATTCAACGAGAATTGTCTGATACACAAAAATGTATTCCGAGAAAATTTCATTCCACAAATGACCATTTCAATTTTTGCTATAAATGCGTAGAATCCGCAGTCCACTAATCTCTGTAGGAGTAAAATAAATCCTAAACCAAGCAGATAATGACAAAAGTAAAAATTCAACGACAATGTACATTGTCTGACATAAAAATGTATTCCGAGAAAATTTCATTCGAAAAATGACAATTTCAATTTTCGCTATAAATGCGTAGAATCCGCAGTCCACTGATCACTGTAGGAGTAAATTAAATCCTAAACCAAGCAGTTAATGACAAAAGTAAAAATTCATCGACAATTGTCTGACACACAAAAAATGTATTCCGAGAAAATTTCATTGCAAAAATGACCATTTCAATTTTCGCTATAAATGCGTAGAACCCGCAGTCCACGTATCACTCCAGTAGTAAACTAAATCCTCAACCAAGTGATTAATAACAAATGCAAATATTCAGCAATGATTTGTTCAACACACAAGAACATATCCTCAGAGTGTTTCATTTCCAATCCCTCCATTTCAAATGCGCCAAACATACAACCACACAAAATGACTTTACTCCTTCGGTAAAACAGCGGTTGCTTACGTCCAAGACGGTCCTCTCCATTAAAATCAACATTCCAGAAATCGCTCTAAATCGTCCTTGCCGAAACATTCCTTTCCTCGAAGACCAGTATCGTTTCACCGTCGAAAACCTTCGAAAACCCACGGCCGCTTCGACGCGTCTCGCGATTTCCGCGAAGCTCGCGTCAAACAGGTCTGTTTAGCGGATTGACGCGCAGTTCTATCTCGGCACGTTACCTAAAATTTCGGCACGTGCTCGGGAAAGGTGTCACCACGTGATAAGTAGGTGTTCTCGGATGTAAATCGTCTCTCGGTGGGACTCGGTCTCGTCAACGCTCGGCGTTTGCATCGTTCGGCTCGTAGGAGGCGTCTCTGTTGTGGAAGTGGTCGCGATTACGCGTTATCATTTCGTCGGTGTTGGTGGCGGAGCGTGTGGAAAGGGAGAGGGACGGGTCGGGTCCGAGTATCTGCCACGATAGCGCGGCTATATATAAGGCTGGTGGTCGGTCGTTGATATTAGTCCGACGTTCGTTACGGTGTTTGCTGGCATAGCGCTGTTTTCGCTTCCCCCGTTGATCCCTCGTTGTCTCCTCTGTTACGATCTCGAACGTTCCCGGCTCGACCACCGAGATACGCAGTCGACGTCCGTCGATCCCGGTCATCGAGCCGCGCAGAAGAGATCCCCGGATAATCGCGAACCGTGATCCCAAGGACGAGATAAACGCGCGACGATGGACGCAGCAACAGCGTCGTTCTAGCGACGGCTTCGAGCGAGCTTCTCCCGAGAAATTATTGGTCGCACGACTCGGTGTCCTGATCCGCCGGAGATCAGAGATCGACGAGAGACGGCGGTTCCTAGGAGATCGTGGTCCCGTTTGATGATCTTGCCGCCTCTGGCTTGCAGCCTAGTTATGTTCTCGATCGAGTACAGCAAGCAGTTCCTGAGCTACCGTATACTCAAGTCGAACCGGTTCAAGTACATCTGACGATACGGACTCGGACCTCTCCGTGTGATAAACTGTGCGCGCGCTGAAACGTCCCGGGGGTGTGTGTTTATTTTTATATATGTGAACGTGAGAGAGAGGACGATTTGCTTGGCTACGGTGAGCTCAGGAGCAAACGGCTTCGAAGCAAGACCTGGAACGTCTTGTCCGTGGATCGGCACCGATCCGCGGGAAACCTGCTGCAAACCATCTGATCTCGAGAACAGAGCAATTACACCACCGCGATCGATATACACATTGTGGAGATCGATCGATCGGTTTCCGAATCGGTGGAGAAGATTCAGTAAACTTCTGTCCTCTTCGACGAGATTTCGAGATCCGTAGAGCTGTTGGCTCTGGCCACCAACGGGGTTTCCACGATTCCTGTAATCGGGTTGTTAAGGGGGATAATTAAGAAGCAAGGTCCCAATTAAAGAAGAGAGTTTCAAGGGGGAAATTTGCACGCGTTTGGTCGATAGAGAAAGAGAGAGAGAGAGAGCTTTAAGAGAACAAGGGAATAAAGATGATCGTTTACGTTCCCGGTAGAATGCCAAGCCACGTCGGTCCGTACGGCGCCGCTCGTTACCCGGGCACCCTGCTAGGAGCAGTGCCGGGTTTTTACAGTCCGATTTCCGGTTATTCGTCCAGCCCGAACTCCAGCTACTACGGGAGCCTCAGCCTGCATCAGCAGCCACCGCTGGACCTTCCGGTTTGGCCGCGAAGGATGCCGGTCGAGGAGGAACTGGGAACGTCACCGTCGGCCGCGTTGCCAGGAGTCTCGCCTGGAGGATTGGCGAACACCGGACCACCGAGTCCTGCGCACTCGGACTCGGACGCCTCCAGCTCCAGCCTGGAACTCGGCTCCATCCGGCGCGGAGAGAACGCCCAACTAAAATGCAGGTAGGATTCGGTACTTGTACAGTCCACGTCTCGCGAGAAAAGACTCGGAACGCCACCACGGGAAAAGGGAACGAACCTCTGGCACGGTCTATTCGCTGCGTTGACATTCGCACGCTCAAGCTCTGTCTAGACTGACAGAAAATTGTCTGCGGGCGGTCCGTATACTGCACATGTTGTCTGTGGATAGTTGCACATGTACAACAACATGTTGTTGGAACATAACTAAAAGGCAGATTTGTCTCCCACTCTACCTTACCCCTTCCTACGACGCCATTCCTCCATTTCCCTGTGGCGAGCGTCACCATCCAACATCCCCATTAGAACCAAAATCATTTCTTCTAGTTACTTTCAAACTTTTCGGTACACCCTGTAAGTACATCTTACGCGAGCTATCCACAAACATGTGCAGTCCGCGGACAATTGCCTGGTATACAGCGTGTTACGGATAGTTTGAACATAACTGAAAGGCATATTAAAATTTGTCTCCCACTCTATCTTACTCCCCCCCTACGACGCCGTTCCTCCATTTCCTGGTGGCGAGCGCCCTATTTAGCATTAGAACTATTGCAAAAATCATCTCTTCTAGTTACGTTCAAACTTTTCGGGACACCCTGTAAGTACATCTTACGCGAGCTATCCACGGACATGTGCAGTCCGCGGACAATTGCCTGGTATACAGCCTGTTACGGAAACTTTGAACATAACTGAAACGCAGATTAAAATTTGTCTCCCACTCTATCTTACCCCCTCCTACGACGCCGTTCCCCCATTCCCCGTTGGCGAGCGTCCCCATCCAGTATTAGAACCATCGCAAAAATTATTTCTTCTAGTTACGTTCAAACTTTTCGGGACACCCTGTATGTACATCTTACGCGAAGTATCCACGGACATGTGCAGTCCCGAGTAATTGTCTGGTATACAGCCTGTTACGGAAACTTCGAACATAACTGAAACGCAAATTAAGATTTCTCTCCCACTCTACCTTACCCCCTCCTACGACGCCATTCCCCCATTCCCCGTTGGCAAGCGTCCCCATCCAGCTTTAGAACCATCGCAAAAATTATTTCTTCTAGTTACGTTCAAACTTTTCGGGACACCCTGTATGTACATCTTACGCGAAGTATCGACGGACATATGCAGTCCGCGGACAATTGTCTGCCAGTCTGGACAAGGCTTTATTCTGACGCATCTCGTCATCTTTCTTCGCCGCGCGTACTACAATCTTGAAATAGTAGTCGGAAACGATTCAACGAATAGCGAGAATGACTCAGCTGTATCAGTGCGTGGTGCCTGATTCGCATTCCTTACGAGTTTCTTCTCGTGAGACGCAGACAATATTCAGCGTTATATATATCGAGGGAATCGAGGGATAATAGTGGGGGAAATCGAGTAACGTCGCGAGCCTATAATCTTTCCCAGATCGAGATGATTTTTAAGAGTGGGAAGGTTTTGAGTAGTGGGGACAAAATAGTGATAGGTACACCCACCCCGTGACGTCATGTACACCTCGGAGAGAATTTTTGCGGGAACGCTGCTTGTACTGTACATTCCCGAGAAGATGTCGCGCGGATTGATGAGAGACGCGATAGGTGATCTCCCAGACCCCACTCTTAAGAGTAGAGTAGTGGGGGTTATAGGTTCGAGAGGTTCCGCGAGATAGCATGCAAGTTTCAGTCAAGCTCGATAGGTTCATTTGTTTTCTTTTTCATGCGATTCGGGCTATTGCAAAGAACTTGTAGGTATCTATACTATCTATATCCCACTATCTGATATTTCTATTTCCTTATTGTATATCTGTATACAATTATATTAATATATCTGTATTCCCTATTCATAAAGCGATACGATTCAGTAATAGCGCTCGATAGCTAAAACGTTAACAGTAGACTCTATTTTCTGACATAGTTTTGACATCTCTCTGACGAAGCCTAATGGCGAGATAATCCTCTGTTATGAAACGCGCGCGCACGTCGATCACGCGGAAGAAACGTAATCCCCTGTTTCCCTATCGCGTCGGAGAGAAGAGTAAGAGAAGGAGAAAAGCTGTTTACAACCTAAAATATTAACTTTCCGATTTGCGATTGTCAGGGCTTTCTTATTATAGCTTTCGGATCTTTGCGCGAGACAATTGTTTGATAATGTGAAGCAACGAACTTCCCAAACTTACCCAAACAATTTCAATTAATCAACACTGAAATAATGACGTTCTTAAATTACTCTTCCGTTTCTAACATTTTGTATTGTATCCACTTATTATCATTAGCCAGCGGATAAATAATTCGCTCCGCCTATAATCAATATTAGACTGCGGTTTTTATGCAAACTAAAAATGTTCTTCGTCAATTTTACCAAATAGGAAATGGATAAACAATTCACCGTTTATATAATCATCATTAGACTGTGGATTTTTATGCAAACTAAAAATAATGTTCTTCGTTAATTTTACCAGATAGGACATGAATAAACATTTCATTTTTTCTATAATAATATCGACAAGATGAAAATAGTGTATCAACATCCTTGAATTATTTTAACTCATCAACTGTCTTGCACCTATTCATTTTTGCATGAGTGCATAATCACTAGACTGCAGATCTTTATGCAACATAAAAACTTTGTGCATCCATTGCAAGAGAAATTTGTTCGTTAACGAGAAATTTGTTTCTTTCGCTAATAACTTTAATATGTTGAAAATAACACATTCATGTCCTTAAATAAAACTTTGTGCATCCATTGCAAGAAACAGGAGCTAAAGAGAAATTTGTTTCTTTCACTAATAACTTTAATATGTTAAAAATAATACATTCATGTCCTAAAATAAAACTTTGTGCATCCATTGCAAGAAACAAGAGCTAAAGAGAAATTTGTTTCTTTCACTAATAACTTTAATATGTTAAAAATAATACATTCATGTCCTAAAATAAAACTTTGTGCATCCATTGCAAGAAACAAGAGCTAAAGAGAAATTTGTTTCTTTCACTAATAACTTTAATATGTTGAAAATAACACATTCATGTCCTTAAATAAAACTTTGTGCATCCATTGCAAGAAACAGGAGCTAAAGAGAAATTTGTTTGTTTCACTAATAACTTTAATATGTTAAAAGTAATACATTCATGTCCTAAAATACTTGTACTCTTTCTACTTCTTAAAATTTCAATTACTCATTTTCGTCATAAATGCATATAATTCGTAAAAGGCGTAATATTCACAGTCTACCCATCACAAATGCATAAAATCTATAGTCTAATAATCGTAAATGAGCAAAATCCGCATTCTTCTCGTCAGAATTGCATAAAATCCTCAATCTATTCATCGCGAACGTGCAAAACCCGCAGTCTACCCATTGCAAACACATAAAACCCTCGGTGTACCTATTGCAAAAGCATAAAATCCGCAATAAATTTACAACTGAAAACATTTCCGTTGGTCCGCGGGTTCCCCGGTGCCTCGTTCCTCGCGCTATCGCCTCGTTTCTTGTTTACTCGTGTCGCGGATCACCGTCTGGCAGATACCGGCGCCGCTAAAATCGCGTCGTCGAAACGTTATCTAAATTGAGCCGCAAATTTTTATCGCGGTCCAAGTCCGGGAATAGCTAGGAAAGCGTGTATCGTACTCGTTATCTCCAACCAGCTACTCGCTAAAACCTCTCTCCCGCCCCCAGATCGAATTCGTTCGCTTCCTTGATTCTCGCGGGCGTTTGTGTTCGCGGTTTTTTGCAAGCCGGCCATACAATCGCGACTGTGGCCGATTTGTTGGCGAGGTCGTGAACGGGAAATTGCGCGTATCTGCAAGAAGCGGTCGCAGATTTATCGCGTTCCGGCCTCAACCAGTTTCCGCGACTGTGATAATCGAGCGACGACGTTTCCGTGACGATTCCGACAACCGACGTTTTCCGACCACCAATTGCCGGATGATTTGTTAACGACCGTTAGGTTTGGGAAAATTGATGAGACGTTTTCCACTTGGCTGTGGCGACCGTCTCGACCTGCCGGGTCTTGAATATTATTTCATATGGCATTGCTTCTTGGAGAGCAATAAATTGATACAGTTAATAGATTCTTCAATTCTGTGGCTGTTTTTAGCACTTTCATCGCCATGTCACCCATATCTGGGTGACGGAATTATTTATACGGAATTGAAAATTAATTTGCACGTTGGTAGATTGAGTGTACAACATTTAATATCACAAAAATTAATCTTCTTAGTTTTTGTTTTATTAAATATATTGCTTTGATTTTGTGTAATTTTTATAATTGTCGAGTGGGCGATGAAGGTGTTAACCCTTTGCACTCGGAGCTATTTCAACTCAAAAATCAAACATTTCTTCTAATCTACAATATTTCCATTGTACATAATTTTTTTCATTTTATGCGTATGAAACTGATATAGTACCTCATACAATATTTAAATGTTTAGTAATTTATGAAATATAAAAAAATTTAATAATGTAAATAATATTTTGAATAATGGTATTATAATTTGTAGTGGCGCCTCAGAGTCGCCATTCGAGTGCTAAGGGTTAATATGATTGTCAAGAACGCAACAGGCTTAGGTTATAGTTAGGTAATTTAATTTCTGGATAGAACTCGGTGTTGTTTTATTAAGAGGTTGATTGCCAAATTACAACAAACCAAATAACAACGAAATTGAATAATTTAGTACATGAATCAAATGATTGAGAAGATAAAGTTTCTAGTAGTGATTGTTCGTTTGATTCTTCTGCACCCTGCATCTTTCTGTGGTCTTGATAAAAATTAAATAAACCTTGTGAAAATAGTGTCACTCTTAGGACATTCTCCAATGAAACTGAAGAATTTATATTCATATTTTGTAATATTGTTGAACAGTCTTACACTGCAAGGTTCTTATAAAAATGAATACATCCAACGTCTTTCCTTTTCTTCTTGTTTTAAAAAATATATTGTGCAACATAAAATGTTGTTTATCAAATCATTAGCAATTTGATCGTTCAAACGGTTTCTCAATTGAGCATTAAGAAATCATATGCCATTTTCGCACTGCAAAAGATTCTACAATTCTTATACAATAAGTATAATTATACAATCTACAATAATTACAGCAATCTCTTCGACGTTTATTCCGTTGTATACTACCAAATCAACAAATTTAATGTTCATTCTTTATTCTTCTCGATGTCCGATCGACCGAGGCGCCATCGACATCGCACAGCGGCTCCGAAGGTCTCAGAGTTGCGTCGCAGTCGTTCGCCTAACCGTTGCCCGTCGATTATCTTTGAATCGCGGTTCGCACGGATCGCCCGCGGTTGGAAAAAGATCAATGTTTACCGATCATGGAAGAAAGCTACGTCACATCGATAAACAATCGGAACGACTGATGCGCGGTTGTGTTCTCTCCGCGGGCTCGCCCACGCTCTATTTCGATCGGTCGGCGACGATTTTGGACGCGTGTCACGAATGCGTGTGTTTGTCGCAAAAGCTAACGACGTACACGCGCGAGCGTTGCATGCAGCAGCCTCGTGGCCTAGCGAAACGATTGTCTTATCAATCGTTCGAGCCGGAACCAACGCTGAAGTTAGATTAGATCGATGTCTTCTTCTTCATCCTCTCCTGCGGACGGATCCCACGGCATTAACGTCCCCGTACCGTGACAAGAGCTTGTTTAAGCTAACGATTAGGCTAGTCACGAGTGGCGTGCGATATCGCGAAACGTCACAGCGCGCTTCGGGAAAGCGACTTCCGCGAACCTCGGAAAGTGCGCAGAAAACCGTGATGATTCGCCGCGGAAACTTCGCACTTCGAACATGCTAGCTCGATGAAGCGGAAGATGTAAGATGCGAAGTAGATGGTGTCCCCTCGCCAGTGAACGATCAGGAATTATTTTCCATGTTCTTCATCTTCTTTGTTCGATGGAGGACAGTTGACAATTTTGTGATACGCGCTGATTTATCGCATCGTATAACATACCATCAACATTAAACTCTTCTGATCCCTGGCAAGGCAACTGAGTACTCGTGCACTCATTCGCTTTTAATGCTCTTCTAAAAATACAAAACGGCTCCGTACGTCCATTCTTTGTGCGATTCAGGGTCTCAAAATTTTAGGTCCAAGCTATTTTGACTCTAGAATTTGGGCATTTTGTCCGATCTAGAATATTTTCGATACATATGATCTTTGGGTCTAATTATTAAATACAAAAGCATTTAGCAATGTAGGAATTGTTTTGAGTCATTTTCAATGGCGACTCAGGATAGACAAACGAGTTCAAAGGGTTAAGTACTGAAACTTTAAAATTGCCTATACTGAGGCCACTTCATTTTGTCGCAACTGTGTGCACACAATAATTGTCCCTGAAAAATTCAAAACTTTAAATTTGTACCGTAAAAATACGAACGCGAATTTCTTTTAGTGGAAATTCACTTTTTGGATGCACTGATTCCAAATGTTAGATATATTGAATCTGGAATTGCGTTAGTATTGTTCCTCTTTGAGCCAATGAATGGTGACAGTGTTACACAGACTGATATCAGTTTTTGTTGATACAGTTTAGGGTGTGGAAGCGTGTAAAAATATAATTTTGTCCAGCTAGCATTTATGTATCTCTCTGAGGACTGTGCGTCGCGACGTTACCTTGATCCGCGACCTTTCGACCGATCGGCAGGCTCCGATTCGCGGAACAAGCGATGCCGTTGACTGGAATAGCAGCAAGCTCGGTGCGTCTAGATAAATTAGTGTCAACCGACGGCAATTGCACAATGAATGGAATTGGTATCAATTGGTGGAACGGACGCTCTTGACGCAAATCACGCGTCGATACTTGAACCCGGCGCGCACGTGGAAATCGACGGAATCGTCGTCGAATCTCCAAGGAAAGTCAATGAGCAATAGACTGTCGATCTTCATGAAGATTAGAATGTTTAAAGTTCAATTTCTAATATCTAACATTAATCAGTGATTTCTCCTTGTGGAGAACTGTGTATAGTCACAAGGAAGACAAAATATGTGTAATTACACAGACCTCTTTAACCCTTATGGCAGGGATGGGCATTTTTGTCTCAATTGAGACAAAACCATCCCCACCATAGCGCCCACTGTCCCCCACCACCATCCGCCGTTAGCATAGAGCAGGCCTGGGTACGGTTGGAGCTCCCCAAACGCTTGCTTCCCCCACCAACCTCTTTTTCATACAGCGCGCATGTCGTCGCGTTCACTGATATCTCGTGTCTTCGTTGTCCCACCGTACAGCGCTTGCTGGAAGAGGAAAGAAGTGCTTCGCCTGACGCGAACAGTGCGCAGGCCTCGCGCATGAAAGAGACGTTGGTGGGAGAAGCAGGCGTTTGAGGGGCTCCACCCATGCCCATGCCTGCCTGATGGCAATAACCGATTATCCACCTTCAATTTCTTTTTCAAAAACTCTTAATATTTTTGTCGATAAATAGTAAAATTATTGTAGCTTTTATATTCTTGAGTGACCATTAGACTGCGGCTCTTTATACAAAATAAAAATTAACTATATCAATTACAAGGTACCAGGGGACCAAAGAACCAGATAAAAATTTGCACCATCCTTTAATAATTTTAATAATATATCGATAGTCCGAAATTGCTTTTATTTTTCTCCTGTTTTATGTTCCACCTACTCAATTTTATTCTAAATGCATAAAATCCCCAGTCTATTCAGAAACACAAAAATATGTTTGTATTAAAACTACAAAGTGCAACACCGCTGAACATCTTAGAAAATTTTGATGATTCATAAAACGGATAAGAAATAGGAACAGAATTCTTCCGATAGGAATTTGCGAATGATAAAGAAGTTCTGATCACTGTAGCTCCAAGCGAAATCACAAGGGCTCACAATCGAGGGTATAAAGTCGAAGAAGTCACTTTCTCTCGGAGAATGTAGGCGATAAATTTCGCGGGGCCCGAGTCCCCGGAAACTAGCATCAGTAGCAAGGATACGCCGCGTCGATCGATTAAAATGCATAGATCGTGCCGGCGCGCGTGTCGGTTATATTTAGCGTTTCTCGGTAAATGAGAGACAGGGGAAACAAACGGTATAAATAGATCGATCGAGCACACCGAGGGGATCCGGCGGGCTTCGATTGGCCTTAAACGATCGCAATCGGCGCGCGGACCACCGTTCGACCGATCAACTCCCGTCAACGAGCAAAGATCAATACCCTTAAATGACGCGTTCGCGAGCCGCTGTTTTACGTTCCGACCATTGGAACGGCATTCCCCGGCGATTAGGAGCGATCGTTGATACTCACAAGCGACCTGTTACAGATGGCAGAACTGCGGCCGATGGTTCACGTCCTTGGAACAACTGGCAGGACATGTCGCAAGACTCCACGCCGCGCCAGGACCTCGAGGACTATTTTACTGCGGCTGGGAGGGCTGTGCGAGGGGCGAGCGTGGATTTAATGCGAGGTGAGCGATCACTTTCCTGCAAAATACAACGCCGAAATCAATTTTTCACCCACCAATTTTGGGGAACATTTTTTTATACATTTTAAAAATTGATCCTTTGCACTTGGAACTGTTTCATTCCTAAAACTAAATTTTTCTTCTGTTCTAAAATATTTCCATTTCGTACAATTTTTTACAATTTAATGAATATGAAATTGGTACAATTTACACTTAAAACAGTTAAATGTTTAGACATTTATTATATTATAGTCAAATTGAATATTGTAACAGTGTTTTGATAATGGTATAACTATTTTTAGTGGCGCCTCGGAGTGCAAAGGATTAAGTGTCTGGGACAAAGTCTATACACTGTGCGTTAAAGAAGGCATTGTTCCTAAGAAAACTGTAAAAAATAGTCGCAATAGTCGTAGATTTCATTTTTGTCTGATTGATGATTTCATTTCTTATCACACGTTAGTCGTACTGTAAGCTTCAATTAAAGAAGTACAAATTGAACGACGATTTTATTTTATTCTACTTAAATGGCTATTTTCATCCCTTGTGTCAGAATAGGCCCGGACACCGTTGTGCCCTTTTTGTGAGGCTTGAAATGTAAAGTAACTTTTTCAAAAAACATCCAAACAGAAAGGATTAATATTACATCCGAAACCAATGTTCGTCTCAACCATTTGTTCATATACCAAATAGTTTACAATTTAGATGGCACTTAGCTAATTATACGAAATTACAGTAAATCAAACGTAGAATCTAACCAAAATCGTATTCCACAGATACAAGATGCTGGTCCACGTCCGCACGCACACGAACGAGAAGCCGCACCACTGTTTCCAATGCGACAAGAGCTTCAGCCGCGCGGAGAACCTGAAGATCCACGCGCGTTCGCACACCGGCGAGCGTCCGTACGTCTGTCCCGTCGAGGGCTGCAACAAGGCGTACTCGAACTCTTCGGACCGGTTCAAGCACACGAGGACGCACGCGGTGGACAAGCCATACTGCTGCAAGGTGCCTGGCTGCCCGAAGCGGTACACGGACCCGTCCTCTCTACGGAAGCACGTGAAGACGTACAGGCATTACGTGAACAACAACGACAAGGTGCAGGAGAAGAGCTTCGACGAGAACAACTCGCAGGAGAAGACGCGGTTCGACACGACTTCGCCGGAGAAGCAGAACAGCACGACCAACTCGGAGTCCGAGAAAAAGGACAGCAGCATCGAGAGCAGCGCGTCGGGATCCAGTCCGAAAACGAGCAACAGCTTCGAGGAGCAGAGGAGCTTCGTTGAGTGGAACAACATGTACAACTTGCAGGAGCAACAGCGCAAGGAGCAGGCGGATCAGATCACGCCGAGGAAGGTGTACGGCGAGCAGGACGTGAAGATCTACCCGAGGATCTACGACGACAGTTACATCATACCCGACAGGATCCAAGTGAATCCCATGTACGGCAGTCAGATGATGAAGGAAAGTCCGCCGGTCTCCTCACCGCAGACCAGTCCCCATCGTATTCCTGATCCCATGCCTCGCATAGGGATGCAGTCGACACCCATCAAGACCGAGGAGCCAATCGAGTACCCGAGCAAGGTCACCACCGTCGACTACAGGAACATCGAGTCGATCGTGAACAGCACCCCCTGCAAAAAGGAGAACACGGTTACCTGCGACCCGGTCAGGCATTCGGTGATCAAACGGGCGGAGGATCTCAAAATGGAGATCGAGCAGATACCCACCAAGGAGGAGCTCTGCAAGGACACCAACGACTGTTGTTGCCGCCATAAGTGTTGCGCGCACACCAACGACAACATCCTCGAGAAAACCAAGATCCTTTCCGACCTAATCCTTAAGGCGCAGAACCCGCTGTTCAGGCATCTGCTAGGGTCGGTGGACCTTCAGTACGGCCTGCAGAATATATGGGGGAACATCGGAGACACGAACAACACCTGTGGACAAGATCTGAGGGTCAAGATCGAGAACGTCGTAGAGATGGAGCAGGATCTCCCGTTGGATCTGACGATCAACAAATAGTTGATAGCGAAGAGGTTGAGCGGATCGTCGATGTCGAAAGGCTTTAGGACGTGGCGGATCCACGTTCTGCTCAGGGTATGAGGGTCTATTTCTCTTCGGAGTTGAAGTTAAGGGCTCAAACCACCCGACGGTGACCCGCGTCCAGCGTTCTCGAGGTCGTCCCCGGGCCAAGTGCCTTGACGCTGTCTTCTGGGGGAAGTCCCTCGGTTTTTGATAGTGTTTCGTAGTGATAGAGGTTTGTCGGTCGTCGTTGTTAGCCGGGGACGACCTGGAGCCAACGCGAGTAGCGGAAACGGAAACTCGGGGCACCGTCGGTTTCGCGGGAACGTTTGAGCGGTCGTTGAACGCAAAATTTTCTTGGAGGAACACGTTAGGGGTTTGTGGCGGATATGACGAACCGGTGAGATGAGTCGAGAGGATACTGTTTTGATCAGACTGCGAAACCAAATATATACGTTTAATTCTTTCGTCGTAGGGCAGCGATAGTCGGCGGGAACACAGTTCGGAAGAGAATTGCTCAATCTTAACTTGTTAATGCCTCTCTTACTTGCGAACTCGCACTCACCGATTAGGATGAAACTTTGGACTGATTCGAAACGTGAATTATGGTATGGCTCGTTCGGCAATTTCGTTTTAAAGCTGCGAATATATCAGCAAGTCACTCGACACATTTTTTGCGAGAGCATCTTAAAGAAGCATATACAGTGTTGGGATATGGTCCAACTTTTCTCGCGCATGCGCGGCCAAAATAGTAACGTATCTATATCATGATGACGAGGTAGTGGAGCGTAAGACAGTTATATTAGCGGGAAAGTATCGAAACAATCTATTCCGGACAAAAAGACTTCGGGGCGTGTCCTACGAGTTACAAAATATACACAAATACACATGTTATACATTCATCTTTCAGAATCAAATCATACCAATTCTTTAAAATTCTGCTGGGTGCTCAGGTACCCCAAAATTGCAGCGCATGCGCGAGAAAAGTTGGACCATATCCCAACACTGAGCATATACCGTTCATCCGTCAGGAGATGGCAGTGAGAAACTTGTTGGTACCACGTGATCACTCTTCTACGCGCTACGCGTCTACCGCTATTGGCCGAATCGCGCGACAGAGACGGAAACGCGCGTATTAGTGTGACTGCAACAGAGAGATGTGGTGACGCTGAGCGCCTATGTCTACCGTTCCCGCCAGAACGTAAGCGGAAGAGTGGGGTCTCGCAGACCCCCTGCACCCCACTGTCGAAAATCACTGTCATCTCCTGATGGACGGACGGTACACGTTTTTACAAATATTATAAATCTATTGTTTGACTTGCCAGAGGCGTCCCAAAATCGCTCTCAAAAAAATGTTTTTACTGTTTTAAATTGCAATTTTTACAATAACTTAATCAAACTTTGTGAGTTTGTGGAGTGATTCGAGACGAGAATAACGCTGTATCTCTTTCGACAATAATTCCATTCTAAGATTCTGTAGTCTACTTGAAATCATCGAGTCTGACTCTACGCAATTTATGGCAAGGGGTACAAGGGCGAAAGGTACTACTAAAATGTTGGCGGAGTTGGAAAAATGTAAAAATTGTTGGGCGGTGGGTGCGTGTTCGCGACGTTAGTGACTAGCGAAGTCTCGGTGATCTAGATTTACGGGTAAACTCGACGAGTATCGGCCAGAGTGGTAGAGACGAGAATAAAGAATCGTACCAAACACCGTGACACAGGGAAACTAGATGGGGGGAACGTATGGTTGTACATGTGGCGCTGAAATCCTACGTAAACACCACGGCACAAACGAGATTCTGTGGGGTACCGCGTCGAAACTGTCCTGGTATCTTCTACTGAACACCAACCAATGTATGATATGTATATAAAGATATATTATGTGTAAGTATAGTTGTCCGAACGAGATAAAATGGACGGAGCGGAGAGCGTGCGGGCGGAGAGTTATGTGCATTTCTCTGTGAACGGAACGAGGATCGTGTTTAACGACGTGAAAATTATCCAATAAAAGCACATTATTTATGTAAAAATCATTTTTATTCTTTCTTCTGTGTAGAACGAACGCCCCACCCCCCACCCCCCTGTCCTGCTTCTTCCTTTTGTTGTATCTGAAATATATAGAGCTCCCCGAAGCTATGGAAGGCTCCATCGGTAACAATTGCGTAACACTCGACGAGCTATTACAATTGACAACATCTCGGTCCCTCGCGGCCGGCGGGACCGTTTGCAAACGAGAAAAATATACACATTGTAAGATGTGTATATTTGCATAGATGTTGCAAGATGAGAACAAAATAAATATGGCACCGATCCTCCAGGGTGCAACGGAATCTCGAGTCTTGTCTGTGTTCTTGCACGTTTATCGCGTCGAACGATAACAAAATAATCGTATCGGCGTATAAACATTTCAACGAAAAGAAAAAGAATAGTACAATTTACGCGATTAAATATAACCCTCACGATATACTGTGACTCATTAAAAGCTCGGACATGCTGTCTTTGATGATTTTCAAGCTTTCTAAGTCGGCGTGTATCGTCGCTATCAGCTGAGCCATGCCCTGCTGTTCCATTGTGAGATACTGGAACAAAAGAAACGAGAAACAATTATAGCAACCACTCCTGTTCAAGAAAAGCTTGTTGTTCGCTTTCTAATTATACGCACCGCTTTGATGTCGTCCTGCGCTATAGGGTCCATCGCGTATCTCTCCTGGTTCTGAGTGTCTATGTAACTTCTCATTCGCAGTTGAGACAGCATCTCGCTGATTCTGCCCTTGAACTGTGTCGGAGCACTGATCTGCGAGTGTATCGCTTCGAACCTGTGCGTCAGGACCTCCTCTTCAGGCTGCAAGGACAATCCCACTTTGCGAGTTATCTCCTGGCGTACGAGTACCTGACGAAAAATAAAAACATTATATAACGCCTTTGCAATTTTTACTTAAACCTGCAATGGTGCATTGGAACATTCCTTGGCCCACAGTAAAATTGGGTACGAGAAAATAAATATTGTGGTAAACACGACATTTTTCTCAAAGTCACATTTTAGAAGACCTCAAGGTCATTGATGCTTTTAACGTCTTACGGAACACTAAAAGTGACTATTTTACATTCTTCCATAAAAATAATAAGAATGCGTCTATCCAAATCTGTAGCCTTTTTTCTAATAAATTATATATCCAAAAAAATCAATTTTGTTGAACAATTCCTCACAGATACATCTTTACAATCTCAATAATCGAAAATTAAAAATATTAGAACCCGCCATTTTAACGGATCCCGTAAACCTAGTGTTTAAAATGGAACTTAAGGTCACATGAAGGTCATCGACTTTTCATTCAAGATATTCAATATTTTAACTGAAGACTGATTTCTTTTAGTGCTTTTTAGATCACTTCTTTTGGTGCCACTACACTTTTCAGTTTTATACTTATAAAATGAGCATGTTAAAAAATATCAATGACCTTGAAGTCTTGGTAAGACCCTACCGCGAAGTACCACAGGAAAATGCACCACTGCAGTTTCGAACCTGAAGAGAACGAATGCTATGTACTTACTTGCAGAACCCTGTGCTGAAGTTCCAGCAGGGTCCTCCTGTGCTCTTTGAGTCTAGCTTGTATCGCTGTGTGTTTCCTTTGCAGATTTTGTATTTCTTCCGCTGCCATGTCCAAGAAGTTCCTATGTCTAGCTGACTCCTCCTCCTGACACTTCAGCCTGTGTTTGACCTGTTGGAAACCTATCATCGGCACTGGTATGTACATTTCTGGGTTAGGATTGTCCAGCTGAGCCTGTTTCCATAATCTCGGATCGATGGAACAGGGTGGATTGTCTAAATACTCTTTTAATTGTGCTGGATCCAGTTTCACCAAGGGCAACATGTCCTCCACGCCATTTTGCATTAATTGCTGCTTCTGCATCGGTTGCGATAAGTATGTGACCAGCTCGTTTGCGGGAATTTTTCTAGGCGCTCCGGTGATACCTTTTTCAGTGACAAAGATGGTCACCTGGCTTTTCTCCTCCCCGGTCGCTTTGATATTGTCTATAGTTAGTGATAAGTTTGGCTTGTTGCCCAGGACATTGTTCATGAAGCCGATCAACTGTACCTCGCCCTCTTTGATATCGTTCTTCTTCTTGTGGAAGCAGAGCACGACCAATCCGTCGTTGTTGTCTGCCTCAGGCATGCGACTGTATCCGATGGCCTTGAATCTGCATAGAGGGTTCTCTTGATTAAGGTCAATGGGCGGCGCGTTCATGGAATAGTACGCTTTCCCAGTGCCCCATAGACCTTGTATAAGGTTCCATCTGGCGATGATGTTGTCCCGTTCGTCGTTGTACAACTGGCAATTGAAGACTGCATTGTAGAGTGCTTCAGATATAGTGTTGACCGATTGCTGTTGCAGTTGTTGCTGCTGTTGCTGGAAGGGTTGCTGAGGCTGAGAAAGTCCTGTGCCGAAGCCCGAGAATCCTGAGCCTGTACGAATAGCGAATACAAAATTCCACATCGATCCTGTGCTTTTCGAACACTAATGCCAAAGTCGTTGTTTTCCTCCACTACTCTAACTTTGAAAAATTTCATTTGGAAAACAGACGTACAACTTTTGACTTGAACCATTTTTTCTGATTTAATCGTAGAAACTATAGGAATGTTTCTTACGTAGGACAATTCTACAGACTCTTCCAAATACATCAGTCCATGTTTTTGTAACAATATTTAAATACGATCAAACAATCTTTAACACTAGGTTTATAAGACATGACAAAATATCTCGTTCTCATTGTAAAGGTGTATCCATGAGAAATTATTCAACAAATTTATTTGACTAAAAATTTGCATAGGCACGTTCTTATTATTGCTATAAAGAAAAAGTTAGTAAACCTAGTATTAAAGAGACTACATTATCAACTATATTAACTCTAGAGCGACTAAAGGGATGATCCCTCGAATCCACAGAATGAAAAACGTTTTTCTGACATTTTCCATCAGAGAAGATTCAAGGAGACACTCCCTTCGTCTTTCATGCATGACTCTATCGGAACTGACCTGCACCAAACCCACCGAAACCAGTGGTGGTGGTTGTGGTTGTTGGTTTAGTTCCAAACGCACCGAAACCGGTGCCCGCGCCGAACCCGGTTCCAGCGCCAAAGGCAGTCGGGGCTGTGCTCGTAGCTCCGAATCCACCGAAGAGTGAGGGTGCGGAGGTGGTTGTTGCCGTCCCGAATCCACTGAAACTTCCAAAACCTAGGGAGGATGTTGTTGTGGGAGCCCCAAACCCTCCAAAACCAGTCGTAGCTGCAGGAGCGGTGCCAAAAGTCGATGTCGTGCCGAATCCAGTGCTGGTGGAAGCAGGTGTGCTACCAAAAGCTGGAGCAGTCCCGAATCCACTTGCAGGGGTAGAACCAAATGCCGGTGCAGCACCGAATCCAGTTACTGAAGTGTTGCCAAACCCACTGGCTGCCGGTGTGCCGAATCCAGTGCCAGGTCCAAATCCACCTGTTGCTGGAGTGGAAGACGTGCCGAAGAGACTTGGAGCTGATGTGGCTGGTGTATTGAATCCAAAGGGCGGTGTCCCAAATCCTGCTGAAGGATCAATTTCCAAATGATTCAAATATGTCTCGTACTTATACAATGATTCATCAGGCTATTGGAATTCCTGTATGACATGAATGTAGGTAGGATTTGCATTGCTGGATTTTGTTTTGGTCACTTGAAGATGCTTCAAGTAGGATAACCAGGGAATGACAGTTATTGTAAATGAAATCACGGCAATAGTTTATATTTAGTTTTTGTGCGAGTACATAGAGTACACAGAAGATATTAGTATATATATATATTTATTTATTTAGTGATACATTGCTGTAAGAGTTGGATACAAAATTATGTCGCATGCAAATCAGGTATGGTTCTTTCTACTATTTCGAAGGATAAAATGATTTGATAGATGTATAATCGCAGGATGAGAGATATGAGCAACTAGTCCAGAAATTATTAAAGTTGCCTGTGATGTCTAGTAATAGGTTAATACTCCGTAATGTTGATGAAACTAAGGACACTGCTACAG
Source organism: Sphecodes monilicornis (assembly GCA_913789915.3). NCBI lineage: Eukaryota > Metazoa > Arthropoda > Insecta > Hymenoptera > Halictidae > Sphecodes > Sphecodes monilicornis. The sequence continues at coordinate 22,716,649 of OU565291.1, forward strand.
AAATGATAGCAGAAATTGGCACCACGGACAGAGCCATTGGGGTATACTTCATGAAATTTACATATAGTCTTGTTCTAATGAGATTGCCTTATATTGGAACAAGACTGTACATTGCAATAAGATTTCTACCATTACACGCTGATATTCTTTAGGATGTTACAGCTGAAGTTATGATAACAACGCTAGGAAAAATACCCAACCAAATGTACTACTTAGAAGACACATCTCCACCGAAATTAGCAGCATTTGGTAGCCACCCGGAGGACAATTCCTACACAACCGAATACAACCATGCCACGATGCAATCTGGTGAAATGACAAAGGGTGGCACCGAGCATGGTTACTCCCCACTTTTAGTAGCACTACTATGCGTACTAGTGGTCATATTATTCATGTGTTGCATTACAGCATGCATAGTAGCCAAATCAAAAAGAAAAACTAGTTTCTTTAATAAGGAATGCGAGCCAGGGTGCACAGGTATGAACCAACCGCTGTTGGACAAGATTTCAGAGTGCACCAGCAAAACCAGCAATGGTACCCAGAAAAATTAGGGAAAATTGGCATGAGTTTTGCATGTTGATCGTATATAACGCGGGATAAAGCGTTTGCCAACGGAGGGGCTATATGAAGTGCTTATGTAAATTGAAGAGAAATACGCAGTGACATGAAGCAGCATTAAAAATTGGAACGATTCGCTAACTATACCCACAAAACTATGTTTTGCGGGATAAGCAACGGCGAATAGCTTTCAAACGAGCGAAACGCAACGCGAGCAAAACAAGCCAAAGAATAGGCCGCAAAGATCACATGTAACAACGAAATTCGAAATCTGACATAACCTAAAAGATGAGGACTCACCCGGTTTCACCGGTGTCGCCGTCGTGGAGGCCGTGGCACCGAAACTGAATGCAGGAGCCGGCGTCGAGGTAGCCACTCCGAATCCCGTGCCAAATGACATTTCTCGAGCCGAATCAAAACCAACACACGAGGAAAACACGCTTTACCCGCGCGCGCGCCTTACGATTTCGTACAAACGACAGTGCAACGAATATGGCGGGCTGACATGCGCCACGAACGCAGATCCTCGCTTGTGCGCAGAAGAAGCGTCACGTGGCCGCCGCGTGATTCGAATTCGAATTGTCCTCGAACACTTGTCAAGGAGGTGTGCAACCTTGGAAGTCTGTAAGAAATTTGACCACCGGTTCGTTACAAAATGCTTCTATGGGGAACCGTTGAGCAATGTTTTAACTGTATTTTGATTATTTTAGCTAATTTCGAAAAATCCTTTTACCTTTTAGAAATGTACAGTTTTAGAGAAAAGTAAAGCAACGTTCGATGCTGCTCGAGAGCCAACAAGGTTGCACAGCCCCTTAAATCGCAATTGAGTTTAATCGAATCCTTTTATATTCTTTCGATACAATCGTGTTCCATTTTGTACTACATATTTTCATAATCGCCGTACGCGTCTATGACGTGTTAAACATATGTGGTGTTCCATTGATTGCGTGATGCGTGTCACATTGATTTGATATACCTCGAACACGGAAACGGAAGTCCGTCGTCCTCTCGATTCAAATTAAACCGCTCGATCTCTGGTCGTCCAGTCCCCGGACATCGGATCGCATTCGACGATCTATAGATCCGAGAGCGGGATCGCTCCCTCAAATTCTTTTGATAAACGCAGGGTTTTTGTTTTAATAACAGATACAGCGGGTGAATTTGTAACGAATTTTATAATTTGAGAAACTTAAAAATAAATATATCTCCATAATCTAACGTACATATATATGATACTTTCTTCAACAGTTCGATAAGACTATATATATAATATAATATTTATATATATATATCGTATATAATCACCGTAATAATCATAATAATCGATTTATTTTTTTAGTCAAGCGCTGCCCGGCGCGACAGTCGATCAAAGAGGTACAGTAAAAAATACCGGTGGATCGATTAGAAACGATTTCAACAGAAAACAATCCGTAGAGTCTCTCTAAACACGATGTATGTACGTAGAGTGGTGGAATTGAAGATGCACCGTACGAAAAAAAAACCGATAGTGCAGCTGTGGCGTAACCAGTCTACGCAATACACGCACGCGAATCATCTTGTATGTATATACGGATAAAATGTCAATTGCAGTCAAATCACATGGTCGCCCTGCTCTCCCGACAACGAAAGCTCTCGCGAGGATCCGGAACAACGTTTTTCTCTTTCAACTGGAAAATGCTCATACGACCTCGCTGACCTGTTGCAAACGTCCACGACACCTTCGAAGCGATCGTTCTTACTTTTTTTTTTTAGAGAGAGAGAGAAAAGGCAGCTTTCAGGTCCCAACTGTCTCCTCTATCGTGGACAGAGCGACTCCAGCATCTAGTTAAGCTTTTCCCCGCAGCCGATTCGACGGGAAAATCGAGTTTTCACGGCCGATGGTTCTTTTCCCTCGATTTGATAATCGAACGGTCCAAATTTCCATCGGGGCTCGCGTGTCCGTGTACACTAGCTTTAGAAGAGAGACGAGAAAGACACTGACAGAGAAATGGAACGGGGGAGCTTTCAGCTCGCTCGAACGTGCGTATCGCTTTCGTCGTCCTGATCGACGGGGACTCTTCGATTTTCAGCCGACCTGGTCCGTTTCTAGAAAGAAGAATGGAAAAAACGATAACCCTCCGGATGCTGCGACAAACTAGTATTCTAGATACACGGTGGTACGGTAAAGTATCTGGACGATCGCTGATCAAACTTCAACCCCTTGTCGACAACTGCTTACCTACCCAGAAACCTGTTAGCAGGCTCCTGAAGCATTTTATTATGTTTAAGATGTGCCCCTTGTATATTGCGGCAAAAATTGAAATATATATTTATCTTCGTTGTCTGTTTGCAAATGTAGAGAGTAGAAACGCGACTGTGACCTCGGCATTCGTCTTCAAGGGGTTGAACAGCAAAAATGTACATGTTACACTTACTATGGACTTTATTCATTTATAATAAGAACTAGTACGAGAATTTTAGGACTGATTCTAATTATTGAAGAGTAGATCTCAGCTCCTGTCTGCTGGAACTAATGTGGAAAATTTTTCACCGAGATTCGCGCAGCTTTGTTGTAGCAGCAGAGCATAAGTCATGCATGCTTCTCTGCTTCTGTTTAATTTTTTAACAGCGATCGTTCGGACATTTTCGCCATCGTACGTCCATTCATAAATAATTGTCTCAACGATTTTGTCGAGAATTCATCTCGAGTTGGTCCGCGCGTCTGTTTTGATATTGCACGTGTACTTCCGGTTCTAATTGCGCAACTACCTCATCAAGACTCCCAAATTATTTATGAATGGCGCACCATCGCAAGCGTTTAAATCTCGTTAGCACGCGGTCCACGTTCATCTCTCTCTCTCTCTCTCTCTTCTTTTATTAATCCGAGCACAATTTGGGAGCAGACTTCATGAGGTTCACATCGATTCGCGGGTTCGGAAACGACCAGGTGGTAAATCGTCTAACGAGATTTAACTGCAATTGCTGGAAATCATGCGTGGTAGCAGTTGTGAGAAGTTCAAGCGGTGGGACAAAACGAACGTCCGACTTGTGCTCTTTGTACGTTTCGTTGGATTCAAGCGGATTGTGAAATGGCAAACATATATGCTGCGAGTCACGGCCGAAATGGACCGTATGCAAAAATATATCATACAAACCTTGGCCATTGAATTAGGCTGCTCAAGCTATGACTAAACATGTAAACAGAGTGACCACTCGTACCGATTTCTAAGCATTTCTACTGGTCAGTTAATCTCAAATGTCTTGTAATAATTTTCCGAAAAATAGTTGATCAATTCAGCAAAATGCTAATCTGCAGTTCAGATAAATTCAAAGACACTTTTCAGTGCCACAGTAACTATATTTTGTTATATTTGCGCTAGACTGTAGATTTTTATCCAAGACATTATTGTTCTGCAGCGATTGCAAGAAACAGCCGAATAGAAGCCTCTATTTTTCTCTGTAATAATCGTAACAAGTAGAATTTCATGTATGGATATCTTTAAATGTTTTTTTAATTTCTCCACTGTCTTAAATCCTACCAATTCGTTGCTGTGATAAATGCATTAAATTCCCAATCTCTAGAATAAACATGACTCAGACATACTTGAGGTATTTAAGCTCTTTCAGCACGTGAAACTTATTTTTCCATATGGCGTAGGATTTTGGCCGTGACTTACCGTGATCGATTATTAAATATTAACTGATGCAACGCCTCCCACGCGCGCGTGGGCTGCGTTCTTTGTACCTCGTGCGGATCGTATCAAATGTTTCTTCCGTCTTTCTCTCGCATTTTGGACCCATATTGACCTCGTGCGCTACCACGATCGCGGCTTCGAAAAATATTCGCGGACACGCAACAGAGTTTCCGCGATGTCACTTTTCCCGGTTAAAACATTCGTGAACCCAAATTGGTAAACGTTTCGGAGCGAACATGACTTTGGTCTGACGTTGCGCAGAGCCCGATAAAATTTCCCTGTACAAACTGTATCGAACAATAAAATCTCTCGTTGTACAAAAAATCTCCCACGTGGCTAACAAAAGCGTCGTTGTTGTAAAACGAGACCCGCGCACGACGATTCGTCGTAGGCCAACTATAATGATCGCGATCGCCGCCGGCTCGCGATCGTTCGTCCTTCTCGCATCGGAATGTACACTGGCTACTGACATTTAGTGTTTACGATCACCTCTACGCGGACGCACATGTATTTACTTGATAGTAGACACATACATTTAACATTAATAGAATACGTTTAAACACCGAGTACATCGAACGAGGAGAGAGAACGTTATCTCGACGAAAGACAATACTCCCATTGTTGCCCGTTCACGCTCCTCGAGTTTGATTTGGAAACGTTTCGGTACGAGACTGCCGCTCGTTGTGATTGTCCGACTGTTCACGGTACCCGATATATTCGCGGCGCTGCCAAAATGAAATCGGGCTCCGTTAGGTTTAGCAACTTTGCGGGTCACTGCTCTACATCATACTCTACCAATCTGTAAAATTTCATCGAGCTGCGACCATGTTAACGTGATTTATGTCCGATTATTGGAAGCATGGTCGCTCTGCGATTTGATAATGAACCCAAGAAGTTTTGATATCAAATTGCAAAAATCTGGCACAGAGTCACTCAAAATGCTTCAGCATACCTATTCCTTGAGACTTCTTTTTATTTTCAAAAAGAAAAACAAACCTCAAAGACCGATATTTTGACACTGTGTTAAAATTTCTGTTTCATTGCAAATCGCAGTACCACACGATCACACTTTCACTAAATCGCTCATAGGTCAGTTTAGGACATCAATAGTTCAATGAAATTTGACAGAGCACTATACAAGAGTGTACAGAAGCGAACCACGAAATCGCTAAACTTTCTCTGACATCGTCGCAGAGGAATCAGACAGAGACCGCGTTGCGTTTGACAGCGCCGAAGAAGAAGTGTTCTGCGAGAGTGAGGCGTACACGTCGCGTTGCTCGATAGGCTCTATATGTCTCGAAATTAAAGACGTTCGTAGGAAAGTAAAGAAGCGACATGTATTGCTTGCTCTGTTTAGGTCCCAGGTTTCTTAGATTGTTAACGATTGCCGCGTGGGCGGTCGGATATCGGTATAGGTTCGCGGCGATGCTCGTTCTACGAGTACGACTCGGAGAACTCGTAGTCGGAGGCAGAAGCTCGAGACGAGCGTGTGTAAACGGAAATGCCCCCACCGATCGCGCTGTCCGATGTCCCTTCACCGGTCACGAAATCGGCGACGATCAGCGAGTCCTTGGGAAGATTGCCACTGCCACCTTTCAGCGCATCCCTTTCGGCCAGCATCTGTTTCAGCACCTTGATCTTCTCCTCTTTCTGCGAAGAACAGCGTTCGTTAACGATGGAACCAAGTTGGAAAGTAGGAAGAGCTAAGATAAGCTATTTTCAAGTTAATCATTTTTCTTTCCTGATAATCATCTCTGACCATAATCGTTTGCAGTTGCAGAGAAAAAAAAATTGCTGCAATGCGAATCGTTGCTTTGAAAAATTCAAGTTGCATCAACTACCAAATATTTCTCATTAAATTTCAATAAAGAATCTCCTCTTCTTCTTTCCTGATAATCATCTCTGACCATATAATCGATGACAGTCGCAGACAAAATTAGGTGGACACCATTTAAAAACTAATAACTTTTTAAAAATTGCTGCTTTGCGAATTGTTGCTTTGAAACATTCAAGTTGCATCAACTACCAAATATTTCATATTAAATTTCAATAAAGAATCTACTTTTTTTCTTTCCTGATAATCATCTCTGACCATAATCGTTTGCAGTCGCAGACAAAATTAAGTGGACACCCTTTAAAAACATTTTAAAAATTGCTGCATTGCGAATCGTTGCTTTGAAAAATTCAATCTGCATCAACTACCAAATATGTCTCATTAAATTTCAATAAAGAATCTCCTCGGCATGTACTGATCCACAAGATCGGCTCACCGCTGCGATAAGCTTCTGAAGTTCGTCGTTCTCCTTGAGCAGCTTCTGGTACTTCTCCTCGTCCTCTTTCGCGATGCCGACGTCGGTGTTGTTCTTGGACTCGGCCTTGTCCTTCGGGTGCCTGATCACTTCGATCATTTTCGGCACGAAGATCAACGCCATGCTGAGGAAACAGCAGAAGATGATGGCTAGCGCGACGAAAGCGAAACTGGCATCCTGCTGGCTGGCGATGACCATTGTGACCGGTGCGGTGATCAAGCACAACACGACCACGTTGTATATCGACATGCCGACATATCTGGAGTCATTGATCTGTTTCACTTTGATGCTGCGCGTCTCGTAGGCCAGGAAGAGGCCGAAGACGAGGATGATCCCCTTGTAGCTGTAAACCAAACCTGAAGGAACGGAAGAGTTCAGTCAGAGATTGTCTTTGTTTCTTTGTGGTAGCAAAGATCCACTCACCGATCGAGGTGTGCGCGATACCGATATTTTCGGGACGGATCGACAATTTTATTCAGGATCGTGACGGGTTCTTGAAAATTTCGGGGTTCTCGAATAGATCAGGATTCCCGAGAATATTAGGGGATCTTGTGCACATATTCGGATTCTCGAATGTATCGGGATTTTCGGCAATTTTCGGGATTATTCCCGCGAATATTCGGGACTCGCGAGAATATTTGGGTTTCCGAGCATATTACGGTACCTGAATATTCTCGAGAGTCCCAATATATTCGAGAATTACGAAATCTTCGAGATTTTAGGGGTTCTCATGCACATATTCGGATTTCCGGAAATTTTCATGATTATTCCCGCGATTATTCGGGACTCGCGAGAATATTTGGGTTTCCGAGCATATTATGGTGCCTGAATATTCTCGAGAGTCCCAATATATTCGAGAATTCCGAAATCTTCAAGAATCCAACTCGTCTAACTCGTCAAACCGACCATCGGTTACCCGATTTTCGTGTTCTCTCACACCTGTACTCACTGAGCCAAACGTTATTGTGCGCGCTCTCGCAGTGCTCTAGCTCCGGCCTGATCCTCGCGTCGTCATCACCAAATGGCGACGACTCCAACGGGAACGTCTCCATCTTCCTTTGCAGAGGATCCAGTACTTGCCAGCAGACTAGTAGCACGATGTCCATCGCGAGCAGCCCACTTACCATCGTGTACAGCTTCCACGGTTGTATTTTCTTCTGTATGGACGAAACTTTTTGTTTAGCCATGAACAACTAAAAAGAACCGAGATTATGTGTAAAGTTGGGGGCCATACGAGCAGGATCTGCGGGCCATGCAGGAGCGGTGCAGACTGCGTGAGAGACTAGAAATGTCAGCCACATGGTTAATCCTCGAACCGTGTTCAAAGCTAGTTTGTGGTGTCGATCGATCTTACCTTCGCCTGATCAGCTTTAGTTTTGGTCGTGAGCCTGTGGACCCGCCACACTTTGCTAAACATGGCGCCGAACGCCAACGTGAACCCTGTGGACAACATCCAGGCGCGGGCTTGGCAAACCGCAGGGTACTCCCATTCAGAGACGAATCGGCCGTCGATCCCTAACAGAAACACCGACACGAAGCACGCGATAACCCCTACCAGCATTATTGTGTTGCACACTGGATGGGACGTCATGATAACGCTGGAAGAAACGCGAGCATACATCAGAAACGTTCTTGGGAAACCTAGTCCAACGATATAAGGCAGTAAAACTAAACAGATGCACGTGGTAGCCAATCCAGTGCAACAGAGTTCAAGTTAACCCTCTGTCTACCATGCGGGTCCATTGGACCCGACTGTATGTAGATACAGTAAATCCTCTATAAACGCATAAGCCACGGCGGGATAGTTATGCGTTTATCTGTGACCGGTAGCTATTTTTTGGGCTTCTAAGTCCGAGCCGAACGTAGAGAAAGACAGCGCGTGTAAAGCGAGACCACGCGCGGGCCTTTGAACTGGGCCGGCGACTGCGACTCTCCGGGTCTCTTTCTTTCTCATACGCTATCCTTCCTTGCGCCCGAAACGTTCATCGTCATTTAAACCACTAAATACTACAACAGTATTTACACAGTTAAAATCATATCGTGTTTGGTCTTTTTTTAATCAGAAAAATGCCACGAATATATCGATGAAAGTTTCATAAAAAAATAAGTAATAATAAAAAAAATTAAATATTGATGTCACATTGTCATGACGCACGGGCCTTTGGATTGTGCCGACGACTGCGACTCTCCGCGTCGCATTAGTAGTGGTTCACATCGATATACCCGAGCTGAGATCGGATTAGAAAGTGGAGGGGATATATTTTCTGCGTTTATCTGCTACAGCTTTTATGCGATTATAGAGGATTTACTGTACTGCGGTTATTTAAACTTTTAAAATTCTTGGGATCTTGTCGTGACTTTGTTACTTTTCTTATTTTTTATTATTCAAAGCTAAAAGTTTTTTTTTATATTTACTACGTTTTGTGGTATAAATTTTCTATCGCATAATGAAAGTATTTTTTACGGTAGACAGAGGGTTAAAGACACGTCTTAGATCAGACATGTCCAGAAGTAGCTCACTTGGAGGCGAATTCGAGGGAGACGCCTACTACTCCCGCCCGCGCGTTTCGCTTCCCGTGGCGACCGTAGTCCTCCGAGGTCCTCAGACCCGTGCCTACCGTGGGTCCGAGAGTTGCCCCAACGCGCTACACGCGGTACATATTGCAAGCGGTAGGCACGAGTCTGAGGAGCTCGGAGGACTACGGCCGCTACGGGGAGCGAGACGCGCGGGCGGGAGAAGTAGGCGTCTCCCTCGAATTTGCCTCCAAGTGAGCTAGTTCTGGACATGCCTGTCTTAGATAGTTAGCTAATGACGCACGATGATGATTCACTTCCTCGTCTCGTTGGACAAAGTCTGTCCAGACAATAGTACAGTAGTGCACGCTTAAGCGTCCGCATTCGACCCCGGCCGAGGGCGCTTTACCCTCGGCCAGCGGACCTTTTCTCGCAACCAGAAAATTGACATGGCTTGAGATCATTTACATTTGTCAATCTTTTTAAGCAGAATTTTGAAAATATTTCTTGCAGAACTATTTCGTCTTTCTTTGAACTTTCTGTTACTGTTAAAGAATCCATGAAAAAATCCTCATCGATAGACCACAGACGGTTAAGTGAAGAGTTTAGTACTCTTGGTCAAAATAGACTCCACCACCAGAGGGTTAAGTGGGGAGGTGACTTCAACTAAAGGAAGGAAAGAAAATTGGAGGGAATATCGTCGGACACTTAAGTGTGCAGTACTGCAAAAGCACTGCAACGCACCTCCTGTGCCTGTTCCAAATATTGAAAATAATTAGACCGATGGCTATCACGATCCCCACCGAGGATATGGTGCCCATGCAAATGAATAACGGCAAAGAGACCGTCCTAAGAACCGTTCTAACAATAGTCCTGTCCTGAGGAACCTTGCCGCCGATCCATCGTTCCATGTTCCTCCAAGTCAGGTTGTCGCTCTGCGTATCGTAGTAGCCTAACTTGACGTACTTTCCATCGATCATCTGCTCAATTTGGGTCAATGCGATTCTGTCGCCTTGGGAGCTAAACGCAACGTATCCCTATAGCACAGAAAATCGATTAAAGATCCGCTCGACGGTATTACGCTTGCTTTCGTTCTAAATAGTTCCAACGCGTGCGTGTTCACGTACAGATACGCCGAGGAACTGCGTCGAATTGATGGCCGAGTAGATCTCGTTCGCGATCTCCTTGTCCTTGTAGACAAAGTTCTTCAAGCTCTTACCTTGTTTGCTCAGCTTCTCCATGGATTTGTTGAAAGCTGCGAAGTAGAAGCATTGCATTAACCGCACACGAAATGACTTCGATCGCGTGTTAATGCTTTCCGTTGCTTTGTCGATTGCCAGATGAACTTGGAATCCTTGATTGCTACCGTACTTCGTACGAGTTTCCGTTTCAACGCAGGAAAAATGAACCATTACAAATGCTTCTTTGTTTTTAAAAAGTTGTGGACATAGGACGTAGAGCGCTATGCAATTTAGATAACATATTTTCACTTTTGCAATCTAAAATCAGCTGGACGCGATGAGGTAATCGTGGAAAGTTACAGGTGGTATAAATGACGCCAGCGGATTAAATTAAATTAAAAATAGTAACGAGATACGGTACCAAACGTGGACTTTATACGGCACAAATGTTTGCTACCGGAATCAGATTGTGCTCAGAAATGTTCTACCTGATCGTGCACTCGAACCGTTTGTTTTCATTTCAGGCATGGATTCTCTAATTTTCTTGACAATTAGCAACGACAATCTTGGCAATGGTGCGGAGGCCATAAAGAGTGCATCGTCCGATCGCAATTTCGACGTTTCGCGTGCAACAAGCTAGTAACTGGACTGCGGATTTTATGCATTTATAATAAATTCCGTTGCATTATTTCTAGCTTATTACAATTATTATGAAAATAAATAAATGTCTGCGCAGTTCCTGTAGCTTTAAAATAATGCGGCTAATTTTTATTACTCATAAAGATCCGCAGTCTACTGATAATTTGTTAAAGCTAAGGAGCAAAACGGAGTTTTACCTAGCGCGACCGACCAAACCGCATCGTAGGCGAGTGGCGCTTCCTGATACCCTTCTGGGTACCGGTTGTTATCGATATCGTAGCCATCTTCCTTCAGCATCTTGTTCAATCGTTGCCTGAAGTCTTCGGAAGTCATGCCGCTGATTGTAGTGTCATTGTTCTGATTCCACATGAGCGCCTCCGTGGTCAGGTGTCCTTCGGCCGCCATTTGCATCTGCTCCTTGGTGCAGGGGACGCCCTCTTTGTCCAAGTTCACCTCGAACCAGTTGTCCTCGTACCATCCGATGAAGAACCACACGTAACTCTTCCCGTATAAATTCTGATGGTACAACTCGCATAGGACTCTTCTCGCGGCTACCACGTAGAAAAGGCCCACGATGATCCTGGCGTCCTGACGTCGAAGGTTTCGAACCGCGTCCGACGGGTCCGACAGAAAGCTTTGGCGCGTGACTATTTCTATTCCCGCCTCTTTGCAGCGGGACTCTAAATCTTCTACGGTCTGGGGAACGGAATGGGAGATTAACGAGCCCGTTCGAATCGCTCGTGGTCGCTAAGGGGAACCGATCTTACAGATATGAACACTTCTTCGGCCTGCTGCAGGATCGCTACCCGAGACCAGCCGAACTTCTGCAACAGTTTGATTCTCGTAGGGTTGTGCACCGTGGCCGATGGGTGCGTTCTGAACAGCGTCGGGAACCTGTTCCGGTCGGACAGCGCCGGGGACGATGCACCATAGCAGAGCTGGAAACGTTCAACAGATTCTATGGTCAGCCTTGTCACGTTTTTAACCCCTTGCCGTGCCATTTTCTTTACGGCTACAGTGATTAGAACATTTTCATCCCCAAAAATTTCACAGATGATGAAAGAAAGTTTATATTTTTCGTATGACTATATTTGCATTAATCCTTATATATTGAGCACAAAAAATATAATTTTATTTCGCCTAAAAAGAAAGGCATAACATTCATATTTGTTTGACTTTATTGAAAATCTTCATCACGAGTCTGACTCGTTAATATACGGCAAGGGGTTAACATTGGAACTACAGTATTTCACCGGTAATTGTCCCAAATGTCTCCGACAGAATTGTCCCTGAGATATCCCCACTAGTGTGGGGTGTACCCCCTTTTAGGGGCCGTGAAGCTCGAGAGGCCTCGGTCGCCGAGAAATATGACACCATGCGGCTCGGGTATATCGGTGAGACCACACTAATCCGAATTTCCAACTTCTTTATTATTCATTATTTTTTTATGGGACTTCGATGACCATATTTGTGGCATTTTTCTAATAAAAATGATATCAAATATGATATAATTCCGATGATATCCTTCCTCGCGCCCGAAACTTTAATCGTCGATTACACAAGTAAATATCATCGGAATTATATCATATTTGGTATCATTTTTATTAGAAAAATGCCACAAGTATGGTCATCGAAGTCCCATAAAAAAATAATGATTAATAAAGAAGTTGGAAATTCGGATTAGGTATGTTTACGTTTCTCGGTGACCGAGGCCTCTCGAGCTCGGCTGTCCTCCACGTTCGGCAAACCTCAAACAATGATATCCCTCCGGCATAATTGTCCCTCCGCAGACCCGTGTTATGGACAATTATCGATGAAATATTGTATCAGGAAACTCGAAATGATCCGTCCCGAATTTTTTATTTTACTATTCGCAAATTGATTAAGACTTCTTCGTGGGACGTTGATATTGTGGGGATTTTGGGTGTACAGGGAGTTACACGTATAGAGTGAATAATATTTAATAATATGGAAAATTAAGAAAACAAAAATGGTCTGACATAAACTCGCTCGATCGATAACCTAGCCACGCACTCCTTAAGAACTACAGTTCGTAGGACCCGATAGTCAAGGATCCCACAATATGCTGCATGTTCAAAATATTAATGGGTCCCGTCTTTTGCAATTGATGAAAATAATTTTGATTTTGCATAAAGATCCGCAGTCGAGTGATAAGAGATAGCTGTGCTTACCACCACCATGTTCCACATTTTCGCCGCTTCGGCAACGGTGGTGCAGACCGTGCTACATCCTGCCAGCAACATCAACTTGTTCGGACTATGGTACAACAAGTTGTACATCACCGCGGCGCCGAGTCCTGGCTCGCACTGAAACACAAGACGAGTCCAGTTAGAAACTCCGTAAGTTCACTTGGTTCACCCCTTGCCCAGTGATTTATTTTACAGCTACAGCGATTAGTATTTTCGTTACTCTCGATAAATCCTTAGGCGAATGAAAAATTTATGTCTAGCGTGTGCTAGTTAAAATTTTATTTTGAATTAAAAGAGATGAACATATGGTAAAGAATGCAATATATTTCTACAAGAAGTTGAAGACAACTTTTAGCGCACCTCGCTGTCATTGGAGTGCAGCTTGAGCGTGAAGCCTGGTAACAGGTTCTTCTCGCGGTTGACATCGTCCAAGGCCAGGTTCACCGCTGGCATGCACGCCTGCGGGACAACGAGTATCTCGATTATTTCTCGCGAGAAGCGAAAAGAAAGACAGAGAGAGACGAATGATCGCTCACCTGACCCCCCTGCCATCCGCCCTCCCCCGCTATCGGGAAAATGCCGCCGATGTGCAACACATTGTCATTGTCCTCGTCGTCGGGTGGTAACGAACCCTCGATCACGCTCGTCGACGCCAGAACTATCACGAGTAGCTCCAACATCGCGTTGCTTCTCGAATTTCTCGTCGAATCGAGCGATCTCAATCCACCTGTTTCTTTTTTACTACCCTACGACACACCCCAGAGGAGCAACGCTAAGAATCGCAGTTCTTTCAAACGAATCACGGCCATCGTCGAACGATCGCTGCTCGTTCCCCGCGAGTTGCAGAGTCACTGGTTCACGGGTTCTAACGGCACTGTACGGTTCATCAGGGACGTTCGACAACCAACGGGGATGATTCTCGGCGTCGACACTGGCTGCGTCATTTAAAAAATTGATCACCCGTTCGCCATCGCTCGCCGGGATTCTACGCTCGCTCGAGCTCGCGCGTGACACACCGCGAATTTTTCCTGCGAATAGATTCAACGAAGACGGAGCGCGATCGCGCGAGCTTTCTATTGATTTCATCCCGGCTACCAAGGATCGTAGTGGGGATGGGGTGGCACTGTCCCCTAGTTTTAGACTTGGAAATCAATATACAGGCTGCTACATAACACCCTGCACTCTAAAAGGAAACTCTACCTCCTCGCGCATCTTTATTTTACATTCTACAACTCTTCATTTTGGATACACGCAAAGAAACCCCTTTGCAACCCTCTGTAGAAAGGGTGCAGTATAGCGCATTTATCTTTTCAATTTACTTAATTGATTGCGGATCTTTGTGGAAAATAAAAATTGTCTCCGTCTAAGTCACAGAAACCAAAGAGAAATTTCCTTCTTTATTTAATAATTTTGTGCAGTTGGAAATTAAATATTGATATTCTGCATTTATTCTATTCTTTCTACTGTACTACTAGAAAATGTGTAAAGTCCGCAGTTTACTAGTCAAGGATAACGGTTTAAGATTTTTTATCATTATAGTTTTTCCTAAACGAATTTTACTTTGAATTGATTCAAGTCAGGATAACACAGATATTTATTCATCAAACTGCCAACCTTTATATTTTAGGGAAATCGACATTTTTATTCAAGGAAACCTCTTTTACTATGTCATTGGTACTTTGAAACACCCTGTAGAAATAATTCATTATCATTCAATCACATTTTTACTTCCTTGGAGCACGGGGGTGGTTTTACCTGTTTCTTAAACATTTTATACAGCTCCTTTAAAATATAAAGATAAATAATTAATAGCAACAGCGATTAATATTCGTAATCTGCCAAGTTACCCTGAGCAACACGATCTACAGACTCTTTTTGATATTGTTACCTACAAAAATGTTTGAGCCTCTTCCAGATACAATATGGTAATTAAAACGTCTATTAATAAACGTTTAATGGATGTATTGATGGTAAAAGTTGAAAAATTATAATTTTGAATTGATCCATCGCGGGGGTGGTATCTCCGTCGGTAAAATCGCACAGCTGATCGCGCTGTCATGGTTCTGTCAGGAATCAATCCTCACAACATGTTCAGTGTTTTCGTTGCGTGATTGATCCTCCTTAATGAGAGAAGGATAATTATTTTTGTGGAAACCATGGCGGCTCAACGAGCATTGCCGCAAAGCAAGGAAGCTTTGCTGAAATCGTACACGACGAGATTAAAGGACGATGTGAAGTCTATGCTGGAAAACTTTGAAGGTAAATTTCCTAACCTCAACCTCTACTCTTCTCACGATATCTCGAACAATTGTACAGTTTTCAACGCAAAACCGACGCCAAACAGTTAAACATATTTTTGTCTTTCTCAAGCTCGGCATTAACTATCTAGACACAATTATTTTATTTCGAGTACCGGTTCCGTGCCGAACATAACCTATTCTAGTAGTACATATATATAGCGTCTGTTGTTGTTTTCAGAGATTATAAAGTTAGCCAAAGGAGAAAGTGATTCTCAACTATCACGGATGACACAATGCGAGCAGGATACTTATGAGATGCACGTCAGAGCAGCAAATATAGTGCGCGCTGGTGAATCTCTGATGAAGCTGGTCTCCGATATAAAACAGTATTTGATACTCAACGATTTCCCTTCTGTGAACGAAGCGATAGGACAAAACAGCAAACTGTTCAGAACAAAACAGGCGGAGTGCGATCAGAAGCTGGCATCCTTACGGGACGACATGGCTGCTGACCTGTACGATCTGGAGGAGGAATACTACACGTCGATATACAAATGACACACACTCTGCGAGAAGAGTTGTGTGCCCACTGCCCGGACCATACCTTTTCTACAATGTGATTTATTTGTTCGGTAAACTGTATATATTTATTTAAATAAATAAGAATAATTTTGATATTACATTCCGCCATGTTTGTTAGTTGGGTGCTTGACGAGACGGTAATTCTCTCGGGCGTATAATTGTATAATTCAGTTTATTACTTGAATACCTTGTAACACACAGACGATACATCACACAATACTTCTAAACTGGTAAGTATACTCAATAAGGTAATGTGGGATTCAAGCTTCAGATAATCGTAACGATAATCATAGGAGTGATAATAATAATGAGAATAATTATAACGTTAAAACATAATACTAAATCTTCTCTCTGAATCCTCGGCTTGAACGACGATGCCATTCCATACTCTGTACAGCGATAATTTACAAAAATAATTATACGGAGTCCCCTCGACCGGAGCAGCGGAGATTACATCGGCGAGCTTGATCAGATCGACCGAAAAAAAAGATATCGGCTAATTAACTGGTTAACGAATACAAAAAGAACGCGACGCTTTGAGCCCGACGCGTGCCGCGCGCGAGCGTAATCTCGTTTGCTCCGCTCTTACCAGTAGGTACATACTTGTAGTGATTCAAAAAACTGAGCACGCGGTCGACACGGTACTGTTCTCCACGAATGAATTCTGAAACGATTGTGTACGTCTAGGAAGGAAAACAAACAAACGAAATAACAAAAAAATATCACAGTGTAAAATGCAACGCTGTGACACAGACCCATCAAGCATCGATCTAACGCGGGCTCGCGGCGTGTTTCCTCCGTAACGTCGAGCGGGTCCTCGGCAGTCGCGGCGGAGATGCTACGGAGCAGCGAAGCCTGTTTCGTTTTGCGCTCCTATTGGCTGGCGGATCTCTGCGGCCTCGCGATTCGTTCTGTCGCGAGGCGGTGGGGGTAGGGACGCGACGCTACGGGAGGAAAACGCTTCGAACCGAATGGCGACGTTGCGTCGCGCGACACGCGTGTGTGGTAGCCGGAATAATTAGCATCTAAATACAGCGACGGAAAAATGGAACACAGTTGTTGCCACGGCGTACAAACGCACCTGTGGTTATATCATCGTATCGCGCGTCACTCTCTCTCTCTCTCTTTCTCTTTCCCTTGAATCAGTCCGCGATCACACGCGATTAAACCCTAATTAAATCCATCATACCGCCGCAATCATACCTGACGAACAATCGGACGCGATCCTCCGAAATTTCGACGTGCGTTACTTGCTCCCGGAACGCAATTACACGGACATCGAGTAGAAACAAAGTGTTACAACGTAGAACAAATCGGCCCCGGAGCAATTCGAATTTCCTGTTTGAGCCTCGGGGGCCGGTAATAATTTAGTATGTACAAAATTGGATTCCCTTAAAATTAACCGTCGACGAATACAGGATTCTTTTCTCTCCCGAAAGGAAATTCTTCGAAAATGTATGCACGTAACATTATCGTATCATCGACGCGCGTGTATGTATGTGTGTTTTTTTGCTTGGTCCTCGTCCAAATGGTAAGAAACAATAAAGCAAATCGAACGAAACACGATCGTTACACGGCGTATCGTATAAATGTATTATCTACACTGAAGTATGAACGAACCGTTGAGCATTCGCGTGAGAAAAATCTTAGTATGGTTTACACAGCATACCCTCAGTATAATTAACGAATTCTTTTTTTTTTTTTTTTGGAATTTACAAATTGTTACACGTTATCCCTGGACAGAAACATTTCTTTTTGTTTTTCTCTTATCGTACACATACAGTTAAGTATACTTAAGTAGACTTACGTTCTACTTTGGCAAAAACTTTTACAAATCTAGACTTGAGTGTGTTCAACTCTTCCCCTTCTCGCGAACAAACTTCAGTTTTCCTCTCCTCTTTGCTCTATCATTTTTTTTTTCGTTTTTGTATGATTCCCTAAAAAATCTCGCATAAAATGTCTGGCCCTCGACTGGCAGCTCGAACTCGTGTAAACGGCTTAGGAGTAAACTAATCTCAAAAAGGTTACAAAAAAGCGTTCAGTTCCATCGTCGACGTCTCTCCTCCGCGTACGCTATAAATGTGCCAAAAAGATGATATGAATACCTCTACGTATTTTTATCATTACGCGACTGTGTGTTCCCTCTTTTCATGGGATCATCCGCCCTAATATAAACGTTCACCGATCACTGGGCTCTCCGTGTAAAGTGCTTAACAAATAGGACAAGATAAGAACGAAAAGAGAAGAAACGAAAGATAGAAAGAAAGAAAGAACGAAAAGCACTGACGCATCTTGGCAGTTTCGATTACTCGTTAATTAGGAAAGTCTGTTCACTGTTCGTTATCGTAATAATACAAAGTAAATGCATATACTTGGAATGATACTGTTAATCCTTTCCTCGCTCGATCGCCCAACGAAACCCGCGGCGCTTTCGGTTACCGCGCCCTTACTGAGGAGGGCAGTAACGACTTAATCATACGGGTGAGCATTGGTCACTTTCGAGTTTCGGCGGTCTATCGGTGGAAGGCTCGTTCTCGCGGAAAACAAACGGCGGTAAAATACTTTTGCGATTAGTCTTTTCGGTTCACGGAACTCTACGGGATGACGGAGGCGCGCCCTTACGGAGGGACGGGCGGTTTTGAGCTTCTCGCGGGCCTCTTCCGGTCTTAAGCGTGTTCCCCTGTGGTCCTCGATGGTGTCCGAGGTGATTCCTCGAGGTCCTGTTCAATATAGGAGATCGCCGGTGGTCTCGGAGCCCCAAGCGCCCGCGTCCTGCGCCGGTTTCAGATAGTCGATCTCGCCGATGTCGTTCTCAGGCCGACACTGCTCCGTCGTCGGCGTCGTTGACGACACGGCCCTCGTCACTCCCA
Source organism: Sphecodes monilicornis (assembly GCA_913789915.3). Classification (NCBI taxonomy): domain Eukaryota; kingdom Metazoa; phylum Arthropoda; class Insecta; order Hymenoptera; family Halictidae; genus Sphecodes; species Sphecodes monilicornis. Next base: position 22,735,426 of record OU565291.1, read on the forward strand.
GCTCGAAACCCTCCGACGCCAAATCCACCTTGCTAGGCGTGTAACTCGCTAGGCCACCGCCACCACCTGCAGGGACAACAAGCACTAGCTTTCAGCACGGTACATTAGCTGGTTCGACAGTGAAACACACAAGGAAATGGACAAAGCGTCAGCCACGAGAAACAGGTGGGATCGAAAGCTGGGATCTAGGGGAGCTAGATTAGCGACTCATTATTCTCGGAGGCCTCGGTGTTCAATAGACATTGGAACTGGCCACACCGCTTCACGCGAGATAGAGCGCCGTTTGCTATCGGGGCTTCTGGAAAAATCCGAAACAGGGCCACAGTGGTGTTATAATCGTGCGATTTCCTTTTGGTAATCTCGATATGGGCTAATTTTGTTTTGTATTGGTTCTTTTAGTTTGCTTATTGTAGGACATTTGGATTTTTAAGGCAGTTTCTTCTATGCATGAGGATCTGCAGATGTCTATTGATTTAACACGTTGAATGCCGCGTGGATTTTGTGCGCTTCGCACAAGTTTCGTATACAGTAATTCCGCGATCTAAGTTCAACGGAACGTCTCGATCTATGTCCCTTGGTTACTCCTTCCACTGCGGAGCTCAAGCTGCCTCGGTCGCCGAGTAGTGTAAACATGCCGCGTAATCTGATCCTGAGTCGGGTATATCGGTGTGAATCACTACTAATCCAAGTACAAAACTTTTTTATTTTTTATTATTTTTTCATGGAACTTTCACCAACATATTCGTGGCATTTTTATAATGAAAATGATACCAAATATGATAGAATTCCGATGATACTTACTTGTGTAATGAACGATGGAAGTTTTTTATTCGCATTACATTGTACGGACGGTGGCTGCGACTCTTTCTTTAATATACGCTGTCCTTCTTTACGTCCAAAACTTTCATTGTTTATTACACAAGTAAATATCATCGGAATTATATCATATTTGGTATCATTTTCATTAGAAAAATGCCACGAATATGTTTGTGAAAGTTCCATAAAAAAATAATAAAAAATAAAGAAGTTTTATTATTGCACTAGTATTGTCTCACCGATACGCTATTTTTTGTTGCGCCTTCGGCCGCGCGGTCCGTGTTTGCATGCTGTCCTTTTCTACGTTCGGCGCGGTCGACGCGGTCACAAAAGAATAGTGTTCCTTCGCGATCTAAGTCCCGGCAGGGAACCGCAAAAGGACTTAGATCGAGGAATTACTGTATTTCGTTCATTATTAACATGTTCGCTACCAGCGTCGCAGATATGTGACATCTGCCATCTTGTGGTTTACTGAAAGATAGTAAAATTAATGTTATACAGTTTGTTGCTGAAAGTCATAGTGCGCAGCATAATATTCGGAGAATCCATGGCTTTATCCTGTTAAATTGTTAACACTCCACAAAGGAGATAGATTGCAATTACTGAAAAATTTTAACGATTAATATGAACAGTGAAATAAATGCTGGTAACGAACGTGTTAAGGACAATAGTCAGTTATTGGATAATGAAGTTCTCATACTTTAACCGAATTAATTTCAGCAATAATAAATTGATGTTCAATGACATTAATTTTGTGACGATCATTTTTAACCCTTTGCGAACGCGTGTCTGCCGGAACAATTTTACTGTTCTGCGACTGTAAATAATTTTTAAAGCAATTAATACTCCCGAAAAATATCAAACTCCTCAGCAAACAATTTTGTTTCACAAAGAAAATTTATTCGATCCATCAAAATGTATGCTAAAAATAATCCCCGTCCGCTAAGGGTTAAGTAATACGCGTTCAACGTGTTAATTCTTGAATTTAAATAATATAAAATAATGTGTAAAATATAATATAAATAATATACTAAGAGAACTCCGTTTTTGAATCGGTGTAGCAGATAAAGGGCGATTCTCGGCGTGATCGTGTATCAGATGAAAACCGCGCGTTGGTAATCAGCTACCGTGACAAGTGAGGCGATTGAAATTACCGAGAAGGGTCGGCATGGATGTCGTCGAATTGGTCGAGGACGTTTTATTGCTGATCGGCGCAGATTGCTCGACGGAACCGGAAGTTTCACCATCCACGCTGCTCTCGCCCTCGAGCATCGACGCCTCGCTGGGATATTCAAAAGTACGGGTCGCGGTGTCGTCGAATTGTATTCGGTGCTGGAACAAAAATGAAAAACGTGTTTGTTAATTATCGGGCTGCAATTTAACTCGACTTCGCTTCTACTTAATTTAAACATTTAATGGTTCGAAAATTCATACGTGAATACATTCTAAATTCGACTTTTCCTTTTTCTCAAAAACGGAAGAGAATCTACGATAGAAAAGGGAAAAGTGATGATTTAGGAGAGGATAAGAGAGTAAGGTATCTTTGGATGTAAAAGGGAGGGGAGAATCATGGGAAGGCAAGGGAGGATCTAGGGGCGAGAAGGAGTTGATGGCGCTGCGCTATAATCGATCGATTGATGTCCAAAAACAAATCTTTTAACAATCCAGGACAGTACTACAATAGGTTCACTACAATTTTTTACATATACATCTGTAAAGAAATGGTATTTCTTAACACTAGAACTACCGGACAGGTCAAAATGACTGGTTTCTAAATTTTTCGTTTACAAATATTGAAATTATAAAAATGTTTTCCGGAGTAATGTTTTATTCAAATTTCTCTATTAGAATACATATTTAAACAAAAGTAGTATGGAAGTTGAATAAATGCATTCTTGTCGTGATTAGAATGCAATATACACCAGTCGCGTTTAGCGCTCGGTAGTTCTAGTGTTAAACTCAAATTTTACTGCGCTTCGCGCGTTTAGAGCGTAGAATATAGAGTGGTCGTAGAGCAGAGATGGGCAATTTTGCCTCAATTGAGGCAAAACCGTCGATACCGTAGCGTCCTCTGTCCCCTTCCAGAAAACGCGGTACAATGGAGCAACGAAGACACGAGACATCAGCGTACGCAACGAACGTGCGCGCTGTATAAAAGAGAGGTTGGTGGGAGAAGCAAGCGTTTGAGGGGCTCCACCCGTGCCCACCACTGTCGTAGAGTATCTACTGTTAGAGAGAACGACTAATAGAAAGAGATAGATAGATAGACGATTACGTTAGAGAGCACATGTTCATAAATTAAGAGAGTGATCAAAGTTTTATTTATATTATTTATTTTGTTATTTAACGTCGCTTCAACTGCCAGGGTCATTAGCGACGGGGGTGGAACAATGAGATTTGGTACTGTAATCGGTGAGTGTACGATGGGTGTTGTGTGTGTGTATGAACGTGTGCGTGAAGGACCTACAGTTTATAAAGGTGGGCTCCGAACCATCTTGGGCAACGCAGTATAATATCACATAGAAGAATTTCCAGAGGTGACGGCGGTGGGATTCGAACTCACGACCACAGTGTTTGTAGTCGCGCGCTCTATCCACTGAGCCACTGCGCGCCCTAGTGATCAAAGTGTAAATAAAAAAGTAAAGAAATTTTAAATGTCGTTTCTTTGTTTACAGATAAGATTGTACATAGTGTAGATAATTGCAATATAGTATAATAAATAAAGAACATACTATGTTTATAGAAAAACAATTTCTAGTTTATTTTGAAAATCCTTTTTAATAGATAATTGTCTTACACATCTATGGTCCGTAACAAGAGGACGCTGCAATCGGTCTCCAACATGTAATCGAGTATGCCAGTGTGTCTTGACAACTGGCGGTCAAGTGCGGCTCTGGATCAATTTTATGTGACTGTCCTATATATAATTCTATCGTAGAAGACATTGTCACGTACGTTTTTCGCAATTAAAATTCTAAATGACGAAATACAATGAAGTTTAAACAACAAAGTAAGATCCGCGAGGCTACGAAAGTCGCGACGATGCCGATCTTCTCGATCTCCCGAGAAGAAACAAACGAGGAGATGTCGCGTGACACGGTTGTCTCGTTTGTCGGAAGAAAAAATCTCTGGTCGAGGAGATGCGGCGCGGCGGGACGACGAAGCAGGTTCCCGCGGCACGCGACCATTGTTGAGGAGACAGTTACACGGCGGAAGAAGCCGCGTATGTGTTCTCTCCTACACGGTGTATCGCGCAACACGCGCAGCCAGCTACAAAATAAGACACGGGAAGAACAAACAACGGCCGCGGCGAGCAGCAGCCTGAAATAACAGTAACTCGTCACACTTGGTGCTTTTTCGACTGCCAGAGCTAGGACATCGCCTCCTAGTTCGCTCCTTGTCGGCGAGCACGATCAAAAGAGAAAGCAATTCTTTTCCTAGAGAGCTGCTGCTCGCTGCTGCTATCCGACGTTTGCTGTTCCGAGGGCATCTGCCGGGAACCATCGATGCAATTAGAGATCTCCGCGAGAAACGATCCTTGGCTTCTCGATTTTCAAAGAGGAGACCTAGCAGATTCGAAACATAAAAGAATCGCGTTTCTCACAATAGATACGAGCTCTATCACCGATTATCAGATTGGGGGTCTTCGTCGAGGTGACTAGATCGAACAGATTGAAAATCAGGATTGGGATCTGACATTTTGAGTGGCGCCATCTGCTGCCGAAAAGTAGAAATACTCTAAGCTTGGCTTCGCTTGGCTTATAGCAGCTTACATATTATTTGGCAATGTACCTTGTTGGAATCACAAAGAGTTGACCTTATGAAAAGATTAAGCAAGTTCAATTTGTTTCCACCCTTAAATATCAGATCATTACTTTATAAACCGAATATCCACGCATGTCATGTTCTGTTTCATTTTTTCAAGCAATGTAATTTAAAGATTTAAAGTTATGTACTTAATGCGTTCTATTCTACTGTACCTACACTACTAATTTATAACTGTAAGATGTATACGTATTACCAATTGTATATCAGACATTATGTTAATCCTAATGTATAGCTTTATAACCCCCCATGGCGAGTTCCACTTAAGCTTTCAATAAAAAAAAAAAAGCTTACAGTGTTGACAGGTGCTAATTACAATGTAAACTTACAGTGTTAAAACAGGTGTTAATTGAAAATAACATTATGGAAGTTTTAATTTTTCCACAACGGAGCAAGAAAAATTTTTATTACCATGCAGTGAAAGATTGTGATAGTAGAGCGAGCACATTGGTACGCAATATTCAAATTGTTTCTTCCATTTCTGACCTTGCATGACCTTGAAGGTTATTGTGTAGCAGATGGATGAATTTGTCTTGATACGACATAAAAAAGTATGTAGCATTCCATTTAAAAAATTGGAGGTCACCTTCGTTTCTATCAAAATAATGTAAATACAACAAAAATGCATATGTCAATTTGTTGCGTATAAAAGACAGTACCACTTTTTCCTCCATCATTTTTTTCTAATATTTACTATTTACAAAAAAAATGCTGGCTAGTAATAGCCTGAACACCCTGTTATATATACATGACATATTTGAGGAAAGAGCCTTCAGAAAGAAGGCAAGGTCAATCACTGACAGGCAGCAACTCTCTACGACGCAAAGTAAAAATGTTCCATCTGCAAGAAACAAGGAGTTTAACAAGCAATTACTTCTTTCCTCGAGGTTGCCTGGTAATGTCTAACACGAGTGCATAAAATCTGCATTCAATTCGATTAATATTCGCACAATGATGCTGGATGACTGTTTCAGGACAGAAGCGAATCGATTTCTGCTCGATCGTGACTAGTAATCTGACGAATCGTTGACGACCGAACCACCTAGCCGGGGTCTGCGTAATTTCTTCAGAATGCCGAAGTATGCAACACCATTGCAGCACGAGCCTCGTTGCCATGAAGGTATAATTAAGACGGCGTATCGTTGCATCATCGAAAGAAGCTGGGTGGAACAGCTGGATTCCGAATGGACGTCAAACTACGCGTTTATTTCGCTCGGTACTCGGAACGCGAGTCTTTCTCGGCGCGGCGCAGAACGCAACAATTATTATTCTATTAGCCTCTCGCCGTGATAATTAGCCGGGGTAGAAATATTTCGTATGAATTAGTCGAACGTCTGGTTCGGCCGGCGCGGTTCTGCTCGCAGGCTTCGGGGCTCGTCTGGCTAACAGTACCGGTAATTATTTCAACTACGCGTCGACTACTCGCTTCGGTGAATTATGTGTTCAGCTCCGTCGTCCTCGGAGCCGAGAAACTGTTCCGACGGAACGAAAACGGTGACACGGCCACGTGAATCTGCCCGGACACGTCCACGGATCCTGAACTTTTGCTGAAAACAATCGTCACGGTCAAATCATCCGGCCGTTCCACTTTCCTCGTAGATCGTCCCATAAACTCTCGATCCCCGGGCCATCGGAATCCGACAGGATTATTTTTGATAATTTAATTGATTATTCTCAACATTTCGGACCTTCTTGTCGAAAGATAAATAAAGTTGTTCTTCCAATTGTCAGCCGTTTGAGGCCAGCAATCGGATCATCTCGTCGAACTAGTCTTACGTGGAACTTGACTCGACAGTTTGCTTATTTTGAATACTAAACCTACCGAGCATTAAAATTGACTAGTTGTTTATATTGTCTCATAAAAATAACGAGATTTGATTAATTTAAATTTTGTGCGATTTTTATCACAATACGTCAGGCATGGGCAACGCTGACTCAAAAAACACATGTTGCTGCTTGTTTCCTTCGCCTGCTCGGCAAGGTAGTCCCCACCACGCCCACTCCGACTGTCCCTTCAGCAGAGGCCTCACAATGCTACACCGGCGGCAGGTTACTCACGGTGGATGTGGTGGGGAGTGCCTCCCCGAGCAGGCGAAGAGGAGAAGTAGCAACATGTGTTTTTTGAGCCCGCATCGCCCATGTCTGCAACACATGATTGAATAAAGAAATCGATTGAGGCAACTCTTATGAAAGCATCTTTATGACTTCAATAATTGTAAAATAAAATATCTGAAACCGGTCATTTGACCGGCTGTGGTAGGTTTAGTGTTAATCTGTAAACTGTATTCCCCTCGATTTAACCGATCTGGCATCGCCGACCCCTTGGCGTATTTTAGCGAGTCAAACTCGTGACGAAGATTTTAAACAAAATCTAACGAACACGAATTTGATGCCTTTCTTTTTAGGCGACATAAAATTGTATTCTTTTATAGTCAATATTTAAGAATCGAAGTAAATGTGGTCACAGATGTTTTAATCACTGTAGCCCTACAGAAAATGGTACGGCATGGGATAAATAGTAAGATTCCCAAAGAGTTTTTGCTACGGAATAATCAGTGGAAGAACCCCCATAAGCCGACATTAATGGAAGAGTGGAGCAAAACCAAAATATTTTTTGGGATACAGATGTTTTAATCACTGCAGCCGTACAGAAAATGGTACGACAAGGGTTGGAGAGTAAGATTTCCAAAGAGTTTTCGCTACGAAATAATGAGCGGAAGAAGCCCCATAAGCCGACATTAATAGAAGAGTGGAGCAAAACCAAAATATTTTTTGGGATACAGATGTTTTAATCACTGTAGCCGTACAGAAAATGTTACGGCAAGGGATGAATAGTAAGTATTCCAAAGAGTTTTTACTACGGAATAATAAGTGGAAGAAGCCCCATACGCCGACATTCATGGAAGAGTGGAGCAAAACCAAAATATTTTTTGGGATACAGATGTTTTAATCACTGTAGCCGTACAGAAAATGGTACGGCAAGGGATGAATAGTAAGTATTCCAAAGAGTTTTTACTACGGAATAATAAGTGGAAGAAGCCCCATACGCCGACATTAATGGAAGAGTAGAGCAAAACCAAAATATTTGTTGGGATACAGATGTTTTAATCACTGCAGCCGCACAGAAAATGGTACGGCAAGAGATGAATAGTAAGATTTCCAAAGAGTTTTTACTACGGAATAATAAGTGGAAGAAGCCCCATACGCCGACATTAATGGAAGAGTAGAGCAAAACCAAAATATTTGTTGGGATACAGATGTTTTAATCACTGTAGCCGTACAGAAAATGGTACGGCAAGGGATGAAGAGTAAAATTTCCAAAGTGTTTTTGCTACGGAATAATCAGTAGAAAAACCCCCATAAGCGGACATTAATGGTAGAGTGGAGGAAAACGAGCCACCGGTCGCTGGTTCGAAGAATCGCGGAGTAGGTGCAGAAGAAAAGGCTTTCTTCGTAGCTCGCGGAACGTCCGCGAAAATGGCAACTGTCGATGAACGGGATCAAGATGGAAAGTTGCCGGGCGACAAAGCGCCGATCGTGTGCGAAAAGGAGCGACGAGTGTCAAATCGTTCCCCGCGAACCGAGATGCATGGAAACCATAGAGGCCCTCTCTCCCATTGGTCGACGGTATATTGATTTTCAGGAAGAAAACGGCGAACCGGACTACCCTCAAAAGAGGGTAAAGCCTTTTGTGTCGCGCGTACGAGCGCTCTCTCTGCCGTAAAATCAACTTGGAATGTCAAAGCCGTGCCAGAGTTTCCGCGTTAAGTTTACACGCGTTCGCTAATAAACGTTTACGAGCGAGACTTTACGGAACAACCGAGGCGTTCCGCGGGTTTCGAAACGACGCTTCTCAACCGGTCGATCGATTTCGATGGCTAAACGATCCTTCCGAACCATCGTTCACGGTAGAAGCACCTAAAGGTGATGCAATATTTTTACGCGTGTTAGCATCGTGTAATGACACGCGTTTTCGAGAAATGTTGGCAAGAGTTCAATTTTAGGAGCATAAAATGGTTGTTACCGCGGCAGATTTATTATATATGAATCGGTACATCGAACGCAGCTTGAATTTTATAAATACGTTGTTCGGTTACTGAGATATAAATCTGCAAAGTTGACGATATTTCGTATTACTTGAACCTCGAATGGCGGACGATTTTTATAACTATATAATTGATCACTACTACAGAATAGCCCACTGCTATATTTATTAATTTTTAAAAATCGTATTCTTGAATCTACTTCCCGTAAACACGATAATCTTTCCATTATTATAACGCAGCAGCTGTTCATTTAATTAATTCGCCAGAAACTGAACAATTCACGAGCGAAGCAATTGAACTCCGCCGTAGTCGGAAGGTTAACATTAAGATTGGAGCTCGTATAATGTATCTGGAAAAAGTTTAACTGGAAAAAATTCATATGTAAAACATTTTACCATTAAAGTAAGAATACAATTATCTACGAAAATCGAACGATGTTCTGAATTTTTATAAGCTTTTCGAAAAAATGCACCTGTACGTCGTAGAATTTTAGAAAAGTAATAAACGCTCATTAGTATCGATTAGTATCGAACACAAATTAATTCGAGATCCTCACAATTAATCACTATTAATACATCAAGTAGCGAAAATAATTTTCCAACAATCGCCTAGATGGCGCCACGCGGTGTTGAGTCGTGGGCGTGGCTAAAACCGCGACGCTAACGAGGAAAACAATATTTCCAAACAACATGATCCGCCTCTACTATTTCGAGAGTTAAACTTTCTGAAAAACGCATCGATTGAGACGTCCGTCCAGGAATTAATCCAAAAAGATCGTCAGACGAGTCCCGCGTTCCACTCGGCTCGTTAAAACGGCACAGAAAAGGGGGGAGCGGGAATTCCAACGTAACACAACGTCGTTTCATTCTGCTTTGCATCTTTACGATCGATAAAAAACACGTCGTATCGCTCGAGCTTCGTCCCTGGCTGGTCGGAGAGGACTCTCGTGGCAGCTTCGTGATTTTTGAATCCCGATATCCGGTCCGGTGTACAACGAGCAAAACGAAAAATGTCGACATTGTCGTGGCTGGCCCGTTACTTTCGACCAGAGCCGACGAAACAATGAGCCTGTTATCGTCCCGCGAGAAAGGAAGCAGTTTATCGCCGCGGACACAATAGAACGAGGAAGCTAAACGGAATTTTCAGCGTTGTATCGCGCGGCGACGGTCGTCAAGCGGTTATTATAGAATGCGGTCGCAGTTGTCCTTTGTCCACAGGATGGTTAAAAATATATTAAACAAAGCCTGAATTTGTTGGAGGAATTGCGAATCTTTTGGTTGAAGAATGGCCGCGTTGAAGTCGAAGGTACAGTACATCGTTTATCGCGAAACGGATCACAGTTTCCAAACGGTTAGCATAAAGCAGCATCAGCTTGGGGATGCGTCCTAGGGGCGCCGTTCATTGTCAAGCACAGGTTTCCCCAACTTCCTCGCCCTTTTTCTTTGAGAACACTCTACCTAAGTGGATGAGAGAATTAGAAAACTTTCGCCTACTATGATGTCGTGCATTTTATACCGTCTGCTGATGCTTGGATACGAGTTTCGGTGCTGAGCTAACTCCCGGGAACCTTCAGCTACTTGCCTAACCTTATTTGTGACGTTCTTTTGGGTATTATTGCGTTCCCGAGCTGAAAATAATTTTCAAGTGTTGATTTCAAAGACACCAAGGGCGTCACCTACTCAATAAATTTTGTTTGTAACACCTTAGTACTTGCAATGTTAAACGCAATTTTTAAGTGTCAATTTTGACGACACAAGTGATATTACATGTTTTGAAAATTTTCTAAAATTGATGGAGTTCGGAAGATTTAGAAGATAGAAAATTTCACTAGATCACTAGACCGTGGATCTTTATACAATATAAAAATTGTCCAAGTCAATTGTAAAATACAGAAGACAGATGAGAAAGTTTTGTCCAATAATTATAATAATTCGAAAACGATATGGTAATATTCTTAAGTTCTTCTGTGTTCACAATTTTTGATTTCACCCATTATAGATTTTGGTTTTAAATGCATCAAATCCGCAGTCTAATCATCACTACACTGCGGAGCTTTATACAAAATGGAGATTGTTTGCATCGACTGCAAAAGAGCTAAATCAGGAAGTTCCAACGTATTCCCCTCCGAGAACTGCAAGGTCCCCACCATCGAACTTCTTCTCATTACTACGTATACCCCTTACGCGAGCCGTGTGGCTCTCATGGTGGGAGCTTCCCACTACTATACATTATAACGATGAAGTCCAAGAGTGGGGGAAGAGCCTAAGTGGGGAAGGTACCTCGAGTAGCTCCGGAGCTACTGGTTGGAACTGCCTGAGCTAAATCAAAATTTCTTTCATGCTTTAATAATGTTCGTTAATTGTTTCTTTCGCAGTATATATATTTAATATTGTTAAATAACACGATTGTCTGTTCGTTGACGTTTAATTACTTCCTAAACTTCCTTTTCCATAGTCACGCAATTTACTTTCTTAAGAAAACTAGTTAGAATTCTCGTTTTGTGCATTAATCGAGACCGAAACGAATTTTTGGGACAACTTAAATAATCGATGCTTTAAAATTTTTCAAATCGGTCTTCTGCTTAAAATTGCACATACTCATTTTTCTTATAACGATGAAGTCCAAGAGTGGGGGAAGAACCTAAGTGGGGAAGGTGCCCCGAGTAGCTCCGGAGCTACTGGTTGGAACTGCCTGAGCTAAATCAAAATTTCTTTCATGCTTTAATAATGTTCGTTAATTGTTTCTGTCGCAGTATATATATTTAATATTGTTAAATAATACGATTGTCTGTTCGTTGACGTTTTATTACTTCCTAAGCATCCTTTTCCATAGTCACGCAATTTACTTTCTTAAGAAAACTAGTTAGAATTTTCATTGTGTGCATTAATCGAAACCGAAACGATTTTTTGGGACAACCTAAATAATTGATGCTTTAAAATTTTTCAAATTGGTCTTCTGCTTAAAATTGCACCTACTCATTTTTCTTATAAATGCATGAAGCCTGCAATTTATTCATCATACATCTCAATGGCGCTTTGCATTTTGTTGAACTACGGTTTCGCAAGGATTCACAATGTCTGTGGAAGCTTGTAAAAGATGAGGTTAGGTCACGAAAGGGTTAAACGATCTGTGATTTTCGAATGGAGACCCCCAACTCTCGTTGCCGATGCAAATTGATGTGCACAGTGTGGATCGACGTCGATCGATAATCATCCACAAGGACGAGGAAGTCGATATTCTGGACTGCATGATTTACGGTATCCTCGGCGAGTAATTAAAGCGGTCTTTCCCGAAGATTACACGGCCGTTCGTCGATCGGACGGATCGCATGCATTCAATTATACACCGTTAGCCTACGAATACGCTTCGCAGCAGCAAATTGCCCGCGTCCAGCCGTGTTTACATATTTCTTCATTTGCATACGAGCCGCGTGCATCGATCTATTCAACAACGCCGTGCAACGGGCTCGCTGCTTCGCAGAACCGATTATTCCTTTCGCATTCACGGACCAACGCGAACTTGTATACCACGTGTGCTGTTTGTCCTCTCGAAATTATGGTTCGTGTTCGCCTAAAGTCCTCGTAAAACATGCACAGCATCCACGAATGTTCGAACTATTTCCTTGACTGCAACCCAAACCGGGAAAACCGAACCGTGCAAAAGAAATAAATATAAAATCAAGGTAATGGAAAAATGAACAGGTAAAATTGTTAATATATTTTTTAGAAATTGAAAAATTATGAGCCTATTTTAGACAAAATAAAAACGAACTCCCACGCATGGTCCAGAAATAAATCGTCACCGAAGTCGTCAACAAACGTACCAGACCTAAACCGAGCAAACTGAACCGTGCAAAAAATAAATATAAAATCAAGGTAATGGAAAAATGAACACGTAAAATTGTTAATATATTTTTTGGAAATTGAAAAATTATGTGTCAATTTTAGACAAAATCAAAACCAACTCCCACGCATGGTCCAGAAATAAATCGTCACCGAATTCGTCAAGAAACGTACCAAAACTGAACGAACGAATTAAAAATGAAAACAAGAGTCCAGACACCGGTTCAACGATCGAAGCGCAAAAGATAAACGAAACACTCGGTACATCGCAGTTTTCGATAAAAGGCTAACGGTTCCTCCAGCGCGCAATTACTCGCTGATTTTTCCATGACGATGCAAAATTAGAAATTCAAATTGATCTTCTGGTTGGTCTATCGAGCAGCCACTGAAGAAAATCCTCTGTGGAGGAACTGACATTCGTTTTCTCTCTCTCTCTCTCTCTCTCTGTTTCTCTTTATTCAGTCGCTCTTGATCTCACTGCTCCGCAATCGCGTCGAGACGCAGCGAGCAGCTCGTGTTACAATCAAGAAAGAGAATTGCGGGCAATTTTCCCGGGAATGGAGCGATTTCGCAATTATTGCAAGAGAGGTGACGGCACCTGCGGGGTCGACGACCACGAGACGGTCGTGCAAAACGACGACGAAAAGAAGAAAAAAAAAACACGACGTGCAGAGCGTCGATTCTTCTTCAAGTGCAAGGTTCCATGCGAAAAATGTCCGCGAGAGAACAGAGAGGAGACCTTTCACCTGTTGGAATCCGAGCGAAAGTGAGCGAGCCGATTATGGGTTGAACTATAAGTTTGATTGCACCCTTTGAACTCAAATCGTGGCTCTAAAGAGCCTGTGGAAATTGCCGTGTAAAATTACTCGATGCAATTTTCACGTCATTAACGCGCTGAATGACGAGCGCGTTTTGTGCGTTTCACGCGAGCATCGTTCGCCAGATTGCGGATTTGATGTGTTTGTTACAGAGATGAATGGGCGAAATACTAAACAGCAAAAACAGAAGAATTTAGGAATGTTGCTATTTTATTTCGAATTTATTAAAAATATTGAAAGAAGAAATCAATTTTTACTCTTCTTTCTTGTTGTCGATGAGACAAAATGTTCATTTTGCTTAAGAATCTGCAGAAATTATTAGTGGCAGTAGTGAAATATTCATTTCACGTTACTATATGTATAATTAATTAGAATGTGTATACATTATATCTATATTTAATTGATAGTATTAATCTTGTCGCGAATACTTTTAATTCGAGTTGAGTTCGATAGCCATTAAATTCGTTTCTGTTTAATAAACTCGAATGTGATACGAATAAATTACTTTAATTTCACTTGGTCTTGTTTATAGAAATTTCTGGATTGCATACAAGTTCTCGGATTTTAATTGTTTCATTATAAATTGTTGATTTTCTTTGGAAATACTAGTGTCTGATGATTGAAATTGCAGATCTCCAGTATCGCTAATATTCAGAATATGGGACGGATGCCACAAACGCAGTAAAATTACTAAGAACAAATTAATCGCAAACAAATTCACATTGGAAAGAGGAAAAATGTAGACGGAACCACGTTATCGATTTTCTTTGGAATTACCAGTGTCTGATGATTAAAATTTCACTTCCCCCTACTCATTATTAATCAGAAAATTTATACATCTTCTATAAAGCGTACAAAACACGGATGCCACAAACGCAGTAAAATTATCAAGAACAAATTAATCGCAAACAAATTCGCATTGGAAAGAGGAAAACTGTAGTCGGAAGCGCTGGGTCCCTTTTTCTATATATTTAGAAATTTTTTTGTATATATTCAGTAAAATTAGCAAGAACAAATTAATCGCAAACAAATTTGCATCGGAAAGAAGAAAACTGTAGTCGGAATCACGTTATCGATTTTCTTTGGTATTACCAGTGTCTGATGATTAAAATTTCACGTCCCCCTACTCATTAATATTCACAAAATTTAAACATCTTCAATAAAGCGTACAAAACACACAGATGCCACAAACGCAGTAAAATTATCAAGAACAAATTAATCGCAAACAAATTCGCATCGGAAAGTGGAAAACTGTAGTCTGAAGCGCTGGGTCCCCTTTTCTATATATTTAGAAATTTTTTTGTATATATTCAGTAAAATTAGCAAGAACAAATTACTCGCAAACAAATTCACATTGAAAAGAGGAAAACCGTAGTCGGAACCGCTGGGTCTCCTTTTCGATATATTTAGAAAATTTTTTCCTATATATTCAGTAAAATTAGCAAGAACAAATTAATCGCAAACAAATTCGCATCGGAAAGTGGAAAACTGTAGTCGGAACCGCTGGGTCCCCTTTTCTATATATTTAGAAAATTTTTTCCTATATATTCAGTAAAATTAACAAGAACAAATTCATCGCAAACCAATTCGCATCGGAAAGGGGGAGACCGCGTTAATAATCGCGTTATCGTCGTCCCAAGTTGTCTGTAAACAAAGTCCTCGAATTCTCGACCCATTTCCTACAAGGACACGCGACGAAGACGTTGACGATCAAGGAATCGCTGACGACTGTCAACAAATCCGCGGGCAGAACGCCTCGCTGGCTAATTCAGCGAATAAAACGGGAGAATCATCGCGTCATCCCGACGATTATTTAGAAGGAAACCGCGAGCGGTGTTGATTCACGTAGTCATTTATGCAAGCGGACCGGCGCTGTCGTCATTTCGGTGTCTTATCGACGTTTCTGCGAATCCTCGCGAAATTATTCCGCAACCAAACACAATTTCGAGACGCCGCGATAACGTGGCCGTCGATAAAACAATATTTACCTTTGGTTCCCCGAAATTTAACCCGTTATGGGTCGCTGAAACCAAACGGGTGGCAGACATTTTGTTTACCGTTCTCAGTCGATTCGCGTTATTGAATTCTGTACGGTGCTTCTGCGTTCTTTCCTTATTCATTTTTCAGTTTGAGATGGCGAAGAGAAATAAAATTTTATTGCTGCGTTCATAAAAGTTAATTCTTTGCACTCGGAGACTTATCTTGGATCGTCTACTGGAAATTCGAACGCGTTTGTTCAGACAATAATGGTTATTGCATTTACGATGCAAGGAAGCGGGCGAGCTCGAGAATGAAATATTGAAATGTTAAAGCAATTTCACTTCTTCCTTTATTCCTGCTTTTACAGGCACCTTTTGCGTGCAATCTTTGTGATGACAATTTTTATATCTGTAGTTCAGTGGTTACTATATATAAATAACACTTTTTATGACATTTTAATGATGCAGATTTTATGAAGCAAAAATTTCGAGTCACTTCAATAGAGACATTCAAGTTGACAAACAAATTTATAAAAAATACAAGGGGTTGCATCATTTTACAGTAATTAATTACCACTCAAGGCTTCAATACATTAATAAAGTCAGAGCAAAGCCAACATTTCTTAAAAACAACGCTCACTTAATATATTACACGATCCTGTTGATAAACAACCGGTTGCCAACGCGGCACAATTTTTAAACAAACATGCAGCTGCACCTGTCTTGCTCAACGTTGTGCGAACCGCATATTTGCAACGTCTCTGTCCAGTGTTTGCACACTAAAGTGCGCGCCATAATCATAACAACAATAATGAGAAGAGAAAAACCTCGCCCGCTCGAGTTCCACGGAGTTTTATCAATTTTCTAGAGCAATTAATCTCGCTGCGCGGGAGATAACGTCGTACGCTCGATCCAGAACGGGTCAACCGTATTGAATCGCGATCTCGAGTGGAAGATCGATGCCGCAATCGAAGATCGAGCGCGATCGGTGTTCACCTGTTGTAAAACTCCGAAGACCGCAGCCTTGAAGCGAGAAGCGAGCGCGCGCGCGCGCGCGTTCGCGATTGTCCTTATTATCAGATGTTACGCGTAATATCTCTCCCGTAATGTCTTTACACCGGCTCGCCTCTCATTAGCTTTCACGGAACGCTATTATTAGAGAATCGAGCATGACAACGTGCACGGATTTGCCAGCTCTTGCGGAAACGTTGCCGAGCAACCAGCCGATTTCGACGATCGTCTTCCGATCAGAAATCGAATAGGTTCAAACGTTGATACAGTGATGACGCGAAGAGTGTGACAACTTCGGGTCCGAAACTTTGCTTTCAACGAGAGGTACACGATTCCTCGAGGTTCCTTTGTTTTTTGCCGCTAACGTGTTGCAACATCGAGCCGAACTACCGAAACTCAATATCGATGCATTGTAAAATGCTTTTCTGTTTTTTATTATTTGTTCATGAATCTTTTACCAACATATTTGTCACATTTTTCTGATTAAAATGGGGCCAAATATGACCAAAGTAATTCCGGTGCATATTTATACATTGAATTGGAGATAATAAGTTTTTGAAACAGAAAATTACATAGTAGATATATATGCACCGAATTATGTCATATTTGGTCTCATTTGAATCAGAAAAATGTCACAAATACGCTGACAGAAGTTTCATCACGAAATAATGAGAAATGAAATAAAGTTTGGCCGATTGGCCAATGAAGCTCGCGTGTTGGCTCGCCTAGGAAAATGTTAGAACAAAGAAAACGCTCGTGCGAAATTCACTGACCCTGTTCTAGCTGGAACATTTCTGAGGAGATTTCTCTCCTGAAATCGAAGAGGAACAATATCGCGGGAAACGCGCGCGCGAAAACCAGCCGATCCAAGGGGTTTGATCTCTTCTTACTATAGTGGTGTGCGAGAACTCGAAAATGTCGAGTCGAAACGAGACGAGAATTTTTCTCGAGATCGGCACGATTTATCGATAATGTTCGAGATTCTCGAAAGTCTCGGGATTCTCGAAAAAGTTAGGGTGTTCAGTACTCGATTACCGTTATGAGACTCGCTTCAAAATCGATCGCGGTATGAGATTTCCGATATTTGAGTCTCGTGATTTAATTTGAATGATTTAATTCCCGAAAATTACATTGTAACATGTATTCATTGAATCTTCTTTTTTCTTCCTCAATTCATTGCTATAGTTTGAAAATCCCGAAACTTTCGAGAACTCGACCCGCCTCGACCATCGTACTGTTAGTACTGTTACTCGCTGACAAGGCCGTGTGGCGACTTCATCCGTGGACCTTTAACGATCCTGTTAGCGGTGGTTAGGGCTGTATCGTGCAGATAACGTCCCATTGACGCGTCGATTTATTCCCCAATAAAGAAACCAAGATCGCCACGAGATATCAAACATTCCACGATCTAACTACCCTCGGGAACGACGCTAGAGAAATTCCACACGATTGCGACAGAAACGGTTTCGCAGGTGGTAAAGATGTGTAATGGACTGTCTGTCTCTGAATTACTAGTAAGGGACTGCAGTTAATCGAAACATTTAGAATAATTGGTGCAAACCGCCCGTCAACTAGGCATAAAATTCATCCTTTGACTCGTAGGTTATGTTCCGGTAGGAATTTTCAATTAAATGAACGACGGAAGCTGTGAATTTTACACAGAGCTTTAACACTAGAACTACCGAGCAGTGATGCCAGAAACAACCAGAACTGGTTGTTTTTTTCCTCTCCTCCTTTTCCCCTTCTACTACCTGAGCACACTCCAACGCAGTGATGCCAGAAACACCCTAAACTGGGTGGGTTTTCCTCTCCTACTTTTTCCCCTTCCACTACCTGAGTACACTCCAACGTCCCCCACTAAGACTGTAGACTGGTCACGTGACGTGCCGCGCAACGTGTTACATATTATTCTGGTCATCAGAGAGGTGGTAAACTGTATTCCCCTCGGTTTAACCGATCTGGTATCATTGCTCCAACGTCCCCCACTAAGACCGTAGACTGGTCACGTGACGTGCGGCACAACGTGTCACATATTACTCTGGTCATCAGAGAGGTGGTAAACTGTATTCCCCTCGGTTTAACTGATCTAGTATCACTGCTCCAACGTCCCCCACTAAGACCGTAGACTGGTCACGTGACCTGCCGCGCAACGTATCACATATTACTCTGGTCATCAGAGAGGTGGTAAACTGTAATCCCCTCGATTTAACCGATCTGGCATCACTGCTACCGAGCACTAAATGCAACCGGCGTATATTGCCTTATAACAACGACGATATTCCATCTATTCAGATTTCGTAAAATTGTTTAAATATGCAATTCAATAGAGAAGTGTACTAAAAAATCACTCCTGAAAACATATTTATAATTTCAATATTTGCAGAAGAAAAATTTAGGAACCAGTCACTTTGACTGGTCCGGTAGTTCTAGCGTTGAAACTGCAAAAGCATTCCAATTCGAAATATTAAATCTACAATTCTTTAGCACATCGTTAATTCCTCCGAACACGAGCGACGCTCGCGCGTCGAAAGTTTGAAAGTTCGAGGGGTTTCGGTGCCGCGACGAATCGGAAAATCGAGGATGTTTGTTCGCGAGGGTCTCGACCCATTTCCACGGAGATCTCTCTCTCTCTCTCTCTCTCTCTTCTCTCTCTCTTTCTTTCTCCCTCATTCTCTCTCCTCCTCTCTTCTGGGAATCGATACGCTCCGGGAAAAGGCTCGCGACGCGTTTAGTCGAACAAGCGGTTAAGTAACCGTGGCGTCGAGCAATTTGTACAATTTTTCCGGCGGGATGCAAACGGGGTTTCGCAATGGACTTACGTTCCGAAGCGCACGCGTAATTTTTCACCGTTAGAATTCCTCCGGTCTGTTCAATAAAATGAAAATATGGCGTAGAGGCGATCGGAGTCGAGAACCGTTTCTAAGCAAGCGTGAATACACATTACCTACATACGTGCATACATACACGCTCGCGAGCGCACGGAAACGCGCACTTTCGCGCGCCGGAGATAAACTTTACGCGATACTTACTTTTATGGCTTACGCCTGGCGTGTTCGGTACGTTTGCTTTCGGTCAACGCCGGTTTAGGGTAAACGCAATTTCCACAGGCCCGACTGCGAAACTGTTCTCAAGATGTCTCGCAACGATGACGAGCGTCTCTCGTCGCTTTTGGCGTCCACGAATCTGCGTTTCGCGAGCGGAACTGTGTCGCCAGCAAGCGAACTCTGAATGACTGGCTGAAGTTTGCTTCGGCGCTGTAATTGCTTTTTGTAAGTCGCTTTCCATGACCAGGGAAAAAGGCTCGCATTCCACGAAAACCGAGCATACGAGTTCGACTGTGAACTAGTCGTTAAAATTCTTCGGTTCAACAATGTAGAATGCGCGCGTTTTAAACTCCGCGTTCTCTGTAACTAATTTCGTCATGTATTTACTATTTAACCGTTTGCATTCGAATAGCCACTCTGAGTCATCAGTAAAAATTTCCACACTATTATTTAAAATAGTTTTCATATATTATTATGTCGATATGGAATCGCGAAGTTCATGAAGTTGACTTCCCCCTTGAACATATCGCAGAGAAGCTACTCGATCGATGGAATTTGAAAGATGGCTGCTGATAAGAAGAAGGTCGCCAGATCAGTGATACCAGATCGGTTAAATCGAGGGGAATACAGTTTACCACCTCTCTGACGACCAGAGTAATATGTGATACGTTGCGCGGTACGTCACGTGACCAGTCTACGGTCTTAGTGGGGGGCGTTGGCGTGTTCTCAGGTAGTGGAAGGGGAAAAGGAGGAGAGGAAAAACAAGCAGTTCTGGTTGTTCCTGGCATCACTGTGCCAGATCGATCCTAGACGTCAGAGAGAGAGAGAGAGAGAGAGAGAGAGAGAGAGAGAGAGAGAGAGATTTAATAATAAATATTCTCTCCTTTAAATAAATTGTTGTGCTCGAGTTCTACGTTCTACCAGCGAGGAGGAAGCGGGGTTTCCGCAACAATATTATTAAATTCGTCTCTATTCTATAAATTGCTAAAACTTCAACTGTTGTATGAGAAAACAAGTTTAATTTCAGCTGCACGCAAGAAACGATCACCGTAACAAATTTCGCCTTCTCTGCTCCAGTTCTAACAATTTTAATTTTGCTGGAACGTGGATAACGTTTTCAATGTAAATATCATTACATCGATTAAAGCTTAACATACGAATGGCAATCACGATTTTAATATCACGGGAAGAAAATCATCCGAATTTTTCTAAGATGAATACAATCTAAAGTGTCCAAGGAGCGATCACAGTGGCAAATTTCGCCTTCTCTGCTCCAGTTCCAACAATTTCAATTTTGTTGGAAGATGGATAACTGTTTCAATGTAAATATCATTACATCTGTAGCGTAACATACGAATGGCAATCACGATTTTAATATCACGGGAAGAAAATCATCCGAATTTTTCTAAGATGAATTCAATCTAAAGTGTCCAAGGAGCGATCACAGTGGTAAATTTCGCCTTCTCTGCTCCAGTTCCAACAATTTCAATTTTGTTGGAACATGGATAACTGTTTCAATGTAAATATCATTACATCTGTAGCGTAACATACGAATGGCAATCACGATTTTAATATCACGGAAAGAAAATCAATCCGAATTTTTCTAACATGAATACAATTTAAAGTGTCCAAGGAGCGATCACAGTGGCAAATTTCGCCTTCTCTGCTCCAGTTCGAACAATTTCAATTTTGCAGCAGTTAACGAGCAGAGAGTTGAACAGAATAAACTCGTTCTGAAGAAAAAAGTATCTCGCCGGCGTTTTCCAAGGATTTTCCATCGGGGAATTCGATTCGCCGATAACTCGAGTCAAGAAATTCCACGTCGTCGTCGTCGTTGTCGTCGTCGTCTAATGGTTCAGAGAGCGTTTCTATCGATCCGGACACGGTCGACGAACGCCACGGTGTAAATCGTGGGGGAAAATAACGACAGATCGGATCGAACAATCGATCGAGGAGATATCGGTTTTCTCGGGCCCGGTCTCCGGAAGATCGATCGCTGGACAATAACCGCGGCGACACGCTCGCCCCCGCTTCCGCAACGAGAAGGCATTCCTCGCGAGCACAGTTTTCTCCGGGATATATCGGGCCGAGGGAACTTTCGAATATGCAAATTCCATCGTTTTACCGGTTTCGATTCTTCATACGCTCTCGTTACGTAACGTTATTAAAGGTTAGGGTTTGCCCGGCTAATTGCCTGATGAAAATTGAAACAAACAATGCTCGACGGAATTGCTCGATCATCGACGACCCGAGGACACGGAGTTTCTTCGATTCCGATGTTGCGTAATGAGGCTTTTGATGTAACTATGCTATTTAGGGGATCATTTGGGATTAGACTGTTTCCGGGTTTCCGTCAACGATTTTTCTGGCCTTGCGAAAACGTTGACTGAATTACTGAATTCACAATTCTTTAGGTTCCATTGTTAAATACATTGTGAACATTTTACAACTTGAAACGTGCAAGTACATCTTGCATAAAGACGTATATATATTGCAAATATTTGATCCCACAAAACACTTGAAAATTGAAAATAAGAAGTATAAGATGAAACATAAGAAAAGTACAAAAACATTGATTTCTTTTTAAATAGCTTTAATAAATCGGGAAAACAATTTAACAGTATTTTTAAATGATTTATAAATGTTTTCACAGTCTTGCATTTGATATACTCACCAGTGATGCCGGAAACACCCAAAACTGGGTGGATTTTCCTCTCCTCCCTTTCCCCTTCTACTATCCCATTCCACTACCATGAGTACACTCCAACTTCCCCCACTAACACCGTAGACTGGTCATCAGAGAGGTGGTAAACTGTATTCACCTCAATTTAACTGATCTGGCACCACTGATACTCCTGTCATAAACGAATGAACTCCGTAATCCAGTAATTACGAACATAATCGTTAAGAACGGAACAGCATCATCATTTCTTCGGAAAGATTCAGGAGTTGCCGAACACAAAATGTCCAAAAAAGATACATTTCTCCACTTCCCCGATGAAACCAGATTTTATACTGAGGATCGTCGAACTGCTCTGCTAATAAATTTATTTTTTTAAACTAAGTAACTCTCGCGGCTCGTAATTGAATCATAAAGCGAGGGATTAGCGTGTGCCGGTAAAAGCGACTTTACGCTCCAATGAGCAGGGAAAATCGGATCGTTATCCTGTCCGTGAGAGAGACGATGGAAAAGCTTCGTGTCGCGTTATCGACCCGAGCAATTAACGCGTGCTTATCGTTTTATCGGAGCTTTCCATTAATCAACTCATTCTCCTTTTACGTTTTTTTTTTTAGGGAGCTTTAGATCCAACGACGCAGTGCCTCGTTATCTAATCTAATCGGATGCACCATCCATCTGCGGCATTGACTAGCAGAGCTCGTTTTCGGTTGAAAAGCGAGCAAAGTAACTTGCGTAACCAAGGGCCCTCTCGTTCCTCGTGGGAATGCACTTTCCCTCGTGAAAGAGATTGTAAAATATTCAAGGGCGAGCAGCACGTCGGACAGCGCGAAGCCTCCCAGCGTTTTTCTCCCTTTCGGACCGAGTCTTTTCACATGGAATTTTCGGGGCGTTTTTTTGCCCCACGGGTCCCCACAGAATCCTCCCAAGATGACATTATCTCCGGCACATGGTGCGCGTTTAGTATCGTTATGGATTATGCCCGGATTACGAACCCTTCACGGAAAGTGCTCGATCAAACGAATTTATTTATTTTTTACCGGCGGAAAAAATTTTCTGGTTTCATTTTTGTGGGATCTTGTAGATTGAGCCTTTAGAAATGTTCTTGTGAAATTCCGAGTTTGAATTCGCATTCATTTGGGAATTATTAATAATTGAAACGTACACGAGTCTCGGTATTGTAGATGTTCTGGGTCTAAAATATTTAATCTTTGTTAAGGTGGTAATCTGTTTTTTTTTTGGTAAAAGGGTTGATTTATTTTTACAGGATCTTGTTACTTAACTTTTAAAAAATGTCTTTATAAAATTACATGTTAGAATTTATAATATTTTCAAAGTTATTAATTATTGAAGCGCAAGTCGCGCCGTTGCCGTTTCGAGTTGCAAGTTCGATCTTCAAAGGCGTCCTTATTAATACGATTAACACTAAACCTACCACAGTCAAATTACCGGTTTTTTATTTCACAATTATTTGAATTATAAAAAGGCTTTCATAGGAGATTACTAAATTAACTTCTTTATTTAAGCATGAATTATAATGAAAACCGCACAACGTTTAAGCAAATTCAATCTTCTAGTCGGCAGAACAATGAGTATTCGGAGATAATCGAGAGGAGAGAAGCGACGTTGACTAAAGTTATTAATCAAAACGCGTATTACGGTAATCGCGGGAGATCTTGTCAGAAATGTTAAGAGCCGCGATCTTAATACAATAGGCGGCAGGAACTTTTATTTTCTTTTCTCCATTTGTCTAGCGTAGATGATCAAAACGGTTCGAAGTCTCCTGCCGATAGACGTTCGGTTTACATAGCTCGAAAGCGGATTAAACGATCTCCTTTCGAGCCGCAGACAAACGCTCCAAATAATTAATGTGGTATAACAGTGCGCAAGGCGCGTCATTAATTTTCACGGCCGAACTTCTCCCGCGCATCGTCGTTAAAGGGAAAATTGCCGATCGACAGTCTCGGGGATCGATTCTGCAGAAATCGGTAATCGACCGTGATACGACGATCGATTTCGCGAAACACTAGAATAATGAATCCGTTCCGCAAGATGCCGCCAGATATTGCAAATAGGTGATGTTGATTTTAACCTATAGAATTTTTATTGAGGGAACGCAACACATAAAGAAAATGATCGGTCACAGGATCGCTTACAGTGGACTGCAAACGTGTTCAATGAGTGCAAAAACAGATGAAATTGATTCAACAGGATCTAGATAATTCTTTAATATACATTCATGCTGTCAAACTGGTTTAAATTGACTTGTTTCTTTTAGAATCAGATTCCTTTTCTTTTGATGTTGATGAAGTTATAAAACCATTTTCGTGAGAAATTTTTTAATGAACTTCTACATCCACGCACGTGTTATTTTCACATTTTATTATTACAACAGGTATGGGCATTTTTGTCTCAATTGAGACAAAACCGTCCCCACCATAGCGCCCACTGTCCCCCACCATCCGCCGTTACCATAGAGGAAGGAGGTGATTCGCCCGTCGCGAACAGTGCGCAGGTCTCGCGCATGAAAGAAAGGTTGGTGGGAGAAGCAGGCGTTTGAGGGGCCCCTACCGTGCTCACCACGGTTATACAATATAAAATATAATATGAAATGCGAATGAAGCTAATCTTGTAACACGTTAATAATTTAAGTTCAGGGTTAATAATTAAGAATTTTGCTGTGAGCACATACAATTATCGAAATAGAAATAAAATGAACACAAAATTTACCATTAAAGTGTATTAAAAGTAACTAGCATGTGCTGCTTCACAAAAATAAAATTTTTATCAAGCATCATTAGCGATGTTTATAAAAATATATACCCGAACAAAAAATTCACTAAATCAATTTTCATGAAGCATCTGTATAATGTCAACAGCTGTGAAATGAAAAGTTTGAATCGAATCATTTTACAAACTGCAGTAGTGTTTAGTATTAAATCAACTAAACTGTATTCGTGTCTGTAAGCGATCCTATGGTCCACAACAGCATCTGAAATGTCGTCTCTAAACATTAATTTCTATAGGAGATGTTTACGCACGTTTGAGGACCAAGATCATCGTCCCCCATGTTTTTTCCTGTCCGAGATGCGAAACACGTGCGCTCGTAGACTAAACAGATTCCGCAGACGATGCAACAAATGTCGCTAATCGTTCTCGTTAACGGTTCGAAGAATTAGAGAGTTTCTCACGGGGTCGATAGGATTCCCGCAGATTTCCATAACGACAGAACAGAGCCTATCACCGATTCAGCAAGTAAAAGTTAGCCGACGCGCGAACCGGCTACAATTTTGCGAGCCACTCGTCGGAGGAGTTAATCTACCGTAGCTCATGGGAACGTAGCAAAACGGCCGTCGATTCCGTGCTGAACGAACGCTCTTTCTCTCTTTTTCTCTCGCGAGAAAAACGCCAGAGTGAGCAACGTTTCCTGCTTCGATGCGAATTTTCACCGGGTCCACTTTCGCCCGCAAAAACGTGATCATAAGCGTGTTGGGCAAATTAATGCAATTTATATCATTTTAAAGTCGCACGTTTCTTCTTTCGAATGCGTATTCGATTTTTCGATTTGGTGAAATGCTTCTTTTAATTCACGCGAAGAACTATGGTCATTCAATGCAGTTGCATATTTGAGAAACTGGACATTTTGAATACGTTGTTCTATTTTAATGAAATCGAGGAAATTAATCTGATTTATATCATTTTAAAGTCGCACGTTTGTTCTTTCGAACGCATTTTCAATTTTTCGATTTGCTAAAATGCTTCTTTTAATTCATGCGAAGAACTATGGTCATTCAATGCAGTGGCATATTTTAGAAAGTGGAAATTTGCAATGCGTTGTTTTATTTGAATGAAGTCGAAGAAATTAATGTGACTTATATCATTTAAAAGTCGCGCGTTTGTTCTCTCGAACGCATTTTCAATTTTTCGATTTGCTTAAATGCTTCTTCTAATTCATGCGAAGAACTATGTTCTTTTCTTCTATGTTTTCATTTAGGTTAGTATTTCCCCTTAATTCAAGCAGGAACTGTGTTCATATACTCTGTTTTATTGAATTGAAGAAAACGAACATTTCCGACATGTTTTTTTACTTTAACAGCCCGAAGGCGTAAAAGCAGTGGATTAAATACAAAGTACGATCACAAAGAACCAGTTCGATTTACAATACAAATGTATTTCATACTCTCATTGCTTCAGACCCCTCACAAAAGAGTACACATCAAAAATATTCTCTCTATCGTCGCTTCTATAATGCACAATTTTTAGCTCAAAACAGAAAAAGCTTCCAACAAAATTAAAAATTGAGAGCACATTTGGAAGAGGAAAAACGAGACAATTTTATCTTGACAGAAAGTTTCCATTGCGCTTAGAGTACAGACAACAGAGAAGCAGTAGAGTAAACAGAACCTCAAGATAAACGAGTCGCGGTAAAGAACGTCACCACAATCAACAAATGTAAAAATATAGGAGATCAATGGAGGTGTTACCTTGTGATTCCGCGGCGTCCTCGAAAGATTGCTGCGGCCGTTGATGAGCACGTTGTCGTTGAAGAACGACACGTCACAAGGCGAGGGTGGACCACCGGCGAGCTCCCATTCGGCGTCATCGGTCGTCGACGCGTCCAACGTGGCGTCCAGCACTATGATGCCACCATCACCGACCTGTAACCAAACGGGAAAGAAAACTTGAGCTCTCGGAATCGGAACGGTTATGCGTGGAATCCGGCGAGATGACTTTCGAGTCTCGACCGAGTTCCAACGAAACGCTTGTCTCTCTCCTCGATCATCGATCCGAAAAATCCGTTTCGCCACACCGAGTATCGCATCACAAACTATTCCTCCACACCGCGAAATTCATTTCTGCACTTTCAGATTAACTTCACAATCTTATTTTAGCGAGAAATCAATTAAATGTTGGGCATCTTTCAATTTTAATGCTAGAAATACGGCAGCCGACAAAATGGCGACTCCCACATTGTTTTATTCACGATCAGTGAGATCGCAAGGAGAATTTTGTGGAAAATTATTCAATAAATTTATTTCTTTTATTTTATCCAACCGAAACTTTTACTTTCCAGAATATCCTTTTCTTTATTCTCATTAATACGCGAGGCCGTTTTTTTTTTAAATGTTACATGCGTTGATTTATGAGTAAACGGTAGATTTTATGCATTTACGAATATATTAAATGAATTTAGGAACGGTGTTTAATGATTCGAGTTTTATGAAAATTATTATTCATTTAATTCCCATTTCTTGCGATCGACTCGGAAGCTTTTTATTTTGCATGTAAATCCGCAGTCAATTTATGAGAATGACAAGATTGTTTCTGGTTAGATTTTGTGCAATTCTTGTGTGAGTACGAGGAAGCAATTGTGGAATAAAAACTGTTTGAATTGGTCATAAGACAAGGATAGGTTCAGCATTAATGGGCGTGACAAATTGGTTCGTTTGAACGATGTAGAAAGCATTAATTAGCTCAAGAAATCGTTTCCGACTCGCGTTCGTTGACGCGAAGCCCAATCGTCGTCGTTTCCACCTTCTAAGATTCTAAGAAGATTTCAAGCGAGTTTGTATACCTATTCGCGCGTGAAACTCGTCCACGCGTGTCGCATTCCTGACAAATAAACCTCTCTCTTTGCTGCAGTGAACGATTGTGATCATAGTGATGCAGAGAGAAGCTCGGTGAATAAATCCAGAGACCGTATAACCAGCGAGTAAGAACGACGGTGAGATAGAAACAAGAAGAAGATCCAGTAGCGTCGATCATGTTCTCGAACGCTCAAGTATGTCCTTGACTTTGTAAAAATCGAGAAAAAATTCTTCCGTGTTATCTGATTGAATATTATCTTTCGAAAACCGTTCTCGGTGAAAAATAGAATAAGACAAGTATATTGAGTGGTTGCAACTCAATGAACAAACTCAACGCGTCAACTAAAGGGAAACAGTGGAGATAAGATTGCCGAATCGACTTGCGAACGATCGCGTTTACTCGCGAGAAACAAAATGCAAGAATTTCGACACAGATGTGCGACATTGAACACCTGAGCAAATTTGGTGGATTCTGATTATAGGTAATTATTAGAATAAAGATAAAGAAAAAGGACCAATAACAATTTCCAAGTTGTTATTAAAATCCGATTCCAGTCAGTTCATACACAGCTTATTTTAATTGAATCCTTCCACTGTCGGCCAAACGACCGGTTTCGAATTTTTTTATTTTATAATTATTGCAGTTAGTCGGATGTGCTTACAGGAAATGATTATATGAATGAGTGTCGGCAGATCGGTTAAATCGAGTTGAATACAGTTTACCACCTCCCTGATGACCAGAGTAATATGTGATACGCTGCGCGGCACGTCACGTGACCGGTCTACGGTCTTAGTGGGGGACGTTGGAGTGTGCTCATGGTAGTGGAAGGGGAAAAGGAGAAGAGGAAAAAACAACCTGCTTAGGTTGTTTCTGGCGACACTGACATGAATTCCCATACTCAAGCTCATATTAATGTAAAAAATTGCACGAAGTTTGAATAGAAACAATCTTGTCAATTTTTATAGAACACACGCCAACCACTTTTAACACGTTGACTGCCACGTCGGTCATACATGGGTGACACAAATATTTGTGTATCTTTCAAAATTAATTTTGATCATAACACAGTTGTTTGAACCGAACTCCTTTGGGATTTATACGATCTAAAAGAGTTGAAGAAGTAATTCCTGCTATGATCTATAACTCTGCAATTTTTACTACAATCATTAAACTACTTTGATTTTATGGGATTTTTGGGGGATAATTGCTCGGCAGTGAACGTGTTAATGTTCGGTCAGTGTTGATTCAAACAATAAGTATAAAAGCGTTCACAAGAGCAGAATAGTGCAACTATAAGAATTACCAATTGAACAAAATATTTGCGAGCGAATCGGAATTTTTGCCGGGGACTGTACCAGTTTGCAGACCTCGAAAACCTGCGTCGCACGAAAATTATCTCTCGGATAAAGAATCGCAAATGCGGGAAGCGTTTAATGGTACACACTGCCATGACACGCGTCTCGCGAGACTATGGCCTTTCATTATTTTGTGAATGGACATCCTGTCGATTTGGAAACAGGGTTCTGAATGGAAAACGGCACGGACGCGTCTTTGACACGCACCCCTTGTCCTTCCACTCTGTCTTGTGTTTCCTGACGAAGTCATTCGGCCGCGCGATTGGCCAAGACATGTGACGAACCTTCGCAAATATTATAGGTTGCGGACCCAACTTCCATGGGGCAGCTTCGAATGGCGTCCATATGTTACAAGAATTACAACTCGTGGGATATCCAGCTGGTAGTAATTGGAAACAAGTTTCGAAGTTGAGGCTCCGATGTTCCTCGAAGGACACTGAATCCATTTTGTGCTTTAGAGTACTTTGGATAAGGTCAATTGTTTGATTCTCGTGGGAGTCTCTTCTTTATGCTACAAACTAATATGTTACGTGTACAAATTAATCCTCGGACGGCGGACCATTTTTAGAATATACAGGGTGGCCCACATAACTCTTAACAGCTCAATATCTCGAAAACTATGCCATCAATTTTAAAGTTCTTGGTCTTAAATTGTATGGATCTGAAGGGCCTTTCTAACTACATAAACGTGAAGTGCCCCCCCTTCCCTTTCCCTTTAAGGGGGGCGGGGGTACCTTTATAATTTCAAATGGAACCCCCTATAAAACGTTACATATTCAGATTCTACAGGAAAAAACAAGTAAATTTTGTCTGAAACATTTTTTGTCAGATATCTCCATCATGAGAGATAATTGAGGATGTTTTGGACCAGACACGGTTTTAATTATTAATTTTTTTTTTTAAAGTATATTTTTAAAGATATTTCTTGTAGACACATTAGTCTTTCTGTTACCACAAATAAAACAATTATTCGTTTAGTTTAATTACCAAAAACTAAATACTTAAATGACGATTTTGGTAATTCATACAGAAAGGGCTACGAATTGCTATGTACACCTAAAATTTCCCTAAAATGTGAAACAACGAGCAACTGCAAATATCAAATTAACTTAGAAAATAAAAATGTACAGAACATCATTCGAGAAGATCATCATTTTGCGCATTTCCGAGTAGCAGACTTTGATGGATTAATAAAATCGATTTGCAGGTTCACAGAAATGAGAACTCGGTTTCGGTCGATTCGAACTTGCAAACAATTTCTCCGATCGAGAGGATCCACTCTAAAATCGATCTCGTGAAATCGAGCCAGCAACGGAGTCACGTCGTTCGATTTCCGGTCCAGTTCCGGCGTCGCAAGATTTTCGAAAGTAATTTTTCGTTATACCCGATCATTTCCTTCCGTCGTTCTCCGAGCGAGAGAGGGAGAGAGAGAGAGAGAGAGAGAGAGAGAGAGAGAGAAAATTCGGGTTGCACGGCGATCCATGGAAAAAATGCGGTCACGGATCATAACGCGAAGAAGCCGCATTACGGACGAGCAGAGATCGGGGCCGTGTAACGCAATATCGTCGGATTTGAATGCAACGTGCCTCGGACGCACCGGGACGAGAAGATATCGATCGCAAACCATACAGATTTATCGATCACCGGATGGGAAGACAGCCGCGGCGATCGGTCGACAGCGTTTGTGCCGAAAACGGTGCGAATCGGCCGCCATTTTGTTCCGCTCTCAACCAAAACGATGCAAGCGACTTTTACCGATTTTTAACTGACTTTACATTAGAAAAATATAAAAATATGGACACATTATTTTGAAAAAATTAAGATCACTTACACAAGAAATCAATTTTTATTTAGTTCCAATGCCTTCCATTATTTTGCATAATGTTCGTTAGCCTACTAATAACGAAGCAAGAGAGAAATTTTTTACTTTCAACACGGATTGTTCGAACAGTGTTTTCTCCTGAAGATACAGGTTCTGTTAACCCTTTGCACTCAAAATTTTGAACTTCGAATTAACACTAAACCTACCGAGCATTAAAATTGGCTAGAATATATTGTTTTATAAAAATAACAAGTTTGAATTTATTTAGAGTTTGTGTGATTTTGATTATAACATATGCTTTAATAAGGAAATTTATTGAATGAATTCCCATGAAGTTGTCTTTATAACTTCAGTAATTTGAAAATCAAAAATCTGAAACCGGTCATTTGACCGACTGTGGTAGGTTTAGTGTAAAAAATGTCGAGTCGCATGTGACACAGGAGTGCAAAGGGTTAAGATTGTTCGATGTTTCGAAAATGTAAAACGATACTGAATACAAACGGGATACGCCGTTTATCACGGGACAAGGCAACGAAGATTTATGGGTGGCGCCGTGAGAAGAAAGTAATTCAATATTTCCGCTTTTCCCGTTGGCGCGGCTCGTATCTCTTTGTTACGCCTTGCGTATTATGCAAGCGATCCCGCGAGATAACGCGGCCGTGAGAAAAATTGCTGGGCCATCGTTTACAGCGCAATCTCGCGTAACATGGCACCTCGGCCGAATTAACGCGGACAACTTCGAATCAGCTGAACAAAGACGTACGATTACGCGTGCTCGCGTTGATTCCTTTGTCAGCGGATCGGATCGAGCGATCGACTGCGTGACACTGCGTGATACCACGTCACGCACAATCATCAGAAACGTTTGGAATTTAGAAACGGCTGCTCGCTTGCTGGAAAGTTGATCTTCCCACGTCGAACTCATCTTCTCGATTCGTTCGTTGAATTCGTGTTGCTTTGTGTACGTTCTACCGATTATGTCAATGCAATTTCTGTCGTAAGTAAACTGCTATTATGAGCAGCTGTGATTTGAGACAGACCGAGAATTTCGGAGACTTTAAGAGTACTCTAATGCATTAAAATGATTGAGGAAAGAACGAAATTTTCAAATTTGGTTCCTGTCCCTTGAAAATGATGCTGAACAGTTTTATTCTGCATGAAGATCCACAGTCTAGCCCAGTGTCGCCAGATCCACCCAAAACTGGCTCCTCCTTTTCCCCTTCCATTATCCCATTCCACTACCTGAGGACACTCCAACGTCCCCCACTAAGACCGTAGACTGGCCACGTGACGTGCCGCGCAACGTGTTACATATTACTCTGGTCATCAGAGAGGTGGTAAACTGTATTCCCCTCGATTTAACCGATCTGGCGACACTGGTCTAGCCATAAGTAAACTGCGGATTTTATGCATTGAGTGATGGAAAAGAAATGGGTACGCATAATTTAAAGAAGTGGACATATTAACAAGATTTAGGGGCATGAGTGTATCAGTTTCTTTTTAATAAGATAATTAAGCGGAGAAAGAAATTCTTATTTAGCTCCTCTGTCTTGCAATAAATATTTTCTATTTTGTATTGATTGCAAGGCACAGGAGCCGAATAAAAATGTCTTCCTTCTTTCAATGATCTTGTTACACTGAAATGAACGATATCCTGAAATTTTTTTAATATGTATACTGCTGTAATAAATCGTATGTGCCCATTTTTCCCGTGAATGCATAAAATCCGCTGTCAATACATCACGCCAATATCGAACAAAATAAGAAAGTTAATTTTAGCTGAAACAATCAACGAGATCATTTCAGACATCTTATGTAAATTATACTAAATAGAGTATAGTTGGCTATAAAGAACGCAAACTAAATGACAATGTATTTATCATTTTACTAATTTTAATAAGCCGAAGATAATATAACAGTATTCTTGAAATCTCGCAGTGTCTTTATAGTTTTGTATAACACGCGGTCATTTTTGTCATGAATGCATAAAATCCGCAACCTAGTCGTCAGCTGACCATCAATTTGAATGAATTAATAGATACATGAATCTTTCAAAAAATAATACATATGTTTGATCGATTGTGAGGTACTCGAACGATCCACCGTGCGTTTTTCTGATTTTCTCGTTCTGTCGCGTTGGGTCGAGCGAAACCGTTTACAAAGGGATCATCTTTAAGGGGATACAAGGGCCGAACAAACTTCCGAGGGAACATAGGACGGGAAACTATGGCAATGAACCTAAGGACGAGGTCCCTGACTTCATGAGAAACTCCCAGGACGTTTCTTTCCATTATTCCGAGCGCAACGAGGTATCACTCCTAACTGGTTGGACCTTGAACCCTCCGAGAGTCCACGCGACGCCTGGTCGCCTAACGATTGCACGCGAATGCAAGTCGCTGCGGATGCACCTGCGTTCGCGAACCTGCGCCCGCATTGGTACCACCCTAATGGCAACCTACCTGCGTCTGGTCGATAGCGAAATTCTAGTGACAGTATCCGCGCCTCTATTGTCTGTTGCTAAACTGTCTATTATTCACTCAATTCTGCATATAACTTAGGTAAACAGCATATGAAATAAAAGGAGGTTAAACCTTTGCGGGCGAGAACGTCTTCTGTTGAGTTTTTCGATGTTTTAAATATGCTGATTTTCCAAAAAAGAAAAACAAGATGATTAGACTGAGAATATTTATAAGAAAATTTTCCAAGTCAGATATACAAAACAGAATTTAATTGAAATGCATTTCTCCTTTGAATAATTTTAACAGAATTTAGTCGAATGCATTTCTTATTTAAATAATTTTAACAGAATTTAGTTGAAATGCATTTCTCCTTTGAATAATTTTAACAGAATTTAGTCGAATGCATTTCTTATTTAAATAATTTTAACAGAATTTAGTTGAAAAGCACTTCTCCTTTGAATAATTTTAACAGAATTTAGTTGAAATCTATTTTATCCTTTGAATAATTTTAACAGAATTTAGTTGAATGCATTTCTCCTTTGAATAATTTTAATAAGTGCAGAATGATCTGCCAACGTCATTACCACAGAATTGCCACAGAAATATTGAGTTGATTTTCCGCTCTTCCTTTTCCCCTTCCACTATCCCATTCCACTACATGAGCATACTCCAACTTCCCCCACTAAGACCGTAGACTGGTCACGTGACGTGCCGCGCAGCGTATCACATATTACTCTGATCATCAGAGAGATGGTAAACTGTATTCCCCTCGATTTAACCGATCTGGCGACACTGCGTTGGAGTTCTAAATACTTAACGACACGCGCAAAAATAAATTCGATTTTATTCGTGTGCTGTGCACAATCCTGATTGTCAAGCTTGTGCGATGCTGATCACAAACGTATCAAATTTAAATGAACACAACGATCTGTCGAATTGCAAAAATCGTCGAATCGAATGACGTTCACTAGATTTCACTGCGCACAGTCTTCTCGACAGGGACGTTATCTACCGTCGTGTCGTTTCCGTCAGAAACGGAACAGTAAATCATGACCGCGAAAACGTGATAGCAGTTCGCGCGGATGCTTGTCGTTCTTATCGATGTGTCGTCATTCGCGATGACACGTGAGACCGGATCCACGCTGGTCGCTGCGACCGTTCCCCTAATTTCCCGCTGACAATGATAAAAGGGAGAGAGAGGGAGAGAGAAAATCAGCGCAGTCCCATTCGCGAGTTACGCGTTTCGCATTTCGCACAGCGACCTGGAGGAAACGAACAAGATCAGAACCTAGCGGTCTTCGTCGTGGAGATCGCGGTCGAGACACGGTACAGCACAACGTTGCAACGATTTAAGACAATAATAGACAACCTCGAAACCGATTTTATCTGCATTAGCTCCTCGGAGCGCGACTTTCTCCCCTCTGTTCCACTTTTCACGGTGTTTTCCCTCTCGAACCGTCCTCGACAACGCCTGGAGCTCGAGAGAGGCTCAATTCGTGATTTGCTTGGATTTATCGAAACAACAGACTTGCAAATTGTGGCTTTGGTTTCCCTGTGAAAATTGAGGTCGTCCATTTTAAAGCTAACTTTTTAGGTGCTGGTCAAACTTCTGGTTCCAGGTTATTTAATTTATAATTATGGATTGAAGAACATTATAAAGATGCTTCTATTGGAAACGATTGAATAGATTGCTTTATTTAGGAACGTATTATAATAAAAATTGCTTGAAATCTCGTTGCATTCGTTCTCGTCGTTTTTATAGGTCAACATGTATCAGTTGTCATCAAGGTTCGGCAGGTTTGGTGTTAAACTTGTGTAGTCTTGTTAAAAAATAATGAATACGAGCAAAAATTATACTATATCAGGGCCCGCTCTAGGGGCGGGCAACTCGGACATTTTTCCGGGGCGCCATTTTGGCTTTATTTAAAAAATATATATATTCTTAAGGGGTGGCAATTTGTCTTTTTGTCCGGGGCGACGTAACCGCTAGAGCGGGCGCTGACTACATTGTGCTTCGAATATTCGTTTAATTATTTAAAAATGTTTCCCTTTTTCCCCGCAATTAAAAAATATTCCAATTCACCTGAATTTCAATGGCAGAGGATCCATTTTCTTCAAAATGGCGTCTTGTACACCTTCTCACCTCTGTAACCACTCTCATAACAACTAGTGGCAATCAATTATTTAATTAAATATTGAAAATTATAGTGCCCCATATTTCCAAAAATGTCAGCAAACAGAATTGCGAATTTTACTGCGATTTTAAAAATTTATGTCTTCAATCTTAGCGGTTGCCCAATATGTGTTCGATTTTCTGGGGTTTCAAGGTGGCTCATTTTTTAAAAATCACCCGAACGATTGTTTTATTATTGAGACATTTTAATGGAACTTTTGGAGTTAGTATGATGCTCGGAGGTTCTAATTACTGCATGGGTGCATCGTTTCGAAGCGACGAGTTTATCCTCCAGACGAGATCTCCGCGTTTAGCCACCGTCAGCTCGGAACCGCGTGAATCAGCGAGAATTTCGCTCGTTTCGCGGAACCAGAGAAAAATGGTAACCGCTTTCGTCGCGAAAATTTTGCGTGAGACTAACAAGCGATGACTCCCCGTTTCGCTCTGCGTCAACCTTCTAAATTAGAGTCGGCGGGGGAATGATTCACGCGGTGTCAAGATCGATTCTGAGGTCGTTCTTGAGCTCTGTTCCATTTATATCGATCGTCGATTCTGGAGCGATAACATTCGCGGAAGGGATTAAAGAAACGATCGATCGATCCCGGACTGGTGATCGCGATTTACAACGAGGAACGAGATTGTCCACAAAATATTTCTTTGTTCTTTCTCTAGTTTATAGTTTTTTTTCTAGTTTATAGTTTTTTTTCTAGTTTATAGTTTCTTTTTCTAGTTTATAGTTTCTTTCTGTAGTTTATAGTCGCATTAACATCATAGATATAGTTAGCGACTAACTCTAGCAATGGGTTCTATTTAGTATAATTTACATAAAATTTCTGAAATGATCTCGTTGATTGTTTCAGCTAAAATTGACTTTCTCATTTTGTTCGATATGTGCGTGATGTATTGACAGCGGATTTTATGCATTGATCACAAAAATGGTTCGGTGTAATTTGAAACAGTGAAAACATTAGGAAAAAAAATTTAAAGGACTGCTATATTATTTTCAACTTGTTAAACATATTAAGAAGGAAAATAAATTTCTATTTCACTCCAGTTTGTTGCAATTCTGGTGGAACATTTTTATTTTGCATCTGCTGTCCAATGATGTAGAAAAGTGGACGAATTTCTGTTTAATCTCATCGACGATATTCTCTTGTCTAAAAACGTACATTTGCTTAAACATCTAGGAACAAATAATTCAAGAAAATGGCTCAACGTATACAACGAGTGTTGTCGGTTCGTGTGGCTCGTGTTAATCCAGTTTCTCTTTGTAGCTATCATTTAACTATCACGTCATTACTCTAATTATCACTGAACCTTAGTAACGAACCTCTGGCATGTGAACTTTCACAAGAACTATCTAAGAAACAGCAATGAAAATGTTTTTGAGTGCATCGCGTGGCTCTATTGACACATCTGGCTGGTTTCAGTCGAGTTTGCTCAAACTCTTCAAAGTGGACGCTTTTAATGATTTTATAGCAACAATGACTCGATATCCGCTCCAATCTTAATATATTCATTTTCTTCTGCATACTTCCGAACCAATTTCTTCGAGGCCGAGCTCAAATCTCTTATTCGAACCAATACAAAAATAACGAACCACATATTCAAATGGCCATAAAATGGCGACAGCCCCAACGTCCAAAGATTACTTCCGGTAATAAATAACATAATAGACTCATCATTCGGCTGTACAAAACCATATTTTCTGCTGCTCACTTAAAGTTTAAAATTGAATGATTCCATTCGACGATTACAAAACGCGGAAAATTGGAAAAAATCGTAGAATTTGAACAGTAAGAGTTAACAAAATTAGAGAGACGAAGAGACCATAAGTTTGTCATGGGAATATCGACCCCCATTGCGCAACCATAGAGTAAGTGAACTATAAGGATACACGAAAGTAGAATCGTTCATTTAAACAACGCGTGCGAATCCGAATTCGCGAGCAGCTGTCCGTGTTGCCAATCGCGTTTCCTCGGCGGGACCGAGCCGGTCAAGGTCAAACGAGGTCACGCGTTCCGAATTTCACCGAAGGAGAGAGGATGAGACCTCGTTTCCCGCGAGAGAGTCCTTGGTCATCCCGGGGACCTTGCCCCCAGGTTTATTTGCCGACCGAACGATCACGACCAGCGGAAAAACCGCACGGCGAATAAATATGGCGGCCGAGGTTCGTTAAATCGATTTTACGCCCTTTAAACCCTAGGCTCGAGGAGTCGCTCGGTGATTTATAGACTCTTAACGATTTAATAAAGACCGTTGTAAGGATTTGTTCTTGTTGAGCGCAAAGTTGTAAAAAGGAACGGTATTTCTAAAGTATTACAAATCGCTCTGCGCTGCTGTCTGCTCCTCTTGCGAATGTAAAGGCAAGATGGCGGCTGTCTGAATGGCCATTCGACTGTCGATTATCGTTGTTAAATCCGTAAGCAAACTTCTATTTTTATTACTCGGTTTATAAATGTCGGGATGAAAGCGTACGTTTCCTTTTTTATCTGGCAGAAGATAAATTAGAAAAAAACGTTGCTGGGCATTGTTACTATTAATCCATTGCAGACAAACATTCCCGAGGACATATCCCCTATGAAACAGGATTGTGTGCTGAAAAAAGCTGAAGATAAGAATTGAATGTGTGTGTCAAGCTATTTTAAAGGCGACACACACGTTAATCCTCACAAACGGTTAATATATTATTTTTTAAACGTTTTATATAGGGACATGAAACTACACATTGGGAACAATAAACAGGTTAATCATCGTGCTGATCCAAATTGGTAAATCTACCGAGCATTAAAAGTGGCTTATTTGTTATTTGTTAACACCAAATTTGTTCCACAATAACTGATGGGTGATTCTTATAGAGTTTCCTGTGCTGATTCCGAATCTGTCCTTAGTTTTTCTCCTACACGCACAGTTTTTGAGGAAAACGGCTTTTTAAAAAAAACCTATTTTTCAACTTTAAACAAATATTGTGATGTTATTATAAAAAATATTGAATTGTTCTTTGCGGCATAAGATTCTGTAGACTTTCCCGAATACAGTGATATCCAATATTAATACATTATGATTGTTTAAGCATGTTTAAATATTGTTTCCATTTTCACGTTAGGTACAGCAAACCACACTGCCTCTGTTAATTTCTTTTTGTAGTTGCCGATGGAACAATTTCTTTAAAATATGCCCGTGCAAAAGTGTGAAGGGGTTGAGATGCTAAGTGAAACATAGAAGAAGCGTGTTTTCCAACGAAGACACGGGAATTATACGGTCACGGGAGGTCGTCCGAGCACAGGACTCACCGGGAGAAGGTCCTCGATAGCCGATCAGCCAAAGAAACCGCATTCGCGTGTGTCGTGGCCTGGCGGGTGACATTCCATAAGCCGCCATGGGAATTCTCGTATATGGCCGTCTTAGAGCGGCTCCACGGGAGACGAGTGAAGCCATGGAGGACCCGTTATCGGGTCCAACAGCCTGCTCGATCCTCGCGTCCGCCTTCTAAGGAGCAGCTAACGATCCCGCCGCTTCTGTCGCAACAACGCCACGATTTTTGGTATGTAGGCCGCGCGACAATAGCCCTACCTCGTCCTTTACACTTCTAGACCAAGCATCTCACGAGCCTGATCGAAATAATTGAATTCTCCGATCTCCTTCGACGACGCAAGCGGTAGCTAATTACTAGACTGTGGATTCGTATGCCTATATGGCGCGTACAAGTTTTTGAAATTCAAGACGAGCGTATCGATAAAAATTAATTGCATTATTATTTCATGTTTGCCACAAGGAATCTTCTAGTCGACACGATACACATTTATTCGATCGACACATTTATTTCTAGACGAGACCATACTCATCATTTTCAATTCCTCATTATTAGACTGCGGGTCTTTCTGCAAGATAAAAACTGTATGCGTCCGTTGCAAGAAACAGGAGCCATCTAGAGATTTCTTTTTCCTTTAACACTAAACCAACCACGGTCAAATGACCGGTCTTATATTTTGCAATTATTGAAATTATAAAAATTCACTTATGAAAAATACTGGAATAAATTTCTTGATCTAAGCATCTATTATATTGGAAATTACGGACAATCTCTATAAATTTAGTGTTCCCATTTTAAAATGGCATCAATTACCTATACTTTTAATGATCGGTAGGTTTAGTGTTAATCATATTACTAAATCGTAAATAATACAATGAACTCTTCAATTTTTCTTAACCTTCCTACTGTTTTAAATTACAGCTACTAACTTCTGTCATAAATGTATAAAATCCCGCTGTCCGATCATTACGAACCGTTTCGTTAATGATCTCCATCTAAAGCCCCTATAATATCTAAATACTGTCTTATGCGAATAGTGACCCGCATTTCCAGGGATAATACAATACTATATCAGAGACAGTATATTAACATCGTAAATCTTTTTATTATCGGATTTCTAACTAAATTGCTGCGATTATATCTCGTTTTTCCCGGTTACTGAGTCGACCATCAACGTGTTACAAGTTTAAAAGCAGTATCACGAAGCTGTCTAACGATTTGTTCGCAAGGCAATCATGGCTCAACATAAAGCAAGATATAAAAATTGAATAGTATAGATCTAATGTGATCAATTGAAAAATTTCTGAGAAATTAATTTCGTCTATTTTATAGAAATCGCCCACAATATGCCACGAAGTCGATCGATCTTCCCTGCACGGCCTCCCGAGGTCTAGAATTTTTCGACCGCGATTTTGACACCTGAGAACGTTCGTCGGGGCAGGTAGAACCGGTTGTCTGGCAGCCACGTGATATTATCGATCGATCCGTGCAACGTTCGCTCCAGGATCAGCCCGAGTTTCGTTTGCATCCGATGATCGATGCCGATCGACCTCGCTCGTAATCTTTTTGTTATCAAGATCGGTCCAAGTTTTCTTATTTCGCATTGTCAA
The DNA here is from genome assembly GCA_913789915.3 of Sphecodes monilicornis. NCBI lineage: Eukaryota > Metazoa > Arthropoda > Insecta > Hymenoptera > Halictidae > Sphecodes > Sphecodes monilicornis. The sequence continues at coordinate 22,775,805 of OU565291.1, forward strand.
TCAGTCTATAAGCTGTCATTATTTTTAAGGCGAATGCAGTGGAAATTAGCCTGTGGATCATACGCGTTCGAGACTCCAACAGAACCATTGAATTTGGAGGGCAAGAGTGTTTATCAGACGATGGATTATACTATCGTCGAACGCGATTAGATTTCAGTTTGTTTACAGTCAACATATCCCACAAAAGCCAACCGGAGCAAGCAGCTCCAGCTGCGATCTATGGAATGCGCTCGGAGGATCGCGGAATCGGTGGAAACTCGCGAGCGGACGAATAGTGTAATAGTTATCGAGCGAAAGAAGGTCAAGGATACCTTCTCGAGGCACAAACCCGATTACCCGCGGCTGTAACACGGCAAACCTGCCGACCAAACGAGAGAACAGTGGTTCTTCGCGGCTGCACTGCCGTTTTCGCGTTCCTTTCTCTACTGGTCGCGATCTATTACGATCTCTTGCAATTTTCTGCGATCTGGTGAGATCTGTTGAGATCTTTTGAGATCTGTTGTAATCTTTTGCAACCTCTTGCGATCATTTGTGATCTTCTCCGACTTGATGCGACCCTTTTGCGATCTTTTGCGACCTCTTGCAATATTTTGCGATCCGTTGGCGACCTCTTGCGAATCGTTTACGATATCTTGTGACCTCATGCGATCCGTTTGCTACCTCTTGCGACCTCTTACAATCTTTTGCGATCCGTTTGCGATCTCTTGTGATCCGGTTGCGACCTCTTGCGAACCGTTTACGATCTCTTGTGACCTCACGCGATCCGTGTGCTACCTCTTGTGACCTCTTACAATCTTTTGCGATCTGTTGTGATTTCTTGGGATCCCTTTGCGACCTCTTGCGAACCGTTTACGATCTCTTGTGACCTCACGCGATCCGTGTGCTACCTCTTGTGACCTCTTACAATCTTTTGCGATCTGTTGTGATTTCTTGGGATCCGTTTGCGACCTCTTGCGAACCGTTTACGATCTCTTGTGACCTCACGCGATCCGTGTGCTACCTCTTGTGACCTCTTACAATCTTTTGCGATCTGTTGTGATTTCTTGGGATCCCTTTGCGACCTCTTGCGAACCGTTTACGATCTCTTGTGACCTCACGCGATCCGTGTGCTACCTCTTGCGACCTCTTACAACTGTTTGCGACCTCTTGCAATCTTTTGCGACCTCTTGCAATCTTTTGCGACCTTTTGTAGTCTCTCGCGATCCGTTTGCGACTTCTTGCCAACCGTTTACGATCTCTCGGTACCTCTTGCGACCTGTTGTGTCGTCTTACCATTTTTTGCGACTCTTTCGACTTCTTGCAATCTTTTGCGACCTCTTGCAATGCCTCTGCAATCATTTGCGATCTCTTGCAATTCCTAGCAGATTTTCGACCGGCGAAAACGATTGACATACTGTGATACCCGAAGAACAAACAGATATACAAGAGCGGATAGAACGAGTGACGCATTCGCGATACCGGATATCGGTGAGCTGTCTCATATAGGTTCTTCATTACCAATCGATAAACAGCTGTCTGATTCACCGAGCCGTACCCTAAACTAGTTCCATTGGCTTCCCGGCTGAAATGTTTGCGCGAGGTTCAGCCCGGTTGCTGTTGACTATCCTGCGACAATCGACGCGACGTTCGATACGTTGCTAGAAAACGTATTGGCATTCGACGAGAATCGGAGCCCGATACAACCTGGCGACGATCCAGGTACGTTCCGACAATATTGTCCAACATCGGTTTTGTGTTTCGACAACCATGAAATACGATTCTTGTGCATTTTTATGAGCTGGAGAATCGGAAATTCATTTCTCTCTATCACTCTAAATGTATCAACAACAGTCTAATTTTTAAATTGTGAGAATTTCTTATATATTAATCACAAAAAACTGCAAAAATGATGTTTACGTAAAATGACTCTGTAAATATTCCCAGATAGAACGGTATATTTTGGCAACAATTCTCTCGGCTATTTTTCAATTTATTTTTAAAAATACTGGTCTGTGTTGAGGCTAAAGCAGGCAAAATTCTTAAAGTCGAAAATTTGCCTCTTTAATCAGTATTAAATTTCTTGAAAACCGTGGATGATAGAGAAGAAGAGAGTTTTGAAATATTTTCGATTCCATTATCATTATTTTTGGATACTGATTAACAACGCGCAAAAGAGAATTTAAAATCCGTTGGACAGTGTAACCAGCGAGTCACTAAAGACTTGCGCTATAATCTAAAAAGATAAATGTAAGCTTGTATCTTCTGTCGATAATTTCACAAGTGTTGTGTCACTTTCTACATCAGCGCCTTCTGCCTCATTTTTGTTAAACAGACACTAAAAGAATATTAAACCTAGTATATTTCAACGACAAATGTAGTACATGATTTCACCAAAAACACCGTACCCCCTCCTCTCTTATTTTAATTAATCTCTCTTCCTCTCTCCTTCTTTTTCTCAGATAAATTTGAATTTAATCGAAGCACAAACATCAACAGAACAACTCTTCTCAAACCCGTTTGTACTTCTGTTAAATCATTATCTCCCTCTCTCCTTCTCTCTCGCGGAATGTTTTAACATAATCGAAACACAAACATCAACAGAACACGACTCGTATAGAACCCGTTTGAACTTCTGTTACATTATTCCCCCCTCTTCTTCAGTCAGAGAATTTTTAATCAACACAATTGCGCACACGGCCAAGCGATAACCATACGATGGAATCTCAGGAACGTTTTCCACTTCGATTTATCGATACCTTTGCGATAACGGTGTCAGTTTCGCGGAGAACGACGAGATAAAACGGGGACTATCTCGAGAAAATGGCCGATTTCTACGTCGAGCGGGTTTTGTCGTTGCCCATTCCAATCGGAGCGCGAAAACGAGGATGCTGGAGAAAAACCGCGAGAAAAACCTGACCGCTTCGCGAAGAGAGAAGACAGTGGAAAGAGTTAGCAACAATTCGTTTGACGAAGACGGAGCCGGTTATGCGAACTCCAGGTTACGTCAGTGACACGAGCATTCGTTACGGAGTGAATCCGTGATAACAGTAATAACACAGAAAGCGAAGAAACACATTTAATGTTTACGCAATAGCGCATAATCGACGGAGCACCGCTTCCGGTATCCAAGAGGACGGGTTATGGCTTACTAGCAAGTTATTGGCAGTCGCTGACTTTATTGTAACGTTGCTGCCTGTGGATAGTTCCAGGTAATTCTCCTGGAATTTTTAAGGGGGGCAACCCTGTAACCGGTTAATAAAATGTTGCATCCTTTCCACTGATGTCCGGTTCACTTCGTGACTTCATTAAGAAGCTACTTCATAAACTTCGTTTTATGCAACCACGGTGCTTTCTACAGCACGTTCCAATTATACACGAATTCCTTTTCTTTAATTTCGACGCTGATTTACATATTCAGCATGGTTTTACAATCGTCTTCGCCATGGCACATAAGAAGATTAAGATTTTAATAATTTGGTCACTAATTGATTAGGAAGGTATTGAGTCACCTCATTTATATTGGATTTAAAAGATCAAGTATATTAAAAACATATTTCGATGTACCTTTTACTTTAAACATTGTAGCTGTGCCTAAATGTGGCCGTTGTTCAAAAGAACATCGCACAACGTGCTCAAACTCAAGAAAAAATAGGAAAAAATGTATTCTACTTCTCAATATATGTAGCAACATACCCTAAACATTTTCAAAAAATTCTCCATAGCGTTTCTTTAGAAAACTGTTTCCTACTCCTCCATACGTGTTCCAACATAACCTAAAAATTACGAAAAAATTCATCGTAGCGATTCTTTAGGAAACAATGTTTTTTCTTCCTGATACGTGTTGCGACGTACCTTATAAATTACGAGAATATTCATCGTAGCGATGGTTTATAAAAAATGTTTTTTACTTTTTGGTACGTGTTGCAACGTACCCTAAAAATTACGAAAAAATTCATTGTAGCGATTCGTTTAGAGAAAAATGTATTTACTTCCTGATACGTGTTGCGACGTACCTTATAAATTACGAGAATATTCATCGTAGCGATGGCTTATAAAAAATGTTTTTTACTTTCTGGTACGTGTTGCAACGTACCCTAAAAATTACGAAAAAATTCATTGTAGTGATTCGTTTAGAAAAATTTACTTCCTGATACGTGTTACGACGTACCTTTTTTACTTTCTGTACACTAAAAATTACGAAAAAATTCACCGTAGCGATTCTTTATAAAAAAATGTTTTTACTTCCCGATACGTGCAGCATCGTGTCCTAAAAGTTTCAGAAAAATTTTTCAGCGCGCTTGTGAAGGAAAACTTCGTAAAAATGGTTAGGTTCGCAGGGAGTTTGAAAGACGATCTTCTCGAAGATCGCATGTCCATCGTAAGAGGACTACCGATGGCGCGAAAGCAATTATGAATTTTCAAATTTGGACGCTTCCGCGGGGCAATTAAGACGCTCTGGGACGCCACGTAATTTCTGCTTTCACCCGTGCGATAAACTTTCAAAAGATTGTGAAAGATTTCACCGTTACCGTAGCATTTAAATATGTGTACAGGTGTGCGTTCCACGGGACGTGGAATTGAAAATATTTACGAGCAGCCGTCTAAGCACGAGAGAACGTGTCTCGTTCGCGGTGGATGGGCAACGACCAACCAAAGACAGGATTTTCTATTTTATTTACACTGTATCAGCTATATCCTATTATTTATCATCGTTAAGACACGTGTTAGACCTGCGAGAAGAACTGAGACTAGTCGGAAGTATGGATATTTGTCGAAATTTATATTCTTGTAAATAAATTTAAACAAGCTGTGTCTAATTAAATGCCTATCGCGGCATTTTGTGGATCCGTACGATCTTAAGAATTCAATTTAACTCGAGGCTCTTATAAATAAATCATCCGCAGTCTAGACGATAGTGCTACGAAGATTACGTACAGAATGATACGATGAAAACGACGCTGCGTTTAGGGGAGTACCAGGCGATTACTACATGTTAATTAGCTAATCTTGAGAATACTCAAAGTGGAGTTTATGGTACATTACGTAATTATACGGTGACTCACAGGACCGTACTAGTTGAAATGGAAACGCGGTTTGTTTGCAACAAATCTATGTGTAACATTTTCCCATTACTGTGAAAAAAACCGACACTTTCTACGGCGCACGCGATTAATGTTCTTGCCAATTTTGGGAACCAATTTCTGAGTCACATTTTTCGCTGCGCTGTCCACTTTAGTCTAATCATACTAAATTGTACTAAATTGACTAATTGTGATCTTGCAAAATCAGGCTTGCTTGCTCTTTGCAACAAATATCTTTAATCACACTCTAGTTCAAAATGATTAAATAAATGCGTTCAGTTGAAATCGAAATCAATACAGACTGGTGATATTGTACAATGTGAAGAAAATTATTCGCTCTTAGTGTTCAAAATCACAAAATTCCTGTTAATTTGATTTTCAAGATTGCAATGCGACAGTCTTTTAAAAAATTGCGTCCTCTGTCAAACATAAGAAGCAACATTTTTAAAAATGAGTTCTTCTTACGTCTCTGTTTTTGATAGTCTTTTCAATTCGATTTCAAAGATTGCTATGTGAAAAAGTCTCAAAAAATTCAGGAAAAGTGATTTCATATATTTCTGTGCCAGTTTGTCCTTTCAATTAGATTTGAAAGATTACAATGTGAATCAGTCTTTTATAAAAATCAGGGAAAATTGTGTTCCCTTCCCAACACGATGGATAACACTTTCGAAACGGATTTCTTATTTCCCTGTTTTGTTAAATTGGTCTACAAAGAACCCCGCACTAATCATATGGAAAATCTATCCCGGTAAAATCAGTTGGATTTTTCATATGTTGTAGCTTATGATCTACTGAACAAAAGATGTAATGGGCACAAAGCTCAATAATGAACAGTTATCGAGTATATTTACTTTACACGCTTGCCGCACCCCCACTCCCGCCACCCCACTCCTTCGATTTTCAAGTTGCGCGACCTCAATGAAGTTGGCAACCTACTAACGTTATTCAGAGATTTGAGTATTCGGCAGCTCGAATTTGTCATGTTTGACTGATTATAGCTCGATAACTGTCCATTATTGACCTTTGTGCCCATTACATCTTTTGTTCAGTAGATCATAAGCTACAGCATATGAAAAATCCAACTGATTTTACGGGGATAGATATTCCATATGATTAGTGCGGGGTTCTTTGTATTTGCAGGGGCATCTTTAGAGACGCTCCACGGGTCCCCAGCACGCAGCGGTCGACGTAATTCATATCGCCGGGCAATTAATTGCTTTTCGCATTACGAAACGCTCCTCGTTTCAGTCGGCAATCCTGAGGAATTCCACGAGAGGAGGATCTCCGGCGGATTCTATTTCATTTTCCGCTTTTTTTCCCTCGTCGAATCAGCGGTTCCGAGGTTTTGTTTCCAGTGGTTTGCGCCGGTTCAAGGTACACGAAGACAGAAAACGAGCGAGCGTGAACTAGATGAAACCCGTAGACCGTGTCGATGCTTCCGAATGTTCGAATCGAATTACAAAGGACAGGTAACACATCGTTTCCTCTTTTTCGGCGCGACGAAAATTTGAACCGGAAGACGAAGAGACGATCTTGGAAGACACGCGGAATAGAGAATCGCGTTCCACGACCTAATTTTCGTGGAAACGCATCGCGGACCGATCGGTGAAGGGAGCGTTTTACCTCGTTCCACCTCTGAGTCGTTTCATATCTCAATCGGATGCTTTTGCGGATTAATTAGACCAATTATGACGATCGGTTGCGAAGCCGGCGATAATCGCGCGGCCATCGGAACGCGTTCTACGCGCCGCCGCTGGGTGCAACGCTCGAGATTGCGTAATTATTACGAGGTCGTCGAAGGTTAATTAACGCGACGGACGTGGACGGTTGCACGCGGCTTGATCGCGTCTCTGGATAATCTCTACTTTTTCTCGTTTCCTTGTACGAAGCTAATTCGTGTTGAGGCTGCTCAAAAACAAGCAGTTTTCTCTCCTGCATTTACAAAAGTAGTAACAATACTGCACTCTCCTTCGCTTGTTAGTTTGTCAGTTATTCGTCGCCAATAATGTGAACGAAATGACAAAAATTCAAAACACAATTCTTAGGGCTCTCTCTCTCTCTCTCTCTCTCTCTCTCTCTCTCTCTCTCTCTCTAATCGATTTTTAGTTTGCATTCATCGTCAATAATGTCAATAAAATAGTAACGACTCGGACTGCAACACTATTTTACTAAAATACACTAAGAAAGGGTCCAAATATCTAAATCCGGCAGTTCCAACCAGTAGCTCCGGAGCTATTCGAGGCACCTTCCCCGCTTAGGTTCTTCCCCCACTCTTAGACTTCATCGTTATAATGTATAGTAGTGGGAAGCTCCCACCACGAGAGCCACGCGGCGCGCGCAGAACTCGCTAACTCTACGGCTGTACGTAGTAGTGGGGAGAGGTTCGATGGTGGGGACCTTGCAGTTCTCGGAGGGGAATACGTTGGAACTCCCTGGACTAGAATATACAAGGAATCGTCAGAATTTACTATTGTAGAATACTGTCTGTAACGTGAGATGTACATTCTGAAAAATGTGCCGTTATAAATGAAACATAATTTGTTGATTTAAGGAGTAAAACAAAAACGGATGAAATATTATTTTTATGCAACTATTCCCGAAGAGCGTATGAATGTTAAAAATCGTCTGTACAAGTGCCTGTACATACATCGAGACCTTAGTGCACGTACTTGGTTCTCAAAATTTGCATTCTTATTACTCCCCGCTTCGAGTAAACATTTTCATTAAAAAAATAATGAAACGTGCATCCACTCTCTGCCGTTATCACCGCTGTTACGGGTTCCACGGCATCTTGAGCGCAGTCTAATTCGAAACGCGTCGCGTGTGACTTGAAAACGAGCGAGCCTTTAATCGATTATCGTCGTTTACCGCGGACCATTTAATTGCGCAACCAGATACCCGCCGAGCCGAGAACCACGCCGTGCAACTTCGTTATCGCGGGATCTAAGGCCGCTTAATCTCCGTTTAATTACCAGCATAAAGGCGGAGATGCAGTCGGCAGCCACGGAACCGATCGCCTCTGCTTGCACTCTCTGCAGCCGTGCAACCGCCTACCGATTCCCATTTACACGACCTAATGCCACCGGACTGGCAACCCGAGACACGCGACCCGACGTACCCGTTCGATCACGCGTGCTGCGCGAAATTTTATCTCCGACAAGCTCGTTCACGCGATTCCGTCGAGAAAAATGATCTCGACGGCCACGGGTACTCTTACCCGTAGCTTGCAAACTGCTCGCGAAATTTTTCTGCCAAACAAACATTGTTTCCAACGGTTACTTTCTACCTTCTGTAATAAAAGACGAAACTAACATAACAATATTTGTTAATTCTTGGTTAAAACTGGCGAATTCCCAAGAGATAAAAATAGGTTACTTGCAATGCCTATATCTCGGTAAAAAAATTTTTTCTTTTAAATCGGACTTTTGCACATTATACATTCACTATTTGGTAATATAAAAATAATCTTTTTTTCTTTAAAATCGGAAATTTATAAAATCGATTTTTGGCCGCCTCGGCAGTGGCTATAAGTGCGCAATTATATCCGCTTATTTAAATGTTATATTTTATTAAATGATATACTATTGTTATTTATTATTTATTAGTATATTTATTCTGTATAAATTATTTTATGCACTTTTTTAATGTTAGTCTCTTGTTCATAGTACATTTCATACTAAAAAGGAGTTTGTAACAAGAAAATAATTTATTACAAAAATCTATTCAATATCGCTAATGTATAATGTAATTATGTATAATAATGTATAATATAATAATAATATTAATAATAATGTATATTATAATTATATTTTACATTAGCGATATTAAATAGATTTTTGTAATAAATTATTCAAAGTAATGTTTCTCAAAAACTGTGCGCCCAGGAGAAAAAATAAGAGCAGATTCAGAATCAGCGCAAAAAGCTCTATAAGAACCACCCAACAGTAATTGTGCAACAAATTTGGTGTTGGATAGTGTTATAAGTAGACAGCGGATCTTTATGCAAAATAAAAATTGTCTACCTGAATTGCAACTGCAGCAAATTTGGAAGTTATTTTCTTCTTTAATATGTTCAGTAGGCTAAACATAATACAATAGCATTTTAAAATTCTTTTAATATATTTACCGTTTAAAATTACATCTAGTAATTTTTGTCATAAAAGCATAAAATCCGTTGTCTAGTTATAAGACAGTTCACGGAGCAGTTTCCCGATCGGCTGATTTTATCGGTTGTTTCGTCCTCGAGCCTACCGTAATTCAATTGTTTTCGGACCAGCCGGGGCTTCGTCGACGCTGAGATTTTCTGGATTTGAAGCGGCCGTCGTGACATTTCGCTGGTCCCTAATCCTCTCGAAAGCTGATTAAACTTCACGTCGATCGCCTTTTACTCTTTCCTTGCAAACCGACGGTTGTAACCGTCTATCCTCGAATCGATCCACGACAGCGAACGAAACTCATCGAACAAGCATCTTCTCGATTCCGGGAGACCTTTCATTCTCCCCAAGGACACACGATCCTTTCCTCACCGATCGGAATGATCAATCTTGTCTGTACTTCCCGTTACAGGTGTCCATAATCGTAAATAGTACGAGTATTGAAGAGGAGACGATAAATTATTATGGGACTAAATGATTATAGAGATTGCGTGGAAGAATGACTGTCGACGCTCTCACAGAATGATGCGCTAAACGATTATGGTACCTGACGACGCGACGGGAAGCATTTTATTTCGCCTCGACATTAACTCTTGTGTTAACAGCTAAATACTGCCGGTCACATTAATATAAGTGTAATTTCTTTCGATCGAAATGAATTATATTGATGAATCTGATTTCGGCGCTAGGTTCGATCCTATTGTATCAATATAGGTCAAATTAATATTGCGACACTTTTAAAGAGGCGATAACTTTTTTAATAGTGGACCATATGACTTGGATTTTTTCTGAGAAGTTAGAACAATTAGTTTACTACATGACGAGATAAAGAAAGTTTTGAAAAATTGTAATTGGATGGAATCACAAAGAAAATACTAAAAGTTGTTTTTCCAATAAGACAAATTTCCAAATAGCAAAATTGGATTTCAGACAATTAATTGCATGAATAGAGATCATCTATTTATTCCTCATTCGAACTTGTTCATTGATTTGCCATAGACAATTTCTATTTAATAAATGTTGAAACCGCAGCAATTAAATTCTCGCGAACAGGGCACCATTTTAGTCTTCTTTCTCTACATTTCGCTCATTCTCTATTTTTGTCTATTAAGGTAACAAGGCACTGACTATAGTTCAATTTAATGGAGCACTACTGCAATAGGTTTGAAGTAAACGGTCGCTTATTTTCATGACTAATTTTGTTACTGATCTAGGCTTTTAAGAGATCTACAAAAATTCTGGAATACGTATTGGAGTCACCGTCGCCAGATCAACCCAAAACTTGGTTGATTTTTCTCTCTTCCTTTCCCCTTCCACTATCCCATTCCACTCCTGCGCACACTCCAACGTCCCCCACTAAGACCGTGCACTGGTCACGTGACGTGCCGCGCAACGTGTTACATATTACTCATCAGAGAGGTGGTAAATTGTATTCCCCCCGATTTCAGCGATCTGGCGATACTGATTGGAGTCCCTATTTTAATACATAATCTTTAGACCGTTAAATGTTTAAAGCATTAATGGCAGAAAATAAATATCTAAAAGGAAGAAATTCAAGAATGAAATTTCGCTCGAAGGGTTAACTATCTTGGACAATTAAAAATCGATTTAAATACGAGTAGAAAAATTGTCTGCATTGCTTGCAAGAAACAGAAGTTACACAGAAATTCGATTCTTCTCTTAATAATTTTAGTAAGTTGAAACTAACGTAATCTCTAGATTCTTCGAATTTTCTAGCTGTGTGATATTTCTAAAATTAAATATCTCCGAAACTATTTGACACAACGTTACCAAACGTAGAAAAATCATAGACAATTGTGAGCATTGTGACGGTTAATCGCGTCGGGGGAAACACAGTGACACGCATCATGGTCAACTATAGTGCTCGTCCCAAGCGTTTCGACTCAGATTGCGCGTCCCGACGCATGCTCCAGTTTCCGGTTCGTTAAACGGTCGTCTCTTATCGAGTCCGGCAAGCTATTCTTCAGGTTCTTTCCGGCGACCGACTCGAGGGAGCCTTGTTACGGCCATTAGATCGGCCAGAGGACGATTTCGCGAACGAGAAATCCCAAATGACCGGCAAAGTGGTCTGTGCAAAATTCCCTTACAAAAGAATCATCGTGCAACCCGCATTCGACCGGACGATCCGAGTTCCGGGTTATCTAACGCGAGAAAGCATGATCCTACCGAGTTCGATCCGATCTCGTAGAACGCGTTCCTCTATGGAACATCGGTCTCGGCTCGTTTCACCGTGAACTTGCGGCCAGGTTCGAAACTCTCTGGACAGGTGGCTGACGAATAACCCCGAGGTTAGGCACGAATCAACGTGTCATTTGTATTCATCCGTCTTCTTCGACTACTCTTCGTTTCCTCCGAGCGTCGTCGGGGAAACGAGGAATGTCGCGAGCCATTCAGAAAATTGGAGTTTGATGGCTCGTCGTTTCCCACTGACGATCCTCTGCAACGTAACTTGGAAATCGCGTTCCTATCAAATGGCGCAACTTTTTGTTGGTTTACTGCATCGTTGTGACAGAGGAACCTGTTTATCGTCATTTTTCAGAAGTTGTTTAAATCAAATCTTGTTGCGTGCTCTCCGGGTCTAGCGGATAAATGTGATCTCCAAGTTTGTTGTAAAGTTTCGACTCAATTTTTCGATGAATGTCTCAGATCGAATAATTTAACCATTATTTTGGCAACCGAGTACTTTGGTATTTATTTACTGTGATTATTAGACTGCGGGTTTTATTTTTATATATCTTTATAAGTTATATCTACATATTTATGTATGTATCTTTTCTCAATAATTTTAATCGGTTGGAACTAATACAAAAGTATTTGTAAATTCTTTAAATGTTTTAATTCTTTTAATAATTTGTATCATAAATGCAGAAAATGCACAGTGTAATGATTATTATTACCAAATTTTCGGGTATCACTGTTTATAGAACGTACTTTTATAAAACACCATTGACCACTTGATATGATATAATTTTTTTGGGAAATCATTTTTAGTATTTTAACACATTCACGACCAGCATTCATATCTATTCATAACTTTCATATTTAGAATATTCTATTAAATGTATCTTCTCGTAAAATATGAGAAAAGATATTGTCACAGAAAAATTACAAGTTCTCCGAACATCATACTGTGCGTCAGAATTGTGAATAACAACATGCACGGAGATTAATTTCATTTTTTCTCGTGTAATATACAAAATCGTGGTCGTCACACATACGCGAACGTGTTAAAAAGGTGTACATTTTCTAAGAATCGAAAAATGAACGTTCCCTGCCTATTATTCTTTAAGTACCTCTCGTTCTACAGGAAATCCTTCAACATAATTCTTTAAAATCATGTTTGACTATACGTGGGCGTCGTTATCGACAATTTGCGCAGCCAAAGCATGTCCGTTGGTCGTAAATGCATTGTCTCGACAATTGGGAGGGTCTCATCAGCTGTTCGAACAAATTTACGAGCATTTAAACGCGACGACCCGCCAGACAGAATAGAAAACAAATAAATGTCACGCACGATGTCGAACGAACGGAACCGCGTGCCTCGAATGCTCGGACCTCGTTTGAAATTCTGCGTGTGACCGATCGCTCGCACGCACCCGTTCAACCTGCGACGCTTTTGTCTCGGCGCGATATTAAGGAAAGTGAAATGAGTGCTTGAATTATGTATGCGAACGAAAAGAAAGTGCCTCGTACCAGCTTGCTATTGGATCGTATCGATCCGCGAATTTCTCGCGGACTTCCGGTCCCGAAGAGGAATTGCACCTGAGCAACTCTTAACGTCTGAGATGGGGACAGATCTCGAAAATCCAAAATACGAAAATACTGTTTAAAGTTGTATGACTCGTTTAAACATACAGTGGCTCACGAAAGTATTCGAACGCCCTTTGAATCAGAATAATTTGTTTAAAATTGCACAACTCAACTTCACATTTTCTTTCGCAATTAGAAGCATTGATTTACTAAATGACGTGCAAAAAAGATTTTGAATAATTGCAATAGGTAGGCATTACATAAAAAAATAAAAATGGCACTTTTTAAAACTTTTTTATTCCAGCCCGTAATGAAAATTAAAAATATGCGTCTTGTAGACCTACGTTAGTGATACACATGCTGGAAATTTCATCGAAATCGATTAATGTATACACGAGCTACAAGCGGTTCAAACTGATAAAAATCGCAGGTTTTCAGGACTTTTGGTCAGATTTAGTTTAAATTCCACAGATTCTTACATCCTTCGATGCGTGTCGTTTTTTTCTGCGTTGACCGATTTCGATGAAATTTTCGGCATATGCATAACTAACATAGGTCTATAAAACGCATATTTTAAATTTTCATTGCGAACTGAAATAAAAAAGTTTTAAAAAGTACCATTTTTATTTTTTTCATGTAATATCCTACCAACAGTAATTTTCCAAAATTTTTTTTGCATCCGACTTAGTAAATCAATGCTTGTAGTTGCTAAAGAAAAAGTCAAATCATTTGGTCCAATTTTAAAAAAGTTATTCGAATGTAAAGTGCGTTCGAATACTTTCGTAAGCCACCGTATATCTGCGACTATGGATTATTTATAGAAAGAAATGTTGGTAATTATATAGAAAAGGTCTGCATACTCCGATTTTGATGAAATTTTAATATGTTATGGAGCAACACATTCTGAACAACTTTTTCGTTTCCCAATATAGGGGGGTCGGTTTTAGTTTTCGAGATATTTGCAAAAAAACTATCGGTAATGTTAATTTCATAACGGAAACCTTCTTTTTAGAAAAACAGGGTGCGTGTTACGCACTGGGTGGGTGTGTGTGGTATTGTCGCTTCTCATCTCCACAACGTCTCTACAAACAAAAAATAAACAGATGCGGCCCCGGACCAGGTTTACGTTGCCGCGGAGCGTGCAGGAATACGAAAAATTCAATACAGTATTAGCGATAGTTTTTTGCAAATATATCGGAAACTAAAAGCGACCCCTCTATATTGGAAAAGGAAAGTTGTTCAAAATGTCGAAATCTATAATATATTAAAATTTCATCAAAATCGGAGTACGCAGACCTTTTCTATATAATTACCGAGATGTTACTCCAAAGAGCACAAGACAAAAATATAACATAAAATTTGGTCCAGATAATATGAATCATCATTTTCAGAAGAATATTTCTATGATATGACAAAACTAAGTAGGTCGAATGCAAAATAGTAAAATCATTTCACCCCTATGTCAATAACCGAGTACCAACTTTCAATTCCTTCTTAAATATTTTTGTTGACGAAAACTATTTTAGAATTTTGTGTTCCAAGATGACAACAGATTAATTTACATTTTCGACATAAAAATATTCGTTGAAATGACCAAGTGCAATTGAAAGGGAGTTTCAAGAACATCGACTCCCAGAATAATTTCGTTACTGATCCCATTCTATTGCAAATTCCCATAATCGTCAGAATCCGCATATTCACGCCCATAAACGTAACTCTATCGACGTATTCGTGGAGAAGATAATAGACATATTTCAAATTCACAGTATCTAATCCAATAAACAGTGCGATAATATCGGTAACGATTAGATTGTATCGATGACTCACCTTCGGCTTCTCCCGTTTCCTCTTGATGATAAGTCCGTCGTTTTCTATGTAGTCGGGCACGTCCTTCCGGTTGCTGAAGTTGAACACCATGGTGTTGTTCTGCTGGTTCCACGGTTTAGTCTCCCACAGTCCTCCGCTTCCGGAGCCGGTCTTCTTCGCTGGTTGGATTTCATCCGCGCTCTTCAGGCTGACCACAACCTTCGTGGGCTGTTCTATGCTCTTCACGCGATTGATCAAGTTCTTCTCTAGCTCGCGGTTGCTCAAATTCTGCTGCGGATGTTGAGTCTTGGTGGACACCAATGGCCTGATAATGCCAATTTGCTTTTGAGGCGGCGATTCTGCGGTCTTTTGGCATTTTATCGTCTTGGACTCGTTGGTTTGGGGGCAGGACGCGGCGGTGATGTTCTTGATCAGTCCTAGGCTGCAGATGGCCCCGATCGGCTTGCTCTCAACGTTCCCCTTCGCGTCCGCGTCCCCTTCCTCCTCCTTGGTGTCCTCGATCTTCCGATCGTACTTGTCCGGTTCTAGCCTCTCTTGGAGCCTGGAGACCGTCTCCTGGTCCGTTACGGAGTTCGCGGAAGCGTTCCCTGGGAAAAACGGCTTGCCCCTGGATTCCGACGACTTCTCGTTGAAACTCTCCGTTTGCTCGTCCGCGGATTTCTGCCCGTTTTGCGCGCACCCCGGCAAATAGCTTTTGTTCCCTGTCGGCTTGTCGCTGAATCTGAACTGAAAGGTGACGCCGGTCTTCGCGATGTTCTCCAGCGCCGTTTTCGAGATGGTCTTCGGCGCGTCGACGACCTCTTGATCGTCTTCGTCGCTGACCACGGTACCCTGTAGCTTCTCCTTAGACTCCTCCAGCTTCTCTCTGATCGTGGGACTCTGTATCCTCTCGGGGACCTGCTGCCTCGGATGGTCCGCGCTATTGTTCAGCGGTAACGCGTCCTCCGTCTGCAGTCTGGGGACTTTCACGGACTCTGACGCGGATATTTGTCTAAACAACTCCCTGCTGGGACTCGCCGGCGGTTTGTGTACCGGGCTGGACGCCAGTTTGGGCGCCTCCTTGATCGGGGACGACGGGCTGTGCAGATGCGGCGAGCTCTGCCTGACCGTGTCCTTCATCGGGGACGAAGGACTCTGCAACCTGGGCGACGATATCCTCGGGGACAGGATCGGCGTCACTGGCGGGGATTTCACGCTGATCTCCAGGGAGGACTTCAACTTCTGTGGCTCCGGGCTCGGCGCCGGTGAGAACTTCAGTTTGAACGATGGCTCCGGCGACGGGCATGGCGAGTGGGACTTCTCGATCTGTTGAAACTTGCTGACCACCGAGGACACCGACTGCACGATCGGCTCCGTGATCACACCGTCGATGTGGTACTCTTCCTGGCCAGCCTGAGTCTCGATCAGCTCGGCGGTGGGCTTCTGAGGCAGCACGATCTTCTTCGGCGAGGCCGGCATCGGCCTGGAGTTGCCGTTCACAAAAGGTTTCGGTTGAACCGGCGGCTTCGTCACGATCTTCTTCTGCGCCTGGGCCTTGAAAGTGTCGTTGATGGTTTTGAACGTGGCGACCTTCGCCGCGACCTCGCCCTTTGGTCTCAGCTTCTTCGCGGACACCTCGAAGATCCTCATGGTGGTCTTGACTAGATCCGGCGGGGGCCTCTCGGTCTCCGCCAGGAGTGGCTTGATCCTCTTCGGCTTGTTGACAGCTTTCGGCCTATCCAGCTCGGTGAGCCGGCTCTCGATCTTCACCGTGGACCGATCTATCAGAATGATGTGGTCGTTGACCGGCTCACGCTTCATCCCGTTCGCCTGGCCGACACGACCGTGGCCATCGTCGGCACCGTTGTACCTCATCAGCGTCTCGACGCTCCTCGCCCGCTTCATCGACTCGTTCCCCCTGGACGCGTTCCTGTATCTCTCGGTCTTCGCATTGCTCCCGGTATTACTGGACCTCTTCGTGTACTTCCTAACTGTCTTCTCGGGCTCGTCCTCGCAGTCCAGAAGGTCCTCGAGACTAGCCGCACGCCGAAATCGTTGCACCGTCACTCGACTCTTGTTCATCTCCCTGAGCGCCAGATTGAGGTACTTGCTCTTCAATTTGTTCACGATCCCGGGGCCGTATTGCAGCTCCTCGGAGCTGTCGCTCTCCCCATCGTCGCTGGCCGGCCTGTTGTTCCTCGGCATTTCCGCTTTGGCTCGCGTCAGCTCCGCCAGCACGTCCCTTTCCGGTTTGACGGCCCTACAGGTTGGTCCTGTTCGTCTCTCCTCGCACCCGTTCCCCGAACACGCTTGATCCGCGTTGTTGCTTCCTTTGACGGCGTCCTCGCTCTCGGAGCCGTCGCCGTGCTCCGACGACTTTCTTTCCGACGACGTGTCCATCGTCGAAGACTTGCTCAGCGCACCGTTCACGACATCTTCCGAGTCGGAGCAGAGCGACAGATCCGCCTCGAGACGCATGTTGCACGCGACTGACGAACCTAAGCTGCTCGAGGCGGTCGTTCCGCTGACGACGGTGGCGCCACCACTTGCTCCTCTGCACAGAAACAGCGAGGACGACACGACGACACCGGTCGCGGCGCTTCCACCACCACTACCACCGACAACAACACTGTTGCTGTTACTACCACCACCACCACCACCACCACTACCGGCGGTAACGTTAGCAGACGAGTTGTTGTTCGGGAGGCCGTTCGCAACGCTCTCCTCGCCCATGCTAGCGCGCGATCGCAACGACACGTTGCCGACGCCGACACCGACGCCGGCGACGCACTGTTGTTGATCCTGTGGGAACAACGGGTCCACGGGCTCCGACGACGGCGAAGACGCGCCGATCACCGCCGAGCACAGCTTCACGCTGGCCCCGTTGCTCGCCAGCACCTTGCTCTGCTGTCTACGCCGTTGTATCAAGTCTCTTTTCCACTGTGGCACGGCGACATTATTGCCGCTCGGCTCACCGGCGCTGCCAGTCGTCGCGTTGCTCGCGGTAGCCATGTTGGACGCGCGATGGGCGCGTTCGCAAACGCGCCGACGATTCACCGACTCTCGCTCCCCTCTCGGCGGTCACCTTTTGTATCTCTCTCTCGCTCTCTTTCTCCCTTTCTCTCGCTCGTTCTATCTCTCTCTATCTCTGCGGCCCGTTTCGCTCCGTCTCGCCGATTCCTTCTCGCTGCTACTAGCAACGTTTGTACACCTTCCCTTAGATACGAACCGCCACCATCGTGTCCACGATCACGAGAACACCTCCCGTGACACTGCGGACGGGGCACGGCCCGATGATGCCCGGCGCGCACACACATGCACCGGTCGCCAGTCGTTGACAGACCACACGCGCCTTCCTATTTCATTCTTTGCGGCAACAGCGGGTACGCCGGTCGTCGGGTCGTTGTCGTCTCTATACGTTGAACCGTGGGCTTCCAGCGGCAGACGAATTCTCCCCGGTCCGAACTCGTGTCGATCGATCAAACACCCTGCTGCTACTGCTGTCGGAGCCAGCCGAGAGGGATCTACACCGGTGAGGAGAGGATTCGAGCACCTGTTCCGCGAGATAACCGCACGCACACACCGCGGGTACAGCACAGAACAACTGACAGAGGTCTAGGGGCACGGCGGCTCGCGCTACCCGGCACCGTTTCACTCCATGGCCATCCGACGTGTGTGCGCGCCCGGCCTCTCTCGCCTGTGCGTTTCTCGTCCGGCGATCGCTGGAAATCGAAAGTACCTACCCGCGGGCACGCACTCGCGCACGCACTCGCCACACGCACCCACACGAATCGGCGACGAAACGCGAGCGCACCGTCCTCGCTCGTTTCACCTCGCACTCTGCCCCTGCTGCTGCTGCTGCTTTTGCTGCGGCCGCGGCTCGCGCTTCTGCCTGTGCTGCTTCTGCTTCTACGGACGATGCTGATGCCCGTCTCCTCTCGACAGAGATATCGCCTCCCTCTCCCTCCCTACCGGCCTCCTCCGATCCGATCCGATCCGATCCTCTCGGCTCGGCTCCTCTTCTCTATGCACCAGCCCCCTCGCGCTCGCACGCACGCACACCCAGACCGAAACCGTTCACCGACTCTCGCCACTCTCCTCTCTCTTCTACCACCACAACATCACTCTATCGCCGTCTCATTCGAACCGACGGCGCACCGTCCTTCTCTAACACCATAAGCCGTTCCCTACGCCATTGCTCTCTCGCTCCACCACCCTGACGTCACGCTTTCGATTCTCGCCGCTATCGAATCCCGCGAGTCCGCCTATCGAAATCAACCGTTTGGGGTTACCGGGGTATGAGCGCCGCGAATAGCAGCGCGACGATTCGGGGGCGCGAAATTTCAAACGGTTAAGGGTGCGCGGGGAGAGTTTGAAAAAGGACATAAGACTGTGAATCTTTAGGCAAAATAAAGATTATCTACGTTCATTATTATAATTGGCAGCTAACTAAAAAACTATTTTGTTTCTAAGCAGTTTCGAATCTTTTGTTACTGCTGGCGCCTAAGGGTAGGTTTTGCATCTGATGTGCCGGTGACGCCTATATGCGCTGACTTTTGATCAAAATGTACCGAAGGTTCTTATTTTATCGTCAAGGATTGCAACGATCTTCTAATAAAATTTTACTGTTAACCCTTTGCACTCGAAGCTATTCCAACTAAAAAACCAAACATTTCTTCTAACCTAGAATATTTCCATCGTACATAATTTTTTGCATTATATGCGTACGAAACTGATGTAGTACCTCATACAATATTCAATTGTTTAGTCATTTATTATATATAAACAAATGTAATCATTTAAACAGTATTCTGAATAATGGTGTAGCAATTTGTAGTGGCGCCTCAGAGTCGCCATTCGAGTGCTAAGGATTAAGTTAGCATGTGTACTAACAATTCGGAGCAGGATACAAGTGAACACGGGAACGCGTTTTCCCCGAGCATGATCATAGAAAATAGTTTTCGTCACAAAAGCGATGATTCAACGAGTCGAGCGCAAGTACCGCGTGCTTGTACTCTTAATAGCCACGCGGACTCGGTAAACAAAAAAATGTAACACGTGTTGACCATGCTTTGAACGAAGGGGAAGCGCATCCGGCGGACGATAATAACTGGTACGAGAAAAAGAGGACGGATCCGAGAATCATAATGAACGATGACCCAAAACGAGGAAACCCGCGGCATTCCCCCATAGTCCGTGACCATAGAACGCCCCACGGAAGTTTGCTCTTCGCAATCAAGTTCAATATACGCTTACGAATCGTGTCGAACCCGATACGCAATAGAAATTTCGTTTATCTTGACCTATCAGAGAACAGAGCAGTTTAGATAATCAACGAGTTCGAATAATAGGAACATAAAGATTTAGATAACAGGAGTCTGCGTTCATATAACTGAGATTGAACAAGAATTTCGACCGAGGCATTTAATCGTTCGTAGAAAATCAATCTACATCTATGTTATAAGCAGACTGCGGATTTTTATGCAAAATAAAAATTGTCTGCATCGATTTCGTGGAACATAAGTCAGATTCACATTTCATCTTTTTTATAATAATTTTAGCAAGTTAAAAATATTATATCTGTGCTCTTAAATTCTTTCAATCGTTCTATATTTTTAAATTGCATCCACTCAGTTTTACCACTAATGCATAAAATCCCCAGTTTAGTTATAACTGAAATGTAATTCGGATAATTGAGGCCCAGACGTGAGTTCATGTAAATGAAAACTTGTTAATACAAAGATGTGGATAAACGAAGTTCTACTGTACAAGTCTCACTGTATCGAAACAATTTCGAACTTAAGCTTCCGGATCCTATGAATTCTTCTTTTTTGATCGAGTACCCATGTGTTAAGTGTTTGAGGCTACTTATTCAGATTCGAACCTGTTCGTAATTGCACTTCACACTATCTCCGTCGGGATTATTACATCGTTACACGGTGCACCGTGGATCAGACCTCGTACAGCCCCGGTCGGTGCACGAAATGGTTCACTTCCGGTGTCGTTGGTTATGTCGGAGCGTGCGAATAATCGTGGCAACTTTGATACTGAGGAACATAAGAATGGAGTGTAAGGTTAATGGTAATGATCTCGCGCGAGACGTTGAACGTATTACCAAGATAAATATTTAATTGTTTGCTGAGAACGATAACAGAATCGTTGCGCAACAATCTGCCGATTAAGGCGCAACTTCGAATGCGCGCTCAGCCTTCCACCGTCTTCTCGAAGGGAAAGTAAATCATCGAGCGGTCCCAGTATTGAGATCAATGCCTTTCCGAGATCGCGTAACGCTACCATCGATGCCGGATCGATCGACCGCAGTCCCCGTATCAACGAGCGATCTATGACCGTTGATAATTACCGTGAAACACGGTGAAAGGGCCGCCGATCCTCGCGCAATTGTGGCTCTTCGTGAATACTAAATCGCGATTACGCTTACGATCCGACGCTCCAAAATATGCGGACTATTCATTGAAATTACCTTGAAATAGTCAAAGAAATCGGTGGTCAATTTTAATAATATTTAAACCATGGGTCCCTTTGCATTATATTAAGTGACAGAAAATTTAGCAGAGTACATGAAGAAATTGCCGAGTCTGTGGTGAACTTGCAAGGTCTAAAATTTGTATTCCACATGTATCGGTAAAAGAATTCCATTTTAATAGAGTAATCATATATCTGCAAATAATAAACGAGTGCAGATCCGAGAAAAGTCTCAAACAATTGAAAGTTTTGAACAAGTGAGTTATTGAGCGTAATGATACCGATACGCGTCGTTTATTAATACAATTTGTATTCCGTACGCTGCAGACCCGCTGAAAATTGCAATTGTTTGCAGACTTTGGCGCAGCGGTGTACCCATTAGATTAAATAATAAGACCGACGAGACTGTTATGAATTACGATGCGAATTATGTATTACGAACGTAAAGGAAGCGACTCGTGCGGCGAACGCTTTGTTTAACGCAAAAACCATACGGCGGCGCTTCGAAAGGTTCATCGAATCGTAGAAATGCCTGCGAATCGTTAAACGGAACCGCACGCGACTTATGCAACCAGTCTAGCATGATCTAACAAGCAATGCAATATACTTGTGTTATCAGCGAATCTGGAATGGCCGCCTTAATCATTTTTTCGTTCGTACGAAACTTGGCTCGAAATCGGCTGAAAGTGGTTCGTCGGTTGTGCAACATTTCATTACCGTCGATATTAACCCATTAAATCCCGAACGATGAAATAACATGATTTTTACATGTGTAATTACGTGAAAGAAAATGAATCGGTATTTTCTGTGAAATAAAATAAATAGCTCTGTAAATACTTTTGCGAACATCGAAATATCGTAAATTCCAGAAGCAAAAAGATACAGGCATAAAAAAATCAAATCTTTAAAGTCTCCTCTGCATCAGCTATTATACAAGAATTTTAATCATGCAAATTCACCGAAAAAATAGTTGCATGTGAAACGTTATGGCGGGCCCTAATTAGTGAACATAAGTCGCGCTTCGATGAGCAGCCAATATAGTCTGTTATTTGTTACATGGGCAGAATAGTAAGGAGCTACCATGGTATCGTAGAAAGGATCGTGTTTCCATTATCTAGCAAACGGGGACCGAGTTTATCATCGCGAGCGAAGAGATACGCTCGAATCGACGCGCAAGAGGAACATTTCTTATCGTACTCGTGTTTACCGAAGGGAGGAAACTGATGTTAATATCTATATACAATCGCGAACCATCGACACGTCATATTTCCCCATAACAATTGAAAAACGTCGCCTAAACTAAGTCACATTCAAATTCGTTCGATCGCATTCATCCCTTCCTCTGCAACCCTTAAATTCTTCCTCTTTGTGGAAGTGTGCTTAATCATGTTAAACCCAGTTTACTCGACGAAAGCAGAGTAAGTGCCCTTGTTGTAAAATTCAAATTATAACAAATTCCATTAGAGAAGATGTTATTGGCGCCAATAGCATAAGCATAATTCAAAATTCGATCGATAGAAATCACAATTATATAACAAATTCCTCTGTTTTTACTAATTCCGAGTTCATTATTATTCTAAGATGTGCTAAAATTACTATTATGTCCCTCGTTTTACATAAATTGTACTTCAAATAGCAAAAACAATTTTATTTCTCCATGACGAGTATATTCATCATTAAACAATTAATTGCCATCTGTTCACGACCAATATACTCGTCATTAATAATACAAAAATTGCCATCCTTTCATGCCAAGCAGACTTGTCATTACTGGAACCATATTAATAGGCTTTACAACGACAGTGCCACATTATAGACTACTTGAATAAATCCTGCATCAATAATATTCTCATTAGAAAGTTCTATTACATTTTATTGCTCGGAACATCTGTTTTCTCAATAATTCAAACTGCCATTATACGATTGATTGTCGGACAATAAGACTATCTTGAAACCGTCCTCGAATAGGGCTATTCAAATGACCGGCAGGTAAATTGTTAAGTCTTGTTCGTGCTGGCAAGACACGGATCCAGACATGTTCGCTCCGCTTTGTGTTAGGTGTGGACCTGGCTTAACGTATCGCTGGTGTCCGTGAGGCACACGAGGTTAATATGGCCGCCAGTTCTCGACGCGTACGGAACCAGTTCCAGGATGAAACCGGTTTGGAACTAGTTTCCATTGGTTTTTCGGCCCCCTGCGAGACCGTGCCACGACCGAGATTGGCACTCGTGCCGGACTACTCTCGGCGATTGGAACGGAGGTTACGTTACCAGGGCACACTAATATGGCCGATATTACAGAGCAGAAAGGTAAGACGAACTGTTCTCAAACGGTCCACAAGCATCTCGCGTCCCGTGCTCCATAGAAATCCGTCGGAAGCTTCGGATTCGAAGCTTGATTCGCAAAAGCTCTAAAGATACGCTTTCTGCGCCTGTACTTGGACCAGCCGTTGGTTTGCGCGCGAAAATTAAATGCTCTCCAGACTTTCCCACGTGTATTTGCCAATTCTCCTACACCATTACGAGAAGAACTCTATCTTGAACCCCTGGTCCTACAGTATATATTATTATATAGTTATTAAAATTACAAGGGTGCTTCCTTCTTCAATCTTCTAATTTTGTCAATTTTAAAAATGGCTAAGAGGTTCTAATCTCTGTTAATCTAAATAAAATCCCAGCCCAAGGGGTTGGTCTCGTTTGAATTAATTTGTATCCAATCGGGGACCAGTTTAGACCGCTCTGACTCGTTTCGTTTTGTTTGGTAGGTGAGAAGGTCGACGCGCAAATGGAGATCAAGGTCGAGCCGACGATGCAGTGTTACGTCGAGGAGGAGCACGAGAACGGTTTCCCGGGGTTCGAGAACAACGGGGCGATTCCATCCAGCGCCGATGTCGGCGCTTTGAACTTGTGGACCAGCAAAGCGACCACGTGTTTGATCAGCCAGTACAAGAAGTACCGGTCGATGGTCGGCCAATCAACACAGATCAGGAGCCTCAGAGAGATGTTCGAGATGATCTCCATGGAGATGCAGAACTACGGGTTCTACTTCAGTCCGCAAAAGTGCGAGAACAAGTGGCGGGTGCTCGAGCGTAAGTACAAGAACCTGGTGTTCCGCGAGCGGCTGAAGAAGCCGGGCAGAATGAGGCATTACGGCCACTGGGAACACAAGCGAGCCTTAGACGAGATCTTCCACGAGAAAAGGCGGCACATGTACCTCGAAGAAGGCGAGTTCCCCTCACCGGCCAGCGGGTCCACAAAGTACACGTTCATACTGCCGAAACCGACAGCCGAGGAACAGAACAGCACCGATCAACAGAAACAGGACGATCCTCTAGCGGCGCCGACCTCGAACTCCCTACCGAACAACAAGAACGAACAGTCGGATCAGAAGGGACCGCTGACCGCCTTCTTCGACAGGTTTCTCAACGAGATGACGAAGAACTTCGCCATCGCCGAAAAGAACCGGGAGAAGAGGCACAAAGAGGAAATGGCGATGCGACAGAACGAGCTCGAGGTCCAGAAGAGACTCCTCAAGTTGAAGGAGCAAAAACTCGAGCTACAAAAGTGCCAAATCATCGCTGCCGCTCAGCACTTGCACCTGAACATGTGAGGACGAGCTGCGGACGTTCGATTACCGAATGACTATTACCAAAAGGTGTACTTGTAAGCCGGCGTTGACTTTATAGATATACAGAAAACGTGACAAACTGTAACATAATAATACGAATATTTATATAAACAATACGTTCTCGTTCGTTCCTTGTACGTTATTCAAAAGCGAAAGTTGACGGAGGCATCTCGTCAAGGTCGGCGTTTTGAGAATTTCCCAGCGCATCAGATGGATCTGTAATCAATATTAAACATTGTAAAAATGTAGGCATACGATAGATATAAATTTTTAATCTACGCTATTATTAAAGACGAAGAAGCTATAATTATTCTAAATGTAAACTAAATTGCAGTGCAAGGGGTTGAATACTTGTAACGCTAAATATATTTCTTCTGTAGATCTCTGAAGCTAGCGCACTGAAATCTATAGGGAAAAAATACTGGGAATGTCGACCTTGACATCATATCTCAAGGTCATCAGTGATTGCCTCACTACTTTGCATAATTACCAAAAGCTGTTTCCCTACACTTTTCAGTGGATGATACGGATTACGTTTTGTTCGACCGGCCCTCCAGCGATTGCAGTTTCGCGACTCCGCGTCCAGGTGGTAGCACCATCCACCTATCCAGCTCCATGTTCCACCGTTATAGATCACCATCCCGCAAGATCTCTGTCTTTTCGACCGAGAGATCTCAAGAACTTCGATTTTAAACTGCAGACAAAGATAAAGCGTCGTTGGCAATGAAAAAGTTGCGAATCGTCTACCAGGTAGATTCCTAAAAGAGTAGAACGGCTTCCTAGAAGGTCTAAGGACATGTACGCTCACCGAAGACCATTATAATAAAGCGGTACAGTGCGCATGTTACATGTGTGCATGTAGATCGTATTGCGGAACGCAAAAACACGCCGGTTTCTGGTTTTATTGTTAAAAGTTGCACGGCGATCGTTGCCGAGGGATTACTTTCGCTATGCGCTCTGCCCCATGATCCTAATGACTCAATTTATTAAGCGGCGATTCAAAAGATTGCCTCCACGGGATTCGTCGCATTGATATTGCACCTTCAAAAGATCACGGAACGCGCTGCCACCCGACAGAGATTTATGACGCTTAAACGCAATTTCATTATTCTATCTTATCGGATTAACAGAGATCGGGCCCGTTTTTTGTTTTCCGACGCGGTGCCTCGTTTTATTTATGAACCGTACCCGCAGATGCGAATCATAAATTATTGAGCCCCCTCGACGGGAGCATAATAGTGCTATAATCGGGAAGAAATTGTTTACCGCTGGAATTGCCGAGCAGCAAAAGCAAATCTGCAGTCCCTGAAGTCTACACACGGCTGTCTTTCAAGTATCTGAAACACAGAAAATGTCGAAAGTAAGAGAGGGGAAGAAAGACTGCTTATAAGGAGCATCAACCTAATTTATATGAATAGTCTGCGGAATGTATGCATTTATAACGAAAACGGTGTCATTTCAAACAGTAAAAAGATTAAGAAAATTTAAATATAATACTAAAATTATTAAAGAAAGAAAAGACGGTTTACCTGGCTTCTGTTTCTCACAATTAATGCACAACATTTTTATCAAGATCCGCAGTCTATTGATGAAACTGCACATTTATAGTTTGCCAACTAAAGTTTGGTTTCTCTTTGTTGGAAAAGGTGCGGAAGTAGCTTTAATAGACCGAGAATTTGAAAAAAACAAAACCTCGGAACGATGTTAAGCAGAGCAACAGGCTACCCATCGGGGAAAGTTGACTAGGGATTCAGTCGACCCGGTGAATCGTGTAATCCCGTGTAATTAGCATTCCCAGTATAAAGCTATTCAATCCGTGCTGCGATTCATCTAAACACCGTGAGAAAAAATCCCGTGGAAAGTGAAACTGCCGAGTTCGATGGCTTCGGAATAGTTCTGGTGATGAATCCCTTCCGATAATGCATTTCCACGGGTCGCTAGGAAGCTGAACCTCTTCGCTCCCTAAGTAGAACGAATCCAATGAGTACTTTTGACGCAATAGTCATTCATTAACTTTGACAAAGTCGACGAAATCATTGATTGTGCTTGTTTTATCACAGAGGAAAGTTGCAAATATTCTAACAGTTAAGAAACTTTTAGTCTTCGGGGAAATGTAGCACCCTTCTTTTTGGAGAAGTATATTCCTTAAATAACAGGGTGACATTATGTTTATTTATGACATAATTAAACATTTGACGTTCCAACGATTATATATTAAAACAGGAAGTTCAATACGTACTTTAGAATTTTTTGGATTTCTTTAAAACTAAGAAAAGTGAAAAATTAGTCGTGGAAATAAACGACTCAATATACAGCGTCGATAAAAATAAGGTAGCAGATGGAGGGTTAAAAGGATTTAGGGAACTTTACTGTAATATTATTTGGAATTGCCACTACTATATTTTTTGTTTCGCGCTGCATATAGTAAATTAATTCAGAGGGGGGCCGATTTGCGCAGTACGCATTCGGCAACTTTCTCCAACAACAGTTACAAACGAAGATTGAATTCGACAGTGTATCGCAGTGCAGGAGTCTCCATTCGATTGAGCTTGGTTACGGTGATGTTGAGCACGGTTCTCGATTCCGTACCGGACTGCCTTGGTGTCACCTTACATTATCCAGTGCATGACGATTATACGTTTGGAAGTCTGAAAAATTCATTCCTGATACGCAGCGCGTATCTGGGAACAGGTAGCCATAGTTCTCGAGCAGATCCTTTCGAATTAATTTCAACCGTCTTGTAAATTACACGTTTTATATATTTTCATTATTTCCCACAATTTTTAAATCCTTCTTGTTCCGATAAAAAATGTATAGAAACATGGAGAAATCAAACGATATTTGTAAGAGCGCGCGTGCGTCAAGAAACGACAAAGGGCAGACAATTTTATAAACCGTCGCGGGAGCTTTTCGGGAAAAAATCGGTGAAACCGGTTATACCCGCTCATTGCTGTATTCGTACGCACCGACAGCACGTACGTGTTGAGCATGATACAAGCACATTGCTCACGGCAAGAGTTAACACGCGAGCACGTGCAGGTACGTGGGTATAACAACTTTTGCGACTTACGCTAATAACCTCTCGCGTTTCGAAAAATTCGAGCAGAACGAAAATACTCGGGCCGTGCACACGTCGCCATTTATCACGCCTCGCGAATCGAACGTCGAGATTCCTGCCGTTCACTCGCCTAATCGCTACCTTATTACACTACAAAAAACAGAAAAATGTTTAACATGTTTTTAACAAACCTCGCATATCGATACCCTCTCAATTTGTCCATATAATTTTTCTTATGTCCTCGTTGACAAATAAATTGCTAGGTAGTTGACAAATAGAGCTCGACTTTCATGGTTAAATAATAAACAAAATTTACTGTTGAAGTCTGTGAAAGTCTCTGAAGTCCAGCGACAATAATGTAACTGAACGTTTAATACGAAGGTTAATAGAGTCTTCATTTTCTTAAAGACGATATTATATTTCATAAAAAATATAAGAAAAATTGTTATTAACATACAGAAACAAACATTACGAACAGAAATTTCTTTCTTATTCAACGATTTCTAGTTTTAATCGAGATTTCTAATCTCTCTATTGTTTTAAATCGCACGTACCCATTTCTATCATAAATGTATCAAATCCGTTGTTTATTAATATACCTGTCCTCAACAATACCATAAATATAAAACCTCAACCAAAGATCACACTACGTTTACTACATCTAAAAGAATTTTCTGTCGCACGAAAAGAAGTCATTGGCTCATAATTTGTTGTTCCACGAGTGAAAAAAACTATAGAGTCACAGGTGGTAATACACACAAAGCAGGAGACAAACGAGGGTGAAGTTCGCGAACAAAGTTCGAGTTTATATTTAGTGCGAGAGGTTGTCGGACTTGGCATAAACAAGGTGTACAGAGGCAGCTAAACATAGCGGCCGGGATAAATAATTGAGAAAAATCGCGAGATCGATGCGGGGTAGTTCAGTCGGTCGGGCGAGCGCAGGCTGTCGATATACATACGTGAGTCGGTAGCGCGGGTTGCGCGTAGGGCGCCGGTGCGATTGGGTACGGGAGTGAGTACGGCGGGTAATAGCGCGAAGGCGGCCAGTCGTCCAGTCGAGCCGCGACCACCGAGCGGTGAGCGTATATCTTTCTTCTGTCGGTTTCCACTGCAGCATCGGCAGTAGTCCAGTAAAAAGGCAAACAACGGAAGGAAATTAATTCGAGAGGGTCGCTGTGTCGAACAATGAGCTTGCAGCCAATCTTGCGAGGGACGACGAGTGCCAGAGCAGACTGAGCCCATCGAAACGAGCCCACTTGCTGGAGGCTCGTTTGCACAAACGTAAACAGAGGACGAAAGAGGACACGCGATTCGTCGGTGCGTGTCCACGCACGCGTACACGTTCCCAGCGATGCACCATACGCAATGTGCATCTCACTAGCGATTCTACGTGCGATCACACGCGCGTGACTCGTGTACGTTCTCATCCATGTGTGTGAACCTCGCCGTCGAAACGAGACGCCAGATCGGGTGGCAGTTGTCAGCCCTGGGGACACACGGACCTTGAGTCCAAAACATAGACCGGACCTGCATGCGACGCCGATTCCTCGGACACAATAAGCCTCCGAGTACCCGGAGTTGTGCATCTGCTCGAGCTGCTGTCGAGCGAGTGCGCGCGCGCGCGCGCAGCTCTGTGTCGTTACGTGTCACCGCTGTTACAGGACACCTAGCCACTCTCGACAGTTTTTACCCGCGTATGCACCTTGTCCAGGCCTGCATCGCGTTTTGCGGGACGTTGTGGGCCCCGAAGGCCCCGTCTAAGTAACAGTACTTCCTCGCGCACGCTGGCACAAGCCTCTCTCCGAACGAACGGGACCCACACTCCACCAGCCCTCTCTCCACACGCTGCTTCTCTCAGTGTTTCCCCTGCCCCCACCCCCTCTACTCTCGCGCGCCGCTGGGCCTCTTTCGAACCCGGCGCGCACACTCTCTTTCTGTGTGCCCCGTCTCTCCCCCTTTCTCCCTCCCCCTCCCATCCAGTCGGGGCCCGAAGTAGTCTGGCCGGTCGAGCACACGGGTAGTCTCGTGAAACCAGTCCTCGTACGGTGGACCTCTTGGTTGGGACCTGGCGAAGAAGAGGTCGCACGATCGCTCGCTCGCTCTTATTGCCGCGCGTAAACCGGCACCTTTTGCACCTGCCACTCGCGCTCGCGACTCACAAGTTTTTCGGCAAGTTATCCTCTGTGTAAAACGTTGCCCCGAATACACCCCGGTCGCGTTCCGTTCCACGAGAGAACGGCCGCGAGGTATAGTAATACGTTCTCGTTTTTCGCCCGGTTGTTCACCGGTCTGTGGCGAGAGAGACTGGCCGAGGGAATCGATGATCTATCGGTAACACGGTCCACGGTCCACGGCCGCGTGTTTATCGGCGCGCAAACCAGTCCTGCCGCACGGAAGGACGCCGATCGGCTAAAGTGGCACGATTTTGCGCAGTTGGACGTGTATGTTCACGAAGGGTATCGGTTCGGAGGAGATATACATACGCCAGTGTACACGGGAAAGGGGAGCACCGGTGCGCGTTTCGCGCCAAAGAATAAGACGCGGGTGTGCGTTAGCGGGTGCATACAGCGGACGAGACACACGCATCCCCGTTATCGGACACACCGTGATGCTGATGGCAACGCGCGCGCCATTTAAACCTTGCCGGTCGAATTTACGGTGGACGCCGAGCGACAAGATAGGACAAGGGATTCACCGGTGAAGAGGGGCAGAGTTGTCAGTGCGATCGAGGAGTAGCAGCGGCACGTGTGAGTGTCGCGTGAAAACCACCGCCGCCATGACAGTCGGAGCGCGCCGAGGATAGAAGGTGCGCGTCGCAACGATAAAATGAGCCAGTATTTCGCCGCGGACGCCACGCTCGCAGGATCATCCAGCTGGTGAAAGAGAGAGGTCTCTCCTGCGGCTCGACCTAACCTCCAAGTGTCTCGGTCGCGAGCCCCACTAATCTAATTCGTACCTGTTACCGTCGCGCGCTCAATGGAACCGTTCCGCTCGACCGATCTTGATCGTCACCGTGGATCGTCGTCCTTCGCGTCTCGTTAACGATCGAGAATTCGTAATCGCTTCGTGGTTGTACGTTGTCGTCAGCAGCGGAAGCAGCCGTTTTTCAAAAAGTGACCCAGGTTGTTTGGTGCCGTTTTCTTCGATCCCCACTATCGCGCAGTACCAGTGCGGGGGCGCCGTGCAACCAATCACGCCGGCCGCGGTTCGATTCGATAATCGAAAGCGAATCGATCCACGCGCACATAACACGGTGCTCGTTTTCTGTTCGCGGTTTTGTTTGTGTGACCGGCCCTGTGTTTTCCCAGTGGTTTCCCAGCTTTTATCCCCGCCGTCGTTGTCGTTGACGCGTGTGCTCCAACGCTAAAACAAATCGATGGATCAACGCTGAGAACGGAATCGTTTCGAAGAACTCGCGGGGAACACCAGCCAGCCAAATGAAGACCACACAGCGCGCGCTCAGGTAAGTCTACTTTGATGTTCCCGACACTTTATGGAATATTAAACCCTTTTCTCGTTACGATGTGGCTCGTCCCGGGCTGGGAAGATCAGTCGACTGCTTTTTATTGTGTCGAAATATTCGTAACGAAAAATGACAACTCAGGTGCTCGTTCGAGATGTCATTCTTAAAGTCTTAGCACATAGATTTTGTATAATACAGTGAGACTCCTGTTTTAGACAGATTTTTATCGCACAAGTAGGTTGTGTGTCATGTTTAAATTGATCTTTGTTTAAACAGTTGTATTATTTGTATGCAACTATAGGAATGAGATTAAGTCGTCATATTGATATCCAGTGTATGTAGGGTAATGAGTAGACTGCGGTTTTTTATGCATTCATGGTTTTTGAAAATTTTCAAGAAATACTAGAGTATAAAATTTGACAGAATTTAATACGATTTCTATTTATTTTAGATCAACAAAGGTTATTACCAATTAAAATAAGATTTTATTGGATTCTACTTTCTTAAAATTCGCGAACAAAAATTGCAAATTGCAATAAACATCCGCAGTCTAGTAATGAGGTTAGAATTAGTTCAATCAATAATAATGGTACCTCGTTTAAAGTAATTACATATTACGTTTATTAACCCTGATGATATTTATGTTGTGCGTACGCATCCCAAGGAGACGGCAATTTCTTGTTTATTAAGAGGTATATTAATCATTAAATGTTGGAAATTTATTGTTTTGAAGGAGTGGTTACTGATAATGAAAAAATTAAATTTTTGGTTGACGAGTACCCTCTTCGTAAACAGAGTGCAATTTATGGTTTGAAGTCGTGAAGACCAATGTTGCTTTCGCTGTTTCAAGTGGATAAAACAAGAAGCACATTCGTGACGAATATACTCGTCATGATCAGATAGCAATTCATTGATCAATGACGAGTATATTCGTCATGGAGATATTTGTCAATATTAGCAGTACTTGAATTAATGAAATATTACGTTTAACGACGAGTATATTAAAAGATTGTGCAATTTATGGTTTAATGACGAGTATATTCGTCATGAAGACCGAAGTTGCTTTCGCTGTTTTAAGTGGATAAAACAAGAAGTATATTCGTGGCGAATATACTCGTCATGAATAGATGGCAATTCATTGATCAATGACGAGTATATTCGTCATGGAGATATTTGCCAATATTAGCAGTACTTGAATTAATGAAATATTACGTTTAACGACGAGTATATTAAAAGATTGTGCAATTTATGGTTTAATGACGAGTATATTCGTCATGAAGACCAATGTTGCTTTCGCTGTTTCAAGTGCATAAAACAAGAAGCATATTCGTGACGAATACACTCGTCATGATCAGATGACAATTCATTGATCAATGACGAGTATATTCGTCATAGAAATATTAGCCAATATTAGCAGTATATAAATTAATTAAATATTACGTTTAACGACGAGTATTTTAAAAGATTGCAGTCTCTTGTTCTACGACGAGTATACTCGTCATAGAGAAAAAGAGTCGTGGCCTGAATAGTAGCACGTGTATGCTGATAAGGATTAGTTAGTCTTTTTAACACATTAATCGCCCACTCAACAAGCATAAAATTTACATAAAATCAAAGCAATTTATTTAAAAAAACAAAAACTGAGAAGTTTAGTTTTCCGATATTAATTACTGTTTCAAACCCTTTCCATTTCGCAGATCATAAGAAAATTAGGTACACTCAATTTACCAACGGTAAGAATGAATATTTATTTCTGTATAAATAATACCGTGACCCAGATATGGGCAACATGACGATCAAATCTGTTAAGATTTATTTTCACTTCCAGGAGTACAATGACTCGCCATACACGAAATATAGTTGTTTTTTCAAACGATGACTCCGGTTAGATGCATCTGGCTAGTTCCTTAGCAAATGTTTCTCGAAGAAGCAGGCCGTCGTGTATCTAGTTACGCTTTACGTCCTCCTGTACAGTTAACGATAACAGTGCTTGTCGTAGCTCGCAATAAAAGCACGTTCGTATAACGAGGAACGTAACGAGCCGCGTTTGTTCGGCCCACTGAAACGTTACGGCTGTAACTGTTGATGCTGTAACGAGCGCAAATAGAAACGTGTCGGTCTAGGGGAAACGTTTCCCCTAGGAAACATCCTAGCTCATTGTAAACTTCTTTGAACCATTCACAAAATAACAGATTTTTAATTAACTCTTACGCGAACGCGTTTTGTACTCGGAACTGTTTAAACTGTCGTGTTCGAACACTCTTTCTTTCGTTCCGTCCGTGTAGATTACGACCCATCTGCGAACGCATTTATGGCGCATGAAAAATAAAATGCAACCAGTCGCGCCGGGTATTAGTGGAGATTAGTAACAGTTTTATTCCATTGCTGTGAAGGAAGCTCGCAGTTAATGAACGATATTTGTTTTATCATTTTTGTGAAATAATGCAGATGGGAATCTGTAATGACTTCCAGTGTCGGTTGGACGGTAGGAAATGTGTAGAGGGCTCTTAAATTTCTTCTAGCTTTCATAGCCTGAAGGAAGTTCCTAACTATGGGATCAAAAAATTACATGAATATGTTTAGCAATTTTTATTATTGGGATTGTCCAAATACTGACTAAAGGCCGCTGCAGGCCTAAAGAGGATTGAACGTGAAATTTGTGAAATACAGTTGTGGCAGCTACTTCCTGTGCTCGTCAACAGAGGGACACTCCGACAACACCTTTCCCGCAACTACTTCTGTATATATACCATCCTAAACTGTCCTTACGACATCACGTTGGGGTCACCAATGAAGGGTAACTATGATTGTAAAATCACGGTGTTCTTTACACAAGTACAACTTGTATCTCCCAGACGAGACACTTCGTCTTCTCAGAAGTAAATAAAGTTGTACTTGTGTAAAGAACACCGTGATTTCATAATCATACTTACCCTTCACAGTAAACTCTCCTATAAAACGGAGTAAAAATTGCAAATTGATTTGTTTCAAGTTTAATTTAGTTTGATCTGATTTGTGCTAATTCTGAGTTTCTTATAACTATAAATTAACCATAATTAATAGCATTTTTATCTCATATTTATGTCAGAGATTATCCATGGAGGGTACTGATCAAAAGGCCACTATGAGCCTAAAACGGACCAGACTTTAAATTCGTAAAATACAAGATATTGTCTAAATTAGTCAAAATGAATAGCATTTTTAACGTATCCTGGCCTGCAGGACTCTTTGAGTAGAGGAAAGAAATGTGCCCCATCCGTTTCCTCTGAAACAGCTTGGGGGCTCAGGAATTCGCGCAAAGATCTAACGATGACGCAGCCAGGTGAAAAATGGTCACGGTGCAGCGAGGATCGCGCGTTAACCGTAGTTTACTCCGATTGCCAGGCAGTTAGGCCATCTCATTTCCTAGGAATGTCCGTAGGTGGCAACGGTGCCTCGCGTTGACATTTGCATCATCCCGTAGCATCTTTCTCCGGATGCACTTCTGCGCGGTGCGTCGTCGCGCTCGTCGAATCGCAGGTGCGCACGGACGTCGTGCATTTTCGGGGGGATGTCGCAAAGAGAAAAACGGAGAGCGAGAAAAAGAAAAGAAACGTGTTCCAGGGAATGATTAATGCGGTCGAATCGTAAGAACGGTCGGTCCGTTCGTCTCCGCGGCCGCGATCCGCCTTTAATCACGGGATTAACTTCGCCCCGTCTGGTAGCGCGCGTTTGCCACCGGGGGCACTGATAAATTAACAGGTAGCCGGGTTACAATCGAAAGCCAATTACGCGACCGCGTCTTCGTTAGTTCGGAGAACCGTTCGCGAATATTCTCGCAGTCGTCGCCGCCATGGAATTTCGCCGTGGATAGTTGTACTTCCGTTATTTCATGCTTCGCGTGTTTCCAGAGAAAATGGCCTTTGCGCCGCTGCTGACACCGGAAACGTTAATTTCTTGGCCCGGCCTTTTAACCCTTACCGGACGGGAATTATTTTTGGCATATTTTTCGAATATATTTTCCTTGTGAAAATAAAATTGTGTACTGGAGAGTTAAGTCCATGGATTAAATGAAAGAAAATCTGTTGTGTTCAGAACAAATTTGTTTGATACTTTTTTAGGGTAGTAATTTCTTGAAAAATGATTCGCAGTTGTAGAACGGTTGAAAAGCTTGGGCGACTGTCAGCAGACACACGTCCGCAAAGGGTTAATCGTTGTTAAAATTGTCCGATTTATTCGGACGTTCGGTCGAATTCCCAGATCTCAACGAAGATGGTCCAATATCCTCCGAGAGCGTTACTTATCGAGTCATCGTGTGAGTTCTATGGCTTTCTGCGGCTTTGACACTTCCGGAAATGAATATACATTGTGTTTGGTGCGGAGTATGATTTTTCAAAGCTGCGCTCCATTTTCCGGGTTGTTCCGCTCGGATCGAGGAAGACCAGTGATCCGTTGTTAGCACACGGAGACAGATAAGATAGGATAAGAGCGTGCAGACAGCTATGTAAATGCAAAGTGTGCCGAGCATCGCGGTTGTCGTCGGGCTATGCATTGAAAATGTCAGGTGTTCTCTCTCCGGTCGAGTACTCGTCGATCGTCGTCGTCTGGCCCCGTCGGTGTCGGTGGCTGCCGTCTGCGGAACACTTGCACGGACAAATTGAAATGCAAATTCGAAAACCCGTGGTTCTCCGCAGCGTTTTTTGGGCCCGGCGGTGGTCCCCTCACTCTTCAGGAAAACGATTATTCTCAGGTGTTCGACTTTTGACTGCCGTACGCTGTAACAGGCTCTCCGATTCTCCCGACTCGGAGAAAAAAGGATAAGAGGAGGATGAAGAAGAAGAAGTTCGTCGACTTGGTGTCACGTTTCATCCGTGCGGCTCCTGGGGAAAAGAGCCGTCCTCTCTCTCACCGTGTGTGTTCGTCGAGAAAAAGATTAAATTCCCGAGGCACGCAGAGACCAGGCCGCTGCTGGACGCTCGTTTAGAAACAATAACAGTATCGCGGCCGGGTCTTTGCATACGAAAGAGGGGCCCCGAGTGGTTATCGCGACCGATCCGAAAGTGGGGCCCCCCGAAAAAGGGAGTAGAAAGCGGGAAAAATGTCGGATGAGAATGCAGAGCGCCTAGCTGATCGCTTCGTACCGATCGGTGAACGTTCCCGCACCGGGAAAACCACGGCGAGATTCGCGCGAAAGGCGTCTTGGTGGGCGGGGCCATTGGTTTATGCCAATTCCCGCTTCCGGATAACTTTGCGAACACTCGTTTGGTCTAGGAAGATAGCACGGAGTCCAGGAAAAACGATACGGGGCCTAGAAAATATTTAATGATCGAGGAATAATTGTAGACCTAAGGACAATTGTCAGCGTCAAGGAAACAGACTGTAGGACCTTTAGAAAAAATTGTGGAGCCTTAGGAAAAAATTGTGGAATTTAGGAAAATGACACAGCATCTGGGGAAAACAATACAGAGCCTAAGGACCAGTTGTAGAACCCAGGAAAAATTGTAGATCCTAGGCAAAGATTCTAGATGCTACGGAAAAATTGAATAAGGGTTTAAAAAAATTGCAGAGAGTTGAAAAAATTATAAATCCTAGAAAAAGTAGTAAATCCTTTAAAAACATTATAGATCTCTTACCAAATTTTGTATAGAGTTCGCTCTAAGCTAGTAAAAAGAAGTTTAAAAAATTATAGTTCTGTTACCAAATTCTGTATAGAGTTCGCTCTAAGCTAGTCAAAAAAAAATTTTTTTAATTATAGTTCTGTTACCAAATTTTGTATAGAGTTCGCTCTAAGCTAGTAAAAAAATTGGCAAAAAAGAAGTACTAAATAGAAACTTGCTACCTTGAGAAGTGTTCTCCTAGAATCTGAACAAAGAAGAGTGATGTCCCACAAAACAAAATCAATTCTAGTTTCGCTTCATGTAGCATAACGTCAGGCTTTCTTTTTCGAGGCCATTGTGTCCGAAGTTCGTTTCCAATATAGCGCAGAAGATGGAGAAACCGATTAATAAGTTTCCCGTAGTTAAAACGGTAGGATTTGTCGGAGGACATTGAACAAAACTCGACGCGAGTCGATGAAGAGCAATTTGGGACGGATCGAGGGATTTTTGGACGACGACACGTTCGGTCGGCAGGAAATTGCAACGCATTCGATGATCGGACGATAAAGATGATGCGTCCGGCTCTAATGATCGCGGGAACCGGGGCCCATTGTGGGATCTGTTGCGCGACGCCTGGGAAAAACTTTCTTTTTCCTTGGTTTGCGAAAAAAAGAGAAGAGGTTCGACTGTTCGTGACACGACTGCGATCCTCTTTGCTTTCCGTTATGCCTTCCCCCCCTCTCTTTCTCTTCGGAACGAAGCTTTAATTAAAGCATTTCAATTAAGGAGATCAAGCGGCCATTGTGTCTCTCCGGCGACTCGATCCGATGAATTTTCCCTCGACAACTCTTCAGGTCTGGGAAAGTCGTCCTTGATGCGATTAATTGCAGAAAGCGGATTTCTCTCTCTCTCTCTATCTCTCTCTGTCCGTCTCTCTTTCTCTGGCTTCCTCGTGGAGCCGCGTCGCTGTTGTCGGCTCCGGAGAAACAGCCGAGTTTCTTCTTTCTTCGTTAACTCTTAATTGATCGAACTTCGTTGCGCATTCTTACGCGTGGGGCAGACGTTCTCGACTAATTTCATTCTCCATCGGCTTCGCGCGACCCTGATTCGTTTCCCCGCTCGGAACATTTGTTGGTGGCGCGTCCCGTCTTGGGAACGAGTTTCTACCCGTTTTGGCGAGCTTGGAATTGCTCTCGACCTGGCGGAGTCTTCCCATTGGCTCGACAACTTGTTCTAAGAGGGCACAACGTTATTCAAATTTCTAAACATCAACTTTTGTCCACCTTGATCCATAGCGCGCATCTATAAAATTTCTGGAACAGTTTCGACGAAGTTCTCTAGATATAGCTCATAAAGCGATAGTACATGAAAAATTTTGGTATATATGGCAATCTTAAATCTAAATTCATAAAACAACGATTTCCCAGTAGTTGACAGTATTTACATTGTCTCTTGTTGCCTCTGACACATATTAAAAATTAAAGAACTCTCATTTCGTTGCATCATTGCGATGAGGTCCTCTAAGTAAATCTTCATATACATTATTAGGTATGCTAGTCTGCAGTTCCATTTCCAGCACGTAATTCTTTCAACGAAAGAATTCCTACATACTCCTCAAATATCAAACAAATTACTCTAAAAATTTCATAAAGAACTGCCTCATATAATTATTAAGAAAAAAGTCGGAAATGTCCTCTTATTTTCCACATTCTAAACCTGTCGTTTGCGAACCTCTATAAAAGCACTTCAACGAAGAATAGCTAAATTAAAACGAATGGTTAAATTTGGTTAAAAATGTTTGTATACACTCTCGAAAATATACACTTTACTCACAGTAGACGATAAATTAATTTACTTGCAATGTTCGCATGAGAAAAACCTCGGAAGCCGCTTTCAAGTTTTTGTGTCCATAAAGATGTTCTGGGATCCCGGTCCGATGAGAAACGTTTGCGGGCAAGACAGTCGGTCCAGAGTCTCGGTTGCCGAGTGGGAAAGGTCGGGAGCACCGTTGTCTAGCCCGTTAATCCCGGGGTCCTGTCCGACCAGGCCCCTGGAACTCTTGCTTTCAGCCAAATCTCATTAATCCGACCGTTTCCACGTGGCGCGGCGGAACAGAGTTAAGGGCCATAACCGTCGTAAGTTATTGCGCGTTACCTTGAACGTTCCCGGCGTGCATTATATTTTACTGCGGCCCGTTACCCTCTTCGCCGACATGTTTAAAAGAACCGCCAACAGTTTGCGCGGAAATTACCGTGCCGACGAGATCGCCGGGGCCGGGTCCGTGCTACCCGGCTTCCAGCAACGGCGGGTACCCTGTTCCGAGAAAACAATTTCGCGGAGCGCAAATTTAGGGCGTTCCCGGGCCGCGAGTTTGTTCTCGAAACGCGTCGAAAAACGCGTCTCGAAGCGTCGAGATCGTTCGATTTCCGAGCCTCTGTTCTGCACCTTGTTTTCGAGGCTTGGTTCTTTTGCAATCGGACTGCGGAGATTTTTCGCAAAATAACAATAGTACAAACAGTGATGCCAGATCGGTTATATCGAGGGGAATAGAGTTTACCACCTCTCTGATGACCAGAGTAATATGTGATACGTTGCGCGGCATGTCACGTGACCAGTCTACGGTCTTCGTGGGGGACGTTGGAGTGTGCTCAGGTAATGGAATGGGATAGTGGAAGGGGAAAAGGAGGAGAGGAAAATCCACTCGGTTTTGGGTGTTTCTGGCATCACTGTTCCGAGCCTCTGTTCTGCACCTTGATTTCGGGGCTTGCAACTGTTGGAATTGGACTATGGAGATTCGCGCAAAATAACAATAGTACATAGTGAATAAATCCGATAAATTTGTTCAACGAGACACTACTGGGGAAATGTTTTCTACAGGATGGAAAGGTTGCACTCCGATTGGTCAAATAGTTGCCAAGCAATTGCTAGATAGACGCGAAAGATACAACATTTTTAAACTAATAATAATATATGTAAGTAGTATAATAATGAGTATATAGAAAATTTATACAGCATTTTAGAGATCGTTTTAGTATGATACTTCGTAGTCTGAGTAAATAATGTACCATTTGCGCGTTAATTTAATCTGGAGTAAAGATTCTGCACCATTAGACTGCGGATTTTATCCGGACAAGAATGAACAAGTATCGAGGTTCGGCTTTTTCTATCTTAGGGACGTTGTTCAGAGGCTAAGAGTAAGGATTCTCGGTCACGATGACATTGTTCCTCGTGCGCTGACAAAACCGTGAGACTACCGGCGAGCGGCAGTCTGCACACGGATCAATTCGTGCGTGAGTCACGGAGTGATTCACCTCGGCGAACCTGTTGGCAGAGAAATCACGTAGCCAGTCTGCCAGCTAGAAGACCAGCGCCGCGCGGCACTCCGAAACAATCGTATCTTCGAATTATGCTAGCGGTCAGACTGTTCTCGACGAATTATTTATTTTTTGTTACCGTCCTGGAAATGTCGATGAACTCCGAGAATCGGTACTACACCTGGTCCACGAACTTGGTCACTCGTTTTTCCGAGAAATTCGAAAAGTTTCAGATCTTCCGTTAGAAACAATAGATAGACCAACAATTGTCTAGAAAAATTGCTTCGAGAAATCGATTCCAAAATATTGAGAAACAATGGCGTGAATGGTTTTTAGAAAAGAGGAACTGTGTAATTATAAAAATGGTCCGCCATCTTAACTTTCAAAATCGTCACTTAATTACTCGGTTTCTCGCGATTAAATGAAATGGACAACTGTTTCATTAGGGGCAACAGAAAGAGTAACGTGTTCGCATGAAGCACCTGCGAAAGAAGTTTAACAAAATTGAGAAATAAAACAATGAATAATCCTAAATATCATCACTTATACTGGGTGTTCCATTTAAGTTGAGATTGTAAAAAATCTCGAAGACATGTGATTTAAAACAAACAAACTGACACATGTCCTTTAGTGTTTCGAGCGCGGAGTCAAATGGCACTACTAATTTTCTAATGTGTGGGCGTTTTCAAGGTTATTTCAAGGTCATTTTATCTTTTTTATCATAAACCCATATTTTTTATTTCGGAATCATATTCTACGTAAAAAAGTGCACAACTTTTGTTTGAAACATCTTTTTGTAAATTAAATATTTCTTAAGATATATAGCAGATTTTTCATGTTTATGTCAAGGATATTGTTTTTCTATTAAAATGACAGCGTCACATTCTTATAAAATAATAAATGCTCTAAAATAATAATAAATGCTAAATAATAAAATGTTTATTAAATAAAAAGTTTAATAAAAGACTCATGAACACATAATCAAGTTCTTACAAACTCACAAAAAAATGTTTCAAACAAAAGTTGTGCATTTTTTTACGTAGAAACAGTAAAATGGTTAAACGAATTTAATTCTCGTCTCGTTGAAATTATTAAAGAAAGAATGATTATTTTATTTGGCTGGTATTTCTTACAATTTTTATTTCACATAAAAATCCGCTGTCTAACCATGAAAGCGCTTAAAATGGCTGACTGTAGGACTACATAATTACCCAGCGACACTCGCATTTTGAGGACAGGATTAAACGGGATAATTCAGCATCGTGTGGGGGCGTTAGGGGAATGCAGAATACAGAGTTGCTCGAGGGCCGCGAAAACGTGCGAAATTGAAGCGAGGGACGGATGAGGGTTAATCGAATGCTCCGAGAGCAACGAAAATGGCTGTGTGACAGGCCTTCAGGGTTCTCTTGATCCTCGCCGCGTGTCCTGCTAGAGTCTCCAGCCGATGATATCGCGGAATCACCGCTGAAATCGCTGCTCGTCACGGATCACCGGAGCCCCGCCGACGAAAAAGGAGAAACAGGAAGTCCTGGCGGCGCTTTCGCGTCGAAACGGTTATTTCACGACGACGTAATTTCGCGGCGAGGCTTTTTCTGGCCGCCTGCGATGCCTTCCTAAACCGGTAACCACGTAATCTTATTAGCCGACTTTCTGGAAATTGCTCGACGCGTTGCCGATCAATTTTTCGACGTGACCAGTGTTGCATAATCTAAAAAGCATGCTGTACTTAATTGCAATTTTGATCCGAGCTAGATTTTGTCCGGATTCAATTATCAAGTGTGACTCGATTTAATTCTCACGATATCAAAGCGATCCAAAGGTATGTTTTGTGTATTTTATGGTTTGATGGCAATTTTTTACTTCGTTGGGTTAAGCTCAACATAATATGGACGATGCGCAGTTTTTTTTAAAAATTCTTGTAGCATTTTTCAATGCATTTAGCAGTGTACGACAGGCATGGGCACGGGTGGAGCCCCTCAAACGCCTGCTTCTCCCACCAACCTCTCTTTCATGCGCGAGGCCTGCGCACTGTTCGCGACGGGCGAAGCACTTCCTTACTCTATGGTAACGGCGGATGTTGGTGGGGGACAGTGGGTTCTATGGTGGGGACGGTTTTGTCTCAATTGAAACGAAAATGCCCATCCCTGGTGTACGATATCATACATTTGGATCATTATTACTAGCCTGCAGGTTTTGCGCCTTTATGATAACAATGAGTAGATCAAATACAAAACGGAAAATAGATTTAAAGAATCTAGAAGTGCTGTTGCAGATCAAATACAAAATAGAAAAAAGATTTAAAGAATTTAGAAGTACTGTTGTAGATCAAGTACAAAATGGAGAAAAGATTTAAAGAATTTCGAAATACTGTTGTAGATCAAATACAACATGGAAAATAGGTTTAAAGCATGCATAAGTGCTGTTGCATTATTCTGATCAGAGTACAATCATTAAGAAGAGATATGAATTGTTATGATGCTTCTTTGTCTTGCAATTAATGCAGACAATTTTTATCGTGCATAAAAATCTGCTGCCTACCCATTACCAAAGAACAAATAAACTTTCTCGACATTTTTCCAATATACTTGTTGCGCCAAAAGATTTTTCATATTGGAAAACAAAAACTTGTTTCAATCGATCTTTATCTATTCGATAGAGTTAATGCACAACAGTTAGTCTTTAAAAAATGAGATATAAATTCCAAACATACATCAAACTAAAAAATCAAAAACAAGCTTGAGGTTTTTTTTTAAATAAATTGTGTGATAGCATAATCAATTTCATTTGTAATTCAACAATATGTCCGTGAACGATGTGCTACAACGTCCCATCCCGAGATTATTAATTAGGATATTATAAAGCTTCTTTCAAATCATCGGAAAGGCTTCCAATGCTGATATTGCTTTAGAAACGATCGAGGACTTCTCGAGAGTTTCGTCGACTGGAAAGCTCGATTGTCCGACAGTTTCGGTGCGCCGACTCGCATTGGCAGTATGAACGCGAGCACGGTCGATTATAATTCGCCGGACGGCACCGGTAATGAATACGGTGAAATCTCTTAATGAGCCGTTTCCCTCGTGCTAATCAGACGTATCCCATTAGCTGGCTATCTGGTTCGCCCATCGAATTATGAAACTGTCTCGCTGTTTATCCGGCGCACGTTGATTCGATCCTAATCGTCGCTAACGACGCATTCTTCGCCGCGAACGAGAGCCCCGTTCCTCTCAATTAAGGATCCATGCAGGAAAAGTTCGTTATCAGTAGACTGCGGATCTCTATAGAAAATAAAAATTTTCCTCGGCAATCACAAGCCACAGGAACCACATAGAACATTCTTTTTTGTGTCTTGAATGATCTTGTCAAAGTGGAAATGCATACCACATTTTTATACATTTATGACAAAATTGAGTATGTACAATTTAAAGTAATTGGCATATTAAAAAGATTTCAGGATATCAAGGTATTAGTTTCAGCCCAATAAGATATTTAAAAGAAGAACGATATTCTCATTTGGCTCCTGTGTCTTGCAATCGGTGCAACCATTTTTCATTTTGCATAAAGATCCGCAGTCTAATTATTTGTAACACAATGTGATACATTAGCTGTTGCTAATAGCATAAGCCTGGGATGGGCATTTTTGTCTCAATTGGGACAAAACCGGCCCCACCATAGCGCCCACTGTCCCCCACCATAGCGCCCACAGTCCCCCATAGAGGATGGAAGTGCTTCGCCCGTTACAGTGCGCAGGCGTCTCGCATGAAAGAGAGGTTGGTGGGAGAAGCAGGTGTTTGAGGAACCCCTACCGTGCCCACCATTGGCATAAGCGATGATGCGACTTTAGTTAAATTAATTAAAAAAGAAAAGTAGGAAGTACCATATTCTGGCTCTTTAAATTTTTGAATCTTCGTACCATTAAAAT
Organism: Sphecodes monilicornis; assembly: GCA_913789915.3. Classification (NCBI taxonomy): domain Eukaryota; kingdom Metazoa; phylum Arthropoda; class Insecta; order Hymenoptera; family Halictidae; genus Sphecodes; species Sphecodes monilicornis. The sequence continues at coordinate 22,820,036 of OU565291.1, forward strand.
GGTTGCAAAATGGTGCAATAGATCAATCCCCAGTTTAGTTATCGGGAATTTCGAGAAATAAAGCTATGTCCACACCGAAGCAACATCGAGCATCATTTTGTCGCCTCTTCTTGCCTTTTTCTGTTTTCATCGAATAAAAGAAGAAGCCAACAACAAGAGACAAGAAAAAGTTGCTCGATGTTGCCTCGGTGTGGACATGGCTTCGGATAGAAATTATCGAGGAAATTTCGAAAGAAAAATTTTCGCGGGCACGGTCCCTGTATCTGTTCGCGAAAATCGATAGGACGCAAGAACCGGTGGAAAGACCGAACAATGCGGGCGTATTCTTAGCCGACGAGGCCAGTCGGCAACAGAAAAGCCTCCGGCTGCGAGCGATTACGCGAAAGTTCCTATTGTCGATAAGGTGTATCAAAGAAATAGCTGCCGTTGGCCCAGTTTACGCCTCCGTTCGCAAATTACGCTCGATCGAGCTACCGCGAGAGAGCGTGTCTCGATTCTCGAATCTCGAGTCGGCGGGTAGATACGTTCACGTGGTACGGACCCTCCAATCAACAGCCATACGGATCCGACACTCTTTTATTCGCGACCAACCATTTTTCAGCGGATTTTCCGCTCGGCGAAGCGGCGAATCTCGGACCATTGTTCACTTGTTCGACGCCGACGATGCCGAACAGAAACAATTCTTGACCTGACGATTTTAACTGGCAGAATGCAACCGCTATCGATGCTTCTGGAGCTATAGCTACTGCATAGTGAGACGGACTATAAAAGTCCGTTAAGCTAACAAAAATTGTTAGTTTTGATTAGATTTTTCTGGGGTCTTGTTAGCTTTGATTAGATTTTTCTGGGGTTTTGTTAGCTTTGAGTAGATTTTTCTGGGGTTTGTTTAGTACAGCGGTGTCCAGCTTAGGGGCCCTCACGCGCCTGCTTCCCCTACCTACTGTCAGTTTGCGCAGGCGCACTGTGTTCTCACCCCGTCGACCAAGAAACCGAGTAACCGACCCTCGTATTATAAAACAATCAACGATCGTCTTTTTAACGCGGGAAGCGAGCATATTGGTAATTGGTTCGCCGCGTCACAGTGGTATGGAAACGGCGAACAGTGGTGGGGAGGGCGTTCAGCTCCCGGAGCCGAGTTTGGACATCTCTGGCTTAGTAGCAATTCTTGAGTTGGCACTTGTAACCAGTGATGGTATATTGCACCTTTTTTTCGCGCATGCGCGACGATTTTAGCGCCAGTAAAGCTCAAAGTTGGGCTAAAATGGGGTACTTTGGTCACCCCGCAAAATTTCGCAAAATTTCGCAAAATATTTTTTTTCGATTTTCAAACATGAATGTTTAATATCCATATATGTTATATTAAAATTTAATGTGTATGTACATATAATGTATAAATATATTATAATTGTGTATAAACCAAATATATAATAAAAAAATAAAATATTTTATTAGGCTTCGGAGCACGGTCGTCTCGTCGTGTCGTCTTGCACTCTTCCGTCCGGTTTCCCGCCAATAACAGTTCCCCCCTACTTTCCCCACAAACATAGGACTTACGTACGTTCCTGGATTTGAACGCGCATGCGCGAAAAAAGGTGCAATATACCCATCACTGTTTGTAACCAGTGATGCCAGAGACACCCAAGACTGGGTGGATTTTCCGCTCCTCCTTTTCCCCTTCCACTACCATGAGCACACTCCAACGTCCCCCACTAAGACCGCAGACGACTGGTCACGTGACGTGCTCCGCAACGTGTCACATATTACTCTGATCATCAAAGAGGTGGTAAACTGTATTCCCCTCGATTTATCCGATATCTGGCATCACTGCTTGTAACTGGAAGAATGAACTCTCTATATCGATACTTTTGTGACAGTACAGGATGTGTCCCATCACAATTTCATTTTCGCTCCGTTCTCGTCGATTGAACGATTCCTCTCGTGCGCTAGCTTGTTTAATCACGAAACACCGTGTGCACGGTGGACAAAGAGAAAGACTCGGGACAGGAGACGGCCGACGAGAAGCCGTAGAAGGCGAAGAAGAAAACGAAGATCGAAGAAAGACTATACGCGAAGAGAGAGGTGGTGTGTACCGCGTGGTATGGTCACGGACTGCAAAGAGCAATTAAAAGCAATTCCTCGTGGCTGTATATCATTCTTCCGTGCACTACTGCCGCGGCTAGAGCCCATTAAAATCGACCTTCGACTCCACCCGCCGGCAACAACGGGATCTCCTGTTGTTCCTGTTGTTTTCGAGACGGAGAGAGCCGGAGACAGAGATCGGGAGATAGAGATAGAGATAGAGGGAGGAGCAGAGAGAAAGGGAGAGAGAATCTGCGGTGGCGGAACGTGGTGTGTAGAGAGAAACACGACGCCGAGTTCCCATCGAGAGTTCATGAATACCAACCGTGTGCCGTTATTTAAAGAAGAACGGTCCAAGTAATTCGTACCGGCACATTATAAGACGAGCTTTGTTCGAAATACGCCCACGAGCACAGAGAAAGAGACAGAGATTCGATCGCGAACTTATCCCCAGCCAGTTTCAACTTCGCGACGACAAGACCCGGTAAACCGATCGCGAATCCGCCAGAGGAAGAGAAGCAACACGGGAACCTCTCTCCGTGGAGGCACGCGAATATACACGTGGGAGAAGAGTATTCGCGTATTTAAATTGTAGATTATCCCGCGGTTGCAAAACTCGCGGGACCTTCGGAACGATACTCGGGGATTATCGCTGCAGAGGATATCCCTCGCATTCGAAGGATCATGCGCTTCCTTCCACCGTGCGCCGACTCTAAATATACGCGGATTCCTCCAGGAGAGACTCCAAGAAAGTTCGCTTATGCTTCTTTCCGTAGTTCCATTTATTTTCTTCTTATTTATGGGATTTTATTTTTGCTGGTTTGCCGGCCTATTCTCGCTTTCGAGAGATCATTCTTCGTTCTGTGTACTGTAGGGAACATCTACATCTCTTCGAAATCCTGTAGCATATAACTCAAAGCGTTCCTCAGCTACGCTTCTTCTTGTACGAATCTTCAATTTGATCTTGTTTAATGAAGAAGTTCGATTTTGTGGTGGGATTTTATTTTTCTCATTCCACATGTAAAAATAAATGGAGAAAAAGGACTAAAAATTTTTTCGTTCGACACCTCGTTTTCGAGGAAATCGAGTTTCAAGATCCGTCAGGTTCGCATGCTTTAATGCAGGAAGTAGAATTAGTTCGTTGTGATCAGACGCGTTCAGACGGTTCCTATCCAGTGATGCCAGAAACAACCAGAACTGGTTGTTTTTTCCTCTCCTCCTTTTCCCCTTCCACTATCTGAGCACACTCCAACGTCCTCCACTGAGACCGTAGACTGGTCACGTGACGTACCGCGCAACGTGTCACATGTTACTCTGGTCATCAGAGAGGTGGTAAATTGTATTCCCACCGATCTGGCATCACCGTTCATATCACGCGTATTCGCTGCATTTTCAAACTCCAATTTACTTGAAAAACGAAGCTTCAAATGAATAAATTTGATTCTTCATTTTTCACTTATTTATTCATAAGAAATCACCTCGTGCCCACATGTTATTCGACCGCACCTTGTCTGTTAGAGCACAGTGTACCTACTTGTATTAATGGTTATCGATTGCCTCGTATTCTATGTTTCTTTTGTTTTCCATTGCGGTGCGATTTAACCACGGTCCGCATTGGAATATGATCTACGAACAAGGCCGGCAGTATCGAAAGGGTTAATCCTCGGGATCAACCGTAGAATTTCCAGAGAAAATGTTTGCGATCCAATATGTGCAGTAAAGTAATCACATTTCCCCGGGGTCTTTCTCTCTCCTCCTCCTCCTCCTCCTCTTCTCTCTCTCTCTTTCTCTCTCTCTCTGTCTCTTCCAGTTGGGCGTTTATCGGATTCTCGTGGACGAGAGCAATCTCGATCAGTTGTCTCGTATTTACAATGTTGCTGTTACTCCCGGGGACGGTTGGCCGGCAAGTGAAACCTGAAAACTGCGCCACACAGGCCAGCTTCACTTTCGAGCGGGATCGATCGATACGTCGACATTTCGCTCGACGGTGTGCCCTTTCTCTTCCAATACGCGAATACAACAGCCTGTGGCGATTCGACGAGAGGACGTGCCGCGAATAAACCGACAACCGCGAAGTCTCTCGCACGGTTTCACCCTTTCGAGGGAATAACCCTCGTTCCTTCCGTAACAGCCCTCGCGACGATACAGAGCCAACTAAAACACTCTGAAATTTCTCAATTTCGTCCGATAACAGTTTCTAAATAATTTTTTTTTCTTTTTATATAAAGTTTAACGTCGCATCAACATCCTTCGAAATAATTTCTTTGCACATACTCTAGTGAATTAATCCTTTCGGCATCTCAAAACAGTTCAAGTTGTTTGATCAAATTTTTAAAAAATTATCCCATTTTAATGGATGTGCAAATATTTTAATGCTGTAGGCACTGTATTATATATTGTTTTTGTAAATTCGATACCGTCAGCCCCCAGGAACTGATATTGCGTTTAACGTGTTAATTAGAAAACTACGAAGGCCACAAGCGGAGCATGAATTTTGTTTCCACTAGCAGCCTCGTTTGCGATGCGCACGAGGGAGGATCATGTGCATCCTTAAGGTCATCGCTTGGGACAATCAACGGCCTTTCTTTGTTGCAATTTTTATGCAAATTTGTCTGCTTTCGTTGCTTCTGAAAAAGTGGTGTGTTCTTTTTTTATTTGAATAATTTTTCCCTTTGGGGACGTAATACGAGTTACATTGCCATCTATTGCACTCAAGCATCTATTAAAATCGATATAAATATAAAGATACAAATTATTTTATTTTATTCTTCGCGACGACAAACTAGACGCTAAAACAGCACAACTAAAAACAGTCTCATTGTTGCTTTATTTCCTCGAAATAGGAGCGCATTATGAACGGCGATTAATTTTTTGCGAACAGGTTATGTTGTTTCATCCCTTGCTGAGATGACCAGTGAATCTATGAAATTACTTAACACGCTTGGCAATTTACTTATTGTTAGCAATAGTCTGATAATTTACACAGGAAAAGCAAAATCAATCGTGTACAAGTGTACACTTCTCAAAACATTGTACACAGCATTATATTCGAAGAGTTCCCCCACTCTCTTCTATTAAATTGTTCCGATATTTCAAAGAGGTGTAGTATAATAATCCGACAGCGAATTTTATGGATTTATGACAAAGCTGAGTGGATGACACTTGAAACAGCGGAGGGACTGAAAGAATTTCAGAATATCGATGCATTATTATCTATTTATTTAAATTGTTAAAGTAGGAAATACATTTCTATTCCACTTCTGTTTCATGTAACTGATGCAGAAGATTTTTATTTTGCATAAAAATCCTCAGTCTAATAATCATTCACAAAAATTGTAATATAAACAACAAGTAATTAGTTTCATTCCACGACGAGTATACTCGTCATTCACAGCAAGTTAAAATCACCATGAATAATTAAAGCAGGCATTGGTACGGGTGGAGCCCCTCAAACGCCTGCTTCTCCCACCAACCTCTCTTTCATGCGCGAGGCCTGCGCACTGACGTGCGAAGCACTCCCTTCCTCTACGGTAATGGCGGATGCTGGTGGGAGACAGTGCGCGTTATGGTGGGGACGGTTTTGTCTCAATTCAGACAAAAATGCCCATCCCTGCATTAAAACAATCCCTATTCAAAACGAACACCACTCTTCACCAAACAAAACGACTTAAAAAATTTGTAAAGTACTCGATTATCAATAGACAATAATCATTTATGATACAACTAAGTCGATGGAATTTAAAACAGTAAACAAAACTAAACGAATTTCAAAATGTCATTATCTTCAGCCTGACTGGTCCATTGAAGAAAGAAACACGTTTTCACTTTAGTTCCATCTCTTGCGATCGAACCAGACAACATTTTAATTTTGCATCAAGACCAGCAGTCTAATTATCAACGATATAAAGATTAGTTGCCGAGCCAGGTTGCTGAACGAGAGTTCATCGACGCGAGGAAAGAAACTATCAAAAAGAGAATACGCCAACAAAATGTCGGATTAGATTGGTAGTAATTTAAATGTCAGTCCGGCAGCTAATAAAACAGTTTACGAAACGCGTCGGTTCATTAACACGTGTGTGCGTCCGAGACGGGACAACAAGAAAAATAATCACGAAACATAGAATGAAATTAGTGGCGATTTAAATATGCAGTTCCGTAGCTAGTTTACGAGAGGAGGGTTCATTGACACTGGGGAGAAGCAGCACGGTGTGTCGGATAAGCATAAGCGATGCAGAGTATCGCGTAGCGATCGTGTGCACGGAGCTTAGGGTTAAGTGGAACGGTGAAAACGACTCCGCGATCGGTCCTTGTCTGAATTTCATTTTAATGCGGCCCAGCAGCAGCTCCGCGGGAAAAAGAAGCAGGATAAATTGGTGCAGAGAGCAAGGCGATCACCGGACCGCAAATACTCTGCCATTTTATGCCATAGATGCATTAGGCTGTGGCCTAAGTGCAGCATAAATGCACGTGCGATCCGCTCGCGGCTGATTGGTTTACCACCTGCGGCTACTTGACTCTTTGCGCCTCGAATGGCCTTTAAAGTTTCCCTCTGCTCTCTCTCTCTCTCTCTCTCTCTCTCTCTCTCTCTCTCTCTCTCTTTCTTTCTTTCTTTCTTCATCGAAGAAGGCTCGATCTCCAGCTAGTCTCTCGGGCCGCTCGTCTCTTTCGTTTCTACGCCTCTCGGAAGTCGATCGACGGCCGGCGATATCTCGATATTGAATCGATTAATTTCAGGCTCGAACGCCTTCGCGCTCATTGATTTCTTTTCGACGTCATTAGCGCTGCGAGATCCTCCTTGTACATCTGTCCAGACTTTTTTCAACGTGTCACCGTCAATCCGTACTCGAGATTCGATTCAATACACGGGGATCGATAGTGCTTAGTCGCGAATTATTTCTGTGGCGAGCGGCCTATCGAATTGTCTACTTGATCGCTGTGAAAATTGTTTGATCTTTGTGTGTACATCGTCCGGGAAAAATTGTCACGTATTTTTTAAACTTTCAATATAGGCACAGATAAGTAAATAGTAAAATACAACTTTTAGTATTTTCTCGGCAACACCGAGCAATTGCAATTTTTCCAAAATTCCATTTTTCACGTTGTGTAGTAAACTAAATGTTTCAATTTCAAAAAAATCCAAGTCTTGTAATCGGATATTAAAAAAGTTATAGTTTTTGTAAGAGTGTCCGAATATTATTGTATACGACGTTGGTGTTAAGAAATTATTCTGAATTCGCATTAATCGAGACCGAAACGAAATCTTTCTCACGTCATGTAGTAAACTGATTATTCCAACTTCTCAAGAAAATCCAAGTCGTGTGATCGGATATTTAAAAAGTTGTATCCCATTATAGTCTTTCTAAGAGTGTCCGAATATTATTGTATACGACGTTGGTGTTAAGAAATTATTCTGAATTCGCATTAATCAAGACCGATACGAACTTTAGCGACAACTTAAACTCTGTCGAGTGTCCGTTAATTCTCTCGTCTTGTATATTGTTGCTAAAGAAGCGTACATACTGTTCGATACACGACACCGATTACCGTTGGATGCACGTCAACGAGATAAGTTCTTTATCATTGATCGAACACCATGTTGCCAACGACGGTATTTATGGGTTCCAGTGGTTGAATCGCGACTGGTCCATGCGACGTTAAATCCTCGTAAAAGTCGTGGGACATCGATGATAAAGATCGCGAGTAGCAGCATCCGATCTCGATTACACCGCTAATCAGCGACCGTGAGAACGCGCCCGATTTTCGCTTCGGTTAACGGATCCGATTTTTCTTTTTTTCTTTTTTTGCCTGTTCGCTTACGAAACGATCTCGTCGTCGCGTCGGGACAAAATTATCGACGGTCTCGCAGTTACGCGATCCGATCCGATACGAAAGCGTAACAGCTGTCGAATTTATGGAGTATCCGATTCGATCGGTAGGAGATTAGGCTGGGAACGATCCGACACCTAATCGGACTCGGACGTCGACTACAGCATATCGAAACACTTATGAATTTTTGATGACAATCAGTTGATGAAATATAAAACGCAAGGAAGATTAACAAAAACTTAAATACATTATTGTCAACTTGTTAGAATTATTAGAGGGAGAAACAAATTTTTATTTGGCTCCTGTTTCTCACAAATTGATGCAAACGTTTTTTATTTTGCATAAAAATCCACAGATTAGTTTGGGCAAAATAAAAAACACGAGAGTCAGTTAAATATAGACTGTACTTTTTCTCTGATTTTCTATTACAGTGGAATTGTTTAAAAATATCAAATTTGATACAATCTACACACTTTTGCCATCGGATTGATAATTTTTTAATATTATTTCAACTTATCATTTTTCATTTAGAATCGCCCTGTATATTTACAGAAATAGTTGAATAATTTCCCTGTAATACATGTTTGCAGTCTCAATCAATTTTTCAACTTTCTCCAAAAAATTTTACAACCTGTCTTTGGACACTTTTGATAGAAATAGTGTTAATTCCAGAGTCAATTCCAACAAACAAAATCTTGCAATTTCTGCATGACGCGTATGCTCGTCAGAAACAGCTAACTGGTTAAATGGTTTCTCGCGATGCTTGTCTCGACGCGTTGCGTTTAATACTTGCGATATCTTTAAAAATTCCTGTTCGCAAGTTTTGAGCCGCTTTCACGCCCTCTTAGCGAAGCGAATCGCAATCCGGAGCGGATTTTAACTGCGATAAATCCCGGTCGTCGGTCGCTTTACTTATTCGAGCACGGCTCAGCGAGGCTGAGTTATCGCGTCGACGGTTTTCTTCGACGGTTTTTCTCTTGGTTCGGTACGCGTTCGCCCACGTGACCAACGGTTCGTCCTCTCTTTCTTTCTCTTCTCTCTCTCTCTCTTTCTTTCTTTGCTCTGGTTGTGTCCCCCTTCGGCTACTCTCAGAAACAACCGCGGAAATTTCTATTAGCGGCACGCGTTACGATTCAATTAACGCTCCGCGGTGCGCGCCGGTATCGGTCGGCTAACGAGACGCAGTTCCACCAGCAGCCAGGAAATAATAAGCAGTCCCACGTGTTACATGTGTCTGTGTTACTGTCTCTCTCTCTCTCTCTTTCTCTCTCTGTGTATGCGTGTGCTCCGCGGTCGAATAACCATCACTGCTACTGACAATTAATAATGGAGCAACCTGGCAGCCGTGTAACTCTAACGATCCTACTCGAACAAGCATGCTTCCTGCGTGTCCTGTGCATGCTCGACCGTGAATCGACCATTACACATCGGAGCTGTATCGGAAACGCGTTTTATGGTGACCTCTTTTGTCCTAGAAAGCTTTGACCTTCCTGTGACCCGAAGTACATCTACAATAAATCAACAATCAATTATTTAGAATCTTACCTACACAAAAGATACACATACACGGTCTTTTGAACACTAAACCTGCCAAAATCGCGTCAAATTCAACGACCCGGATTATTTATTATAGAATTATTGAAATTGTGTAGAACGTCTGCAGATAACAAGAAGCTTCGACGAATTGGCTCCCGGAAAACGGTTGGTTTTCGAGCATTATAGTTTCGTAGATTAATGAAGGGTTAATAAAGTTGATAACTTCGCAAAAACCAATAGAGATTTTAGTCAACTTCCGTGCGCCTCTAAATTGCATTTATCGAAACCTCTGCGGGATTAAAGGCAACAAGAAGCTTCGGCGAATTGGCTCCCGGAGTACGGTAGCTTTTCGAGCACTACAATTGAAATTTTTATTTGAAAAATTTAGGCGTTTAATTAATTAAAAATGGTTTTGTATGAAATTTTGATTCGTAGCTTAATGAAGGGTTAATAAAGTTGATAACTTCGCGAAAACCAATGAAGATTTTAGCCAACTTCCGTGCACCTCAAAATTGCATTTATCGAAACCTCTGCGGGATTAACACTAGAACTACCGAACGCTAAACGCGACTGGTGTATATTGCCTTCTAATAACGACATGAATGCATTTATTCAACTTCCGTACAACTTTTGTTTAAATATGTACTCTAATAGAGAAGTTGACTAAAACATTACTCCGGAAAACATTTTTATAATTTCAATATTTGTAAAAGAAGAATTTAGAAACCAGTCATTTTGACTTGTCCGGTAGTTCTAGTGTTAAAGGTAACAAGAAGCTTCGGCGAATTGGTTCTCGGAACACGGTAGGTTTTCGAGCACTATTCGTAGATTCGTAACTTAATGAAGGGTTAATAAAATTGATATCGTCGCAAAAACCAGTGAAGATTTTAGTCAACTTCCGTGCACCTCAAAATTGCATTTATCGAAACCTCTGCGGGATTAAAGGCAACAAGAAGCTTCGGCGAATTGGTTCCCGGAACACGGTAGATTTTCTAGCACTGTTCGTAGATTAATGAAGAGTTGACAAAGTTGATAACTTCGCAAAAAACTGTGGAGATTTTAGTCAACTTCCGTGCACCTCTAAATTGCATTTATCGAAACCTCTGCGGGATTAAAGGCAACAAGAAGCTTCGGCGAATTGGCTCCCGGAGTACGGTAGCTTTTCGAGCACTATAGATTCGTAGCTTGACCGTCGAATGTTTTGCAAGTGTTCGAAAGGTTTTCACAGCCTTCGTGACCGGCTCCGATAAAGTTGCTCTCGCTGTCGTGTCTCTCTCTTTCTCTCTCAGGACACCATTAACTGCGCCGTATTTCCTCTCGGAGCTGCAGCGTGTCCCGTCTGACCAGCTTATCGACCACGCACACCGACAGTATTTATGCAACCGACCGGGTATTTATATCCGCCACACGGTTTCGCCGGCGATCTACCTGTGCTGCATCCTCTTCCGTTTGCTGAAATTTATCGGGCCTCGATCAATTCGTTTATCCGGGTCATCGAAGGATTTCCCTCTCCGCCGACACGCCGCGCGAGAACTCGCCTGGCCTACATATGCATCAAGGATTTTACTCGGTGCCGCTAATAAGATGAACGATTTTACCTAACACGAGATCAACTCGTTCATCCGGAACAACCAGATGAATTCCCATCACCGGGAAACGGTTTGCTAAACTTTCCTGCAAATTCGAGTATAAGTTGGTCTCGAACGAATTCGCTTGGTTAAATATTTGCGAGTTAGGTCGTGTTAAACTGTCGACCAAACTCGTGCGAATCGAAAGCATAAGCAAGCATCAAGATGTCTGAAAATTTTGTAATTTTATTGGAAATTATTTACTTTAATTCTACGATATATTGATGTGTAAGTGGTAGGTCCAATTTAAAATAGTCTACAACTTCAGAGAGTTGACAAAATTTTTACAGAGTAAAATTATTACAGAAAGAAACAATTCACTGAAAATGATTATATGTACCGTCCGTCCAGCAGGAGATGGCAGTGATTTTCGACAGTGGGGTGCAGGGGGACCGCGAGACTCCACTCTAGACGCCAGGCTGCGGACCCCACTCTTACGCTTACGTTCTGGCGGGAACGGTCACCATTGGCGCTCAGCGTCACCACATCTCTCTGTTCCAGTCACACTAATATGCGCGTTTCCGTCTTTGTCGCGCGATTCGGCCAATAGCGGTAGACGTGTAGCGCGTAGAAGGGAGATCACGTGGTACCTACAAGTTTCTCATTGCCATCTCCTGATGGATGGACGGTACACTGTGCTTTATAAAAGTATACATTCTAATAGAAATCGCACAAAATCTAAATAAATTCAAACGAGCTGTTTTTATAAGGCAACACATACTGATCAGCTTTAACGCTAGATTTACGGGGCTCGTCAAAATGACGGATTGAAAAATTTTTAATTCACGATTATTAAGAGTGTAAGGAGGCATTCGTGAGGAATTATTAAATAGATTTATTTTTTTGTGTACATATTACAATAAAAATCGCGGAAGATCTAAGTAAATACAATTTTATTATTTTTATAAAGCAATGTAAAATAATGAATTTTAGTGCTCCGTAAACCTATTGTTAATGGTCTGGGCTTTATGGAAGTATACATTCTAATAGAAATCGCATAAAATCTAAATAAATTCAAACGTGCTATTTTTATAAGGCAACTAGTCAGCTTTAATGGTCGGTCGGTTTGTTGTTAAACCAGTGATTCTCAATCTTTTTTGTCTGGCGGACAATCCAATAACAACACTCCTATTCTGAAGGATGAGACGTATTTGAAAAAAAAAAATAAAAGTTATTTACAATAAATTAGTTCGCGGTACTCTTGTGGCGTACTTGCTGGAACCAGTTTGAGAGTCCCTGTGTTCAACCATCGAAGATAGATCATCCAATGATCGTTCAACGATCCAGTCTCGCGATGCTCTCCAGAAGAAGTCTCGCCGGCAAAACTGATAAACAAGACACGAAACTTTCACGGTTTGCTTGGTCGAACGGAACATTTGCCACGCTTTCGAGCGCGATCGCGATTAGTGGTTTAACGTCGCTTAACCCCGATCAAGGATGCCGAGGTGATTTTCTAGATCGGCCTTCAGGCTGATCGATTCGCTGGTGTTTGAACTTTGAAACGAGCTGTACCGAGAAGAATGGAGAAGAACAGAGGAGGCGGACAAGCTAAAAAAAAAAAGAAAGTCGCGAGTCCCGATTGATCTCGCCGAAACATGGCTGCCTCGAACCCTAAGGCTTACGTAATCGCCTTCTAGACCAGGTTCGAGGGCTCGGTTCGAGACAAAAGCCTCGGGTGGTCGGGGAAGGTACCGTTTCTACTCCGACCTCGCGATCGACCGGTAATTACGAACCCGCCACGGACGTGTCTGCCCACACTGATTCTAAACTATCTGCCTCGAGTCTTACGAATCCCACGATTACACTTGGAACCTCCGAACGATGTCGACATCGTAGGGAGATTTCGTTTGGTACCGTTTCTGGACCAATTCGAAATTGAAATTAGTATATATGGAAGCTGTTGTCATTTAGCTAGGTATAGGCTTGATGATGTTCATTTTGGTACCGTCTTGGGACTAATTCGAATTTTTATGAATATTGCTGTAACAATATTCTATGTATTCAATTGGTACCTATCATTTGTGACATTTTGTAGAAATTCATTCTAGGACCGTCTTTGGACCAATTAGAATTTTTATGAGAATTGCAGTACCAATATTCTATGTGTTCAATTAGTACCTATTCTTTGTGGCATTTTGTAGAAATTCATTCTGGGACCGTCTCTGGACCAATCAGAATTTTTATAAAAATTGCTAGACTAAGGTTCTGTGTATTCAAATGGTACTTATACAATGTGGCACCTTTCATTAGCGACATTTTGTGGAAATTCATTCTGGGACCGTCTCTGAACCAATTAGAATTTTTATGAGAATTGCAGTACCAATATGCTATGTCTTCAATTTGGCACCTTTCATTAGCGACATTTTGTAGAAATTCATTCTAGGACCGTCTTTGGACCAATTAGAATTTTTATGAGAATTGCAGTACCAAAATTCTATTTACTCAATTGGTACCTACCATTTGTGACATTTTGTAGAAATTCATTGTAGGATCGTCTCTGGACCAATCACAATTTTTATAAAAATTTTTAAACTAAGGTTCTATGTATTTTAATTGGTACCTATAGAATTTGGTACCTTTAATTCGTGACATTTTGTGGAAATTCATTCTAGGACCGTCTTTGGACCAATTAGAATTTTTATGAGAATTGCAGAACCAATATTCTATGTGTTCAATTGGTACCTATCATTTATGACATTTTGTAGAAATTCATTCTAGGACCGTCTCTGGACCAACCACAATTTTTATAAAAATTGATAGACCAAGGTTCTATGTGTTCAATTTGTACCTATTTAAATCAGAAGTCCCATTTTCTTTTGACTGGTGGTGGAAGGTGGGGTTGGAGTAGCAGGACGCTTAAGTGTGCATTGCCGCATCGAACTTCCGGCGACCATCATCATCGGAAGAGTTTGGTGTGTGAGAAACCGGCGCGGAAGTCGCAAATGTGCGAATTTCTCGCGAGTGCTAACGAGACACCCGATATACGGATTACGGGAAGCCCTACCCGTTAGCCAGTGACGCGTAATTCCCAATGACATTCCGAATATCGTAATTCGATTTGCAGTCGTCGCCGTCGTCGTTGTCGTCGTTGTCGTCGTCGACGTTTGCGCATCCTGTTTTTCGACAACGTGTATCCGTCTCTATTCTTTTTCCCGGAGAATCCGAAGATGACTCGACCGTGGCCGCCGTTCCACGCGCAATGACTTTATGCCACTCGACGAATCAATTGACGTTGATTGACGTCATCGTGAAATCTCACGGTTCTCATGTACGCCCACGCGACCCACCCTGTGTGCTCGATGTAGCCCGAGTGCGGCAAGAATGTATTTCAAGCTCGGAATTATACATTTATCCACGTTTCCTCGTTAAACATGATCGGAACATTTATTTATGTCGTTGACACAGAAAACACCTTTAGAATGTGTAGAATGATCTGTCGATTGAATGAACGTGTACAAAGAATTCTCCAATGGCTGTTTATCGACCGAATAGAATTTTATTTTAATTAAATAGGAAATTAATTATTATTAGCCTGCGGATTTGATGCGTTCATAACAAAATTGAGTAGGTAATATTTAAAACTAGGTTTTCGGGGAACTAAAAGTGACTATTTTATTTTATGAATATAACACGAATGTGCCTATCCAAATTTTTGGCCATTTTGTTTTTATAAATTTGTAAGAGCAAGAAAAAAGATTTGTTGAGTAATTCCTCGTGGATGCATCTTTATAATCCCCACAATCGTAAATTAAAAATATCCCGCAAACCTAGAGTTATTATAGTAAAAAGATTATATGGGAATCTAAGAATATAAATGGAGTATTGCAATTAACATTATTAATACTAGAACTACCGAGCACTAAACGTGACTGGCGTATATTTCCTTATATGATAATAATGATAAGATTGCATTTATTCGGATTTCGTACTATTTTTGTTTAAACATGTACTTCACTAGAGAAGTTGACTAAAAAATTACTTTGGAAAATATATTTATAATATGAATATTTGTAACAGAAAAACTTAGAAACCAGTCATTTTGACTGGCCCGGTAGTTCTATTGTTAATGGGGTATTTCGGCGTATTAAAATGATGAAGAAAAGTAAAATATTTCTTGGCTCCTGTCTTTTGAAATCAATGTAGAAAATTTTCATTTTGCATAAAAATCCACAGTGTATCAACGCTTTGAGTGTCCACGCGCAGCGCCCGCTCTAGCGGTTACGTCGCCCCGGACAAAAAGACCAATTGCCGCCCTTTAAGAATATATATATATATATTTTTTAAATAAATCCAAAATGGCGTCCCTAAATTTGGGCGCCCCGGACAAATGTCCGAGTTGCCCGCGCCTAAAGCGGGCCCTGCCACGCGTCCGTCTAAGAAGTTCCATGAAATTAACGTAATTTATTAAATGAAAAATCGAAATGTTAGTGAATTAACTTTAAAAATATTCTCCCACCTTCCTAGCACAATCTTTTCGTCACTCTCAATATGTGAACGTAAAAATTCATTTACAAATTCAGACAAATAATTCCGTCTCGCATTTATCGTAGACGTGACGCTCAAAGTGTTAATAATGTACTTGTTAAATAGAATCTGTTTGAAATGTTCGTCACGAGTCTGACTCGATGTTATAATGCAAGTGGTTAATTAGGAAAGCGTTCTGTCACGGATCAGAAGTTGTGGACTAGTTCTGTTGAGACACGAACAGCAAATTACCGAAGAGGTTACACAGATTTGCCAGGGTTTCAGGATCGGCGTGAAACGGAGAAACGAAAGCGGATTCGTCGGAACCAGGTGGAAAAACCTGAGCAATCGTAACGTATCGTTGGCCACACGTAACTTCTGTTGCGTCGGCGTCGCGAGTGTGTCAAGGCTGGTCCCGGCATCGAAACGTGACTGCGCAAAGCGCACAAGTGCGCGGAAACGTTGCCATCGGCTCTCGTAAACAGAGCCTGTATATTCTGGAAGTACTTCAACCTCCGGTCATCGTTCCGATAATTGGCACATTAACATTCTGCTAATTAAATTGCGTCGAAGTTGACACGCAATACCGTCGGTCAATTCAGTTTCATTCATAAAGCTCCACCGTGTGCGTTTATTTCATGAAATGTCAACTGAACATCCGCGTTAACTGTACAAATAGTCAAATGCGAGAAATAATTATGCTCGGGATTGTTATTGAACTTTGAACGTTGCCTGTATTTCCGATATCCAATATTAAATAGTAATAGTGGTTATTATTAGAGAAGATTAAATACTTGATTTATAGGTCGATCGAGAGAAATGCAACAAATAAATGTTATCTACACCACAACTGCGTTTATTCGAATCTTAATGCAAGGAACAAGTCCGTTCGGATAAGATAGGTCGAACAACCTCTGCAAATATTCTCTCCCTTACAAAATAATTTCAACTGAAGCATTTAATGACTGGCAAGTCAGTCTATCTGGAAAATAGTTCGGATAACAGAGACTCCTTTATGAGTTCGTACAACCAGTCTGCATAAATCAGCTGTTGTATTGGTTTGTTAAAACGTGTCTCGAATCCAATAACACGATTAAAAATGATAGTTGTTGGGGATGTCATAACAGCGTTACGGCCAGAACTCGTTACGCAAAGATTGGCGGTACGGCTGGAAGCCGAGTCTTAATTAAATTGGCCAAAGGTGCCGCGTTGGGTTTGAATTAAGCGCGCGAGCTTCGGAAGTATTGCTTGCGTTCGAGGACAGCGGGGAAGGGTTAATCGGGCATTGGATTTAATAAGCGTTTGTTGCGCGGTTTGCAGAATCCTCAGGTAGAACGCAATATGGCGACCGCGGGTCCTCGAGGATCGACGTGGTACGTGAAGAGAGAAAGAGAGAGAGAGAGAGAGAGAGAGTATGGAGAGACAATATCGTTCGTCGCCGCTTATTGCCGTCGCCTGGATGAGGGTGCTGCCTCTTTTACAACGTCTATTGTAGCCTCCCGTGCTTCCTTTTATGAAACCAATTTCCAGCGGGTCCCCGCGTTTATATGTAAATGAAACGCACATGCCATTCCGCGTCCGACCGCTTGCATTCGAACACAATTCCTCCGGTTATAGTTCGAACGGTCGTCAAAGTCGACAGTGGAAGTAATCAGATGCATTCGGGACCGTCGCGTCGACTGGAACGCCCCACGGACCTCTATCGTTCGAACGCCGTATCCGGTCGATTAGAACATCCTTCGTTCCCTCCGCCGCCATTATCGGAGATGAACCACCGAGATTAACCCCTTACCGCTCGCTATATCTCTTTCGGTGATTATACTCGTGGAAACTGTTCGTCCCCGACGATTTACGAACGGGCGAAAGCCTGGACCGGGTCGTGAGCAATGGCTCTTTTGCCCTCGGAGCGCTGCTAATTATTCAGGGGCTACGATTCCGGGCCGATAGATGTCACAGAGACTAAGGAACTCCTTGCTTAGTTTATTTTGCGGTCTTAGCGTGAAGTGGGCGTGGTCTGATATGACTGGGCGTGGCCTGGCATGACTGGGCGTGGCCTGGCATGACTGGGCGTGGCCTGACATGACTGGGCGTGGCCTGGCCTGACTGGGCGTGGTATATGTTGAATGGACGTGTTCTGTTGGGAGTGGGCATCGTTTGTAATGCGTGGACATGGTGTACACTGAGTTGGTACGATCTCTGACGAGTACACACTGAACAGCCGTGTTCTATCTCGAGTGGGCATGATCTGTAATGAGTGGGCGTCCTATACATTGAATGGGCGAGGTTTATAATGGGTAGGAACGATATTCACTGAATGAGCGTGTACTATGGTGAGTGGGCATGACCTGCAACGAATAAGGGGTGTACATATATTGAATGGGCGTGGTCTATAATGGGTAGAAACGATATTCATTGAATGGGCGTGTACTATGGTGAGTAGGCATGATCTGCAACGAATGAGGGGTGTACATATATTGAATGGACGTGGTCTATAATGGGTAGGAACGATATTCATTGCATGGGCGTGTACTATGGCGAGTGGGCATAACCTGCAACAAATGAGGGGTGTATATTATACACGCCCATTCAGTGAATATCGTTCCTATCCATTATAGACCACGCCCGTTCAATATATATATATATATATATATATATATCGAATAGAAGTGATCTGAATCGAGTGGGTGTGATGTATAGTGAATTAGCGTGATCTGTAACGAGTGGGCGTGGTGTACCAAGATCGAGCGTGCACTAACGTGACTGGGCGTAGCTTTGTTGCTTCCTACGTCAACAGGGCCAAGCGAGAAATCTTTTCTCGTCGAAAAAGGAACTTCGTTCCCCTTTTCCTCTTTGTTGTGATCATTAGTGGACTTTATGCGTTCATGATAAAAATGGGTAGCCGTAATGTAAAGCAGTGAGCAGATTAAAAAAATTAAAATGAATAATGAATCATATAAATATTTACTTAGCTCATGTATCTTTTAATTGGCGCACAAAAGTTTGATTTTGCATAAAGATCCACAGTCTAGTGACCATCTACCGCATTTCTAGCCACCATAACAATGAATTGAGAACTCTATGGATCATTGCATCTGTCTCTGTATACGCATCAATCTACAACATAAGTCGCACAACCAAAGGTAATCGAATAAATTGAACACAGTTCTCCGCAGTGAGCATTTCCACCGTCTCCGTAATATTTTCCATACTTTTTCCGAATTCCCTCTAGGAGAGAAATGTTACAAAGATACAGAGGGACCCGAGGTTCTCTTTGCCGCGCGTAAAACCGTCACTTCTCGGTACCGCGGCCGCCGTCCTGCACGCAGATGTGTCGCAGTTCCTTCGCCACCGGTGAAAAGACATTTCTCGGAATCGTTGCATCCGGAATGGAATTACTGGGCGTCGTGTCACAGCAAACGGCGTCGTAAACGGGGATCCAAGGTCCCTCTCGGCCGACCGGCGAATTTTATAAACCCTCTCTCGCGCGCGCGTATCCCGCGGCGAAACAGATCGGCCTGCTCCCGTTCGCCGACCTCATGAATAAATCGACCCGCGCTTGGAAAGCGACAACTTTTCCGAGGGTATTCCTCCTAGACCACGCTTTCTACCTCCGCGATCTTCGTCTTGGTCTCGTGGACCAGGACCTGATGAATAGGAACAATCATGAGACGTTCGTCGTAACTAGAGCTTCCAGAGAAATTCTGAAATACTTATCGAAGTCCTTAGTTTAATAAATAATTATTGAAACACGTCGAATGTTTAAAGCATTAATGAGGAAAACTAAATATTGAAGAGAAAGGAATTCATGAGAGAAATTTCGCTGCGACGGTTCTATGTTTCCCATGGAAGGTTAAGAATGCTAATCTATTTTTCATTTTATTATTATTTTCAACTTGTTAAGATTGTGAGAAAGTAATAATGAAACTTTTGCAATTGACTCGGACAATTTTTATTTTGCACAAAGATCCACGGTCTATTACGCTTGATTGGAGTATTGGGACCTGACATGGGGGCGTGGACAATATATATAGTTATCCAATATGGCGACGAAGTGCTTCGTCATAAAATTGTATTGTTATTTTAAGTAAAAACAAAAAAGAAGATAAGATAAGATATTTGTATAATTATTTGTGGAGTAATTAATATGGCCTCACCAATTCTAAGCGATTAGAAATTTATGAAATTATAATTGTAGATTTAGAACAAATTTTTTCTTTGTAAAATGAATTATTTGATAAAACATACTTTAAAAAGCCCCTCTCCTTGAACAAATTTTCTTCCTGCAGGATTTGTACCTGCCACCTTACAAATTTCGCCCATATTTACAAACATTTCAAGTAAAAACAAAAAAGAAGATGTTTGTAAATATGGGTGAAATTTGTAAGTGGGCAGGTACAAATCCTGCAGAAAGAAAATTTGTTGAAGGAGAGCGGCTTTTTAAAGTGTGTTTTATCAAATAATTCATTTTATAAAGAAAAAATTTGTTCTAAATCTACAATTATAATTTCATAAATTCCTAATCGCTTAGAATTGGTGAGGACATATTAATTACTCCACAAATAATTATACAAATATCTTCTATTAGAGGCACCAATGCCACAGGCATCGCTGAGCCAAGAATTTTGAAAGTCTTTAAACTTTGGTTAGATCTTTCAATATGCACTCTAGCTTTAGCTATTTTAGCTGTTAAAATAGACTGTTCTTTGCTAAATTGTTTCTTATATTTTAGAAATGGAGTTCTTATAAATTTCAAGCAGTGCACTTCTCATACTTCATTTTAAAGTGTGGAAACGGAGCAACAAATTTTTGCTCGCGCTACTATCACAATCTTTCACTGTACAGTAATCAAAATTTTTTTTGCTACGCGGTGGAAAAATTGTAGCTTCTATAACGTTATTTTTAATTAACACTTGTTTTAACACTGTATTTTATACTGTAATTAACACCTGTTAACACTGTAAGCCGCTATAAGCCAAGCCAAGCTTAGAGTATTTCTACTTTTCGGCAGCAGACGGCGCCACTCAAAATGTCAGATCCCAATACCTCTACATCAGATTGCCGAAGGGTTCATTTTCAATGACCAATCCTTTGGTGCTGTCTTTTCAATTCGTCGAGTAGTATTCTCGAAGATATTACTTCTCACAGTGAGAATCTTCGCAGACACGTGAGCGAAATATCTTGTTGCCCAAGAAAGTAAGTGCGGTTCGACTGTGGCAGCGCGTGTTGAAGAGGAAACTCTCGCGCGACCTTGCCGCCATGGTCGCTATCGATCGACGACGCACTTGACTCGTTTCCCGGGCGAAAGTGAAAGCCACCGGGAAAGAAGGGAAAAGCTCGTGTGCCTCCTGAAAAAAAACCGCCGTCAGGTGTGTGGGAAACCTTTGTACGGGCGAGCCAGATTGCGTGACGCCGACGCGAGAGCCTTTCGTGGCTGTGGAACGAGGGTGCGTGACGATTGCGAGGGTTGCGAGGGTTGCGAAAGAGGAATCCATTTGTTGGATCCTTTTCAGGGTGGGATTCGTTTGGACAATTGATTCCTCCGGATAGCGAGGGTTCTCTTATTCTTTCTTCTTCGTTGAGGCGCCGATCTGGCGCTGGTAACTTCATTTTGTTCAAATAAATTTGTTTAGACTAGCGTTCCAAACGTGACTGTTGGAAGGTTTAACTCTTTGGGGCACGCTGGGATTAAAAGTGTCCCACCTTTTTGATGCGCCGTTATGCATGGTGGGACATTTTTAGTCCCACCTCGAAATATTGCAATAGCTGCATGCGCATATGTTTATATTTCGTCTTACTTACGGAAAGCAGTTGGTAATATCTTCAACAAATGTTACAAATGTATTCACTTGTGATGGCAACATTCAACATGCCAATACAGGATCATCAATTGTTGCAAGCGGAAGGTTTATTGCGACAATCTTTTTTTCCTTTTATGTGAGAAATCGTAGAAGTAAGTTAATTTGTATAAAAATTAATTCTATATAAGCAAGTGAAGAGTTTTATAATAAAAACTAAAGCTTAAATTTGTTTGTAAATGATGAAAGTATGGTGGGATTTTATTTGTCCCACCATGCAACTTGGGGAGTAATACGAAAAAACATATTTTTATTTATTGTTGATGTCTTAATATTCGTAAAAGTCAATGTGCCGAAGGATTTATTAGTCAAACATTAATAGATAATAATGTACCAACTGAATCTAACAATAAGTCATTATCAATCCAAATAAGCAAACACAAACAGAACGTTTCATTAGAAAAAAGAAGACAAGATTCAAAACATCTACCAAAACGTTCGTCTAGTAAACGATGTGCGCTTTGTAGTACAAAAAAATGGTAGTTCGAACACTATGGTCTTGTACTGTGTGCAAAGTGCCTCTGCGCTTAGGGAAAAGGATGTGCTTTAATAAGTATCATTTATAAATCTATGTGGCATGGTGAGACTATTTGGGTCCCACACTATAACAACAAATTTAATTAAACTATTATTATTTCTTTATGTTTTTACATTATGTGATACCTTTTTTAATAAAAATATATCAATTTTGTTTCATTTAAAATTCAATAAAATTTCTATGCAACATGGGTCTATTTTATTATCTGAAATCCTGTGCCGCAAAGACTTAACTGGAACCTTTTCAGGATGTCATTAGTTTGGAGAATTAAACCTTTAGCACTCGAGTATCGTGCGTAAGGCATCTCTAAAAACAATCATACCACAATTAAAAACAATGTGCACACTATTAACACGGTTCCTATCAAAGTCACACGTGTGTGACGACCACGATTTTATATTTTGCATAAAGAAAATGAAATTAATTTTATACAAGGTGGGGCAAAACAATAACAATTCTGGCAAAACGTCTTTTATGATTCTCTCGTATTTATGACTATTTAGCATGCCATCAATGAAATATGGACCGGTTTCAAGTTCAAGGTCGACATTTTGAACACTTGAAGTAGCAGTGAATACGTAAATAACATGTTTCATGTAAATCGTCGTAGTGTTCGAAGAGTGCTTTAAGATACTTTATTTTCTATTGCAGTTGACCTTGCGTGACCTTGAATGACCTTCATAATAGGTCATTGTATTCGTCTTGAAACACTATTAGAATGTAAATAAAAAAACCATACCGTTCCATTTAAAAAAAAAAACAGAATTGACCTTCATATCTCCTTGACGTGTCCACCTATAAAAAAATAATGACATCAGATTACGAGCGCCTCGATATCAAGTTAGTATGGTCTGATGCATTTTCTTCTATCTTCAGAAGCAAGCGAGTTATTCAGGTGACCTGTTTATAGTGCCCCACCCTGTGTATCTTGTTATTTCAAATAACGCGTAGCATATTTGAAGAATTGAACTTGCCTGTGCCAATTTTTATCTTTGTATTCTGAAATAACTATGAAGACTGCTGTCGGAAAGAACTTTGGTAGCGAACGCGTTAAACTTGTTTATTTTGAATAAAATGCTAAATATGCAAATGTGGTGTGGATTAATGAGGTCCATCTCACATTATCTAGTTAGATTAATGCAAAGGGTCAATTCGGAGAAACGGAAGGGATATGGCAAAGTGGCGATGAGAAGTGGCAGTAATTAGAAGTTGCTCCAGCATGTAGGACTCGTGTAACGAATCGATTTCGCAGTTTCCCGAAAGCTGATAGGGCCGTATACGCGACCTCTCGGCCCGACACGGTAAAGGGGGAATAGTAAACTGTCGGTCGTTTTTTCAATCTCGATTCAATCCGCCGTTGTGGCATTCCTCTCGCTCCTTTATCTGCCGGCCGGCCATTTTTAGCACCGCGCGGCACCTATCTTCCTTTTACGAGAGTCCTCGTTATTGTTTTCCAGGTTTCTCCGGCCGGTCGGGTCCCCATATTCGTGACGTTTATTTCGAGATCTCGGCCGACGCACTAAAAATCCCCTCTCACTCTCTTTCTTCCTCTTTCTCCGTTGTTCTCTTCCCCGTTTTCTTCGCGGCGCTTTTTACTCGGCCCGACCCGACAGCCGACAGCGATTTTATGCAATTTCTTGTTTGACTTGAGCCGCCCGAGCCTGGCGACCGGGCAGTAATCGTTTTACGATTCTCGCAAATGAGTTCTCCAAAGTCGCAGGGGGCCAGCCGCCGCGCGTTTCTTCCTCCCTTGTGTCTTCTCTCTTCGTTCTTCTTCATCTTCGCTTTCTCCGGCGTGTAGACTCTTTGTTCTCTTTGTTACCACCGCTTGATCGTGCGACCCAACCCATTTCGCCACTGCCCCGACACTATTTCAACGCGATCGCCGATCGAGATGTTTCCTAGAGCCTGCATTCAAGTGCATTCCTCTCCTTTGCGCCTCGCGTTTCGTTCCGGTTTCCCTCTCCTCCGCTGAGTCGCGCTTTAGCTCGGTCGAATCGGTTTCGACAGCATTTAGCGGACCGTTATTGTTCGTTGCAAAAAGTGCATTGGAACTAATCAGTTGGATAAAACTTTTGTCTTCTAATAGAGATTCCAGTGATAGCAAAATCGTGGGAATAATTGTACCATTTATGTTGATTTATTGTGGCACCTCAATACAATGTTGCCAGATCGCTGAAATCGAGGGGAATACAATTTACCACCTCTCTGATGACCAGAGTAATAGGTAACAAGTTGCGTGGCACGTCACGTGACCAGTCTACCGTCTTAGAGGGGGACGTTGGAGTGTGCGTAGGAGTGGAATGGGATAGTGGAAGTGGAAAAGAAGGACAGGAAAATCGTATGATAGACTTCTATATTCAAAAATCGCGGTACAGGCCCTTATAGAGGGATCCAACAAATCCTACAAGACGTGTTTCCAGTACAATAATTTTTGTATGCAAGAAGTAGACGGCAGATAAAAATGTGTAGATCGAATACAAATAGTGAACATATTTAAAGAGTTTAAAGACACTGTTGCTTTATCTCCAACTCATTGATATTACTAAGAAAATAAATGGAGGTCTGTATAGTAGAAAAACGTTAAAACTTTATGGCCAGCCCGATGCATCAAAGTGAAACTTTGCGAGTATTTTGATTAATGTTCGGAGCGCAGGTTCGAGTCGATGTCGGCTCGCTCCGCGTGTCCTCTCGTTTCTCCGACGTCCCCTTCTTCGTCGATCTCGTCTATCCGCGGAGGCCGGTTTCTTCCTCGCGTCCCGTCTTTTCTCCCTTTCTTTCGCCGTCATCCTGACATAACTTACCGATGCCTCGCCATTATCGTAACTTACCGGCCGCGATACAGCCATCCCCCTGTTGCCCCCTCGTTCTTTTCCTTTCCTCGACTTCCTCCCTTAACCCGACGATCTTCTCGGCTCCCTTTCAGCCGGACCTGACTCCTCGCGTTTATTTCAGACGCAAGCACGGTGGTCGCTGTCAGTTGTAAAAGATTTCATGTCCACGTTCGATTCATAACCGTTCCTAATATAAAACGGGACCGGCGAGATCTCTCTTTGCTCCATATCGTGTCAGAACACTATCTATCTTGTGCTACTTCAGCGTAAAGTCGGCGTAACTTACTCTGAATAGGCGGGACTTGATCAGAATGGGCGTGGCTTGCTCTGAGTATGCGTAGCTTGCTCTGAGTAGGCGTGGCTTGCTCCGAGTAGGCGTGGCTTGCTCCGAGTAGGCGTGGCTTGCTCCGAGTAGGCGTGGCTTGCTCCGAGTAGGCGTGGCTTGCTCCGAGTATGCGTCGCTTGCTCTGAGTATGCGTTGATTGCTCCGAGTAGGTGTGGTTTGCTCCGAGTAGGCGTGGCTTGCTCCGAGTAGGCGTGGCTTGCTCCGAGTAGGCGTGGCTTGCTCCGAGTAGGCGTTGCTTGCTCCGAGTATGCGTCGCTTGCTCTGAGTATGCGTTGATTGCTCCGAGTAGGTGTGGTTTGCTCCGAGTAGGCGTGGCTTGCTCCGAGTAGGCGTGGCTTGCTCCGAGTAGGCATGGCTTGCTGTGAGTAGGCGTGGCTTGCTCTGAGTAGGCGTGGCTTGCTCCGAGTAGGCGTGGCTTCCACTCATTGGGCGTGCTTTCGTTGCTCTTGATCGTAACAAAGCTAGATCGTTGAATTCTTTTAATCATTCTACTGTTTTAAATTGTGCGTTTTGAATAAATCCATGGGGACACTTACGCTGCAGATTCTAAAACATCTGTCCCACGAGACTTTTTAAAGAACTTTTCAAGGTACCATCATTGATCGATAAAAATGACTTTTAGATACCAATACCTTTTTAAAGGCGTACGTGAAAGGCGTACGAGTTCCAACAGAATTTCTTAGAAACGATAGAGAACTGTTCCAGCCTACACTCGAATACTGCATTGTAACTCACTAAAAATAACGAAATCACGTAATGAAACGACCTCGCAGGTTTATTTGCAGCCATCGGCGGACCGAATCTTGTTCCTCGGAACTGGTACGGGACTTTCGATGGAGCGTGTCGTGACAAAACGCGACAAAGCGGTGGAAGCGGAAAGTAAAAGTCGCCGAACGAAACGTCGTCGTACAGAACGGTGATCGCGGATGCGATAGTGAGAGCCGTGCTCAGGAGCGTTGATCTGAAAATGGCGGTTAATTGTCGCGCTTTCTCGCGTCACCGTGCTCGCTCCTCGAACAGAGAAAGATTTCACCGATCGGATCCTATCGGGAGATCATCGAACAAACACCAACAACATCTCCAACTTATCTGCAAATCAAATCCTCTACAGATCTCATCAATTTTCCTCTGAAAAAGCAGTGGTAAGCATTGGTCGCGCTAGGTGACCTTCAACTTCTGAACATAATTTTCTTCTCTCTCTCTCTCTCTCTCACTCTCTCTGCCTTCTGTGGTCGTTTAATACGTTTTTGCTCAACATAGCCAGTGTGAGAATGTCAGCACTTTCTACATTCGTCTTCAACGGGTTAAATGGTGCATGGAGAATAATGTTTTAGTGAGTAACAAATTTTTCTGCGTCAATTGCTGTAGGGCCTCAATGTCATTATTACTAGACTGTGGATTTGATGCATTTATAACAAAAATGAGTAAGCGCAGTTCAACGCAACAGATAGATTAAAAGAATTTGATAGCTTTACTGTATCAGTGTCAGCTCATCAGAATTATCAACTATTTGGCCCCTGTTCCTTGTAACTGCCGCGAACAATATTTATTTAACATAAAAATTCACAGTCTAATTATTACAGTCGTCTCGCTATATTCTAAGAAAACAATTCGTAATGCTTTATTGCGCACGTTCCGTAACGTGCTCGGCTCACGACGCAAATCTAGTGAAGCGAACAGTAACGAGCATTTTCATGGATTCTGTACCCGGCAGCCAATGTTCCTAAAAAAAAAGAATTGTGGATCGTCGAGTGGTATATTCTTCGTGGCGCAATCGGATCGCGAGACGACTTCATCGCTGGAGATAATCAGCGCGGCATTGGCTGAGGCGTACAAATCGTTGACCAATTAATTCCAAGGACCTGGGAGGGATTAAAACCGGTGACTGTCGGTTTGTCCGGGCGATCGGCTCGCGTTATCTTCGAGTAGAAGAGACATCGGATAGTTCTCGATTTAGCCGCGGCGCAGACTCGTCTACGGGTCTCTTCTCGGTGCAACCGAAGCGAACGCGACCTTTATCGTCCTTCGCCTTACGAAATAATCGCGTGGCGGGAGGATTAATCGTCCTCACCTTCGATCGCCCCTCTCCCCGGGTGCGCGAAGGTCCCGATTGGTCGAGATATCGGTGGTGAAGCGAGAGCAAACCGATCCGGCTCGCCGACGATTTCATACATTCACCTTTTCCTCGGCAAATGCCAAGTCCTCGAGAACGTGTTCTGCCTCTAATGCTGATATACCACCGGCTGATGGGGAAAAGCGAGAAAGAAAGATCGAGAGAGAGAGAGAGAGAGAGAGAAACGGATTAAGAGATGGACGAGAGGATCGTATTTTTCCGTCCCCGCTGCGCGCTCCGATTAATTATGCTGGAAATCCGATTCAATCCGGCCGTTTCTCTCCGGCCACGGAAGCTCCGCAAGCTCCCGCTGGTCGAACCTCCCTTGCCAGCCGGCTTTCCCGCTGACTTGAACAAATCAGCGAGTTCTAACAGCGCTAGGTGTCTCGGCGAACGCTGAAACGACTTTGGAACCCCCGCTGCAGAGACATTGACCTGTAACCCCGAGCCGAAACAATGAAATACTAAAGATCGCAGCGTCTAATACTCTTAAACCCGTGAGCAACTTTATTTTTGTCCCGAGAGCGGTCTGGATTGCTACCGAGGGCAAAGGGGCGCTGTTCGTGACGTTAGGGAAAGAGATAGGAGTTCGTTCAACTTGTTTAATCTGCTTACAATGTTCTAAGTGGGCGTGGTTTTGGTACTCTTAATCAGGACGGAGCTAGGGCACGGATCCAAAGAGCAATTTATGTTTGTAGCTAAGATGTAAACCTTGTAAACCTTGGAAATTTAGCTTTGGAGCTACAGCGGTAGGTAATTATTAGAAACAAATAGGGTTGCAGTCTTGAATAAATGAAGATCGAGTTTTCAATTCGGATCCATTTAATGGCTATTTAATGGCATTCTGCTTCAGATTGTGACGGAAGCATACATTTTCTTCTCTTCCTGAACAATGTAGTCGCCGGTCGCCCCGAGTAGGCGGGGCTTGAGCTGTCAGGGCGTGTCTTTATTGCTCTTGATTGTACCAGAGCCAGGATAATACGACAAATTGTGCCCGCGTCTAATCTCGAGTATTGCTTCAGGACAAACGATGCCAGAGAAAGAAGTAAACGTTTATCGGCTTCGTCCCTCCTATTTAAAGTAGGCGTGGCTTTATTGCCCTTGATTATGACAGAATAGTGCTTCATAGGCTCAATTTCCGCTTGTGTATGATGCAGATTGTTGCTTTAGGACAAACGTCGTAAAACATTTGTCTCCTTTACTGTATAAAGTTAGGTATAATATAAAGTGGGCGTGGCTTACCTTGATTGGGGTTGGCATCGCGGCTCTTGTAACCCATTGGGCATCCTGTGTTCGTGTTTCCTCTGTCATGATCTTAGTTGAACCCTTCCGTGATTATAAAGCGAACCTTGGTTGCTAATCAATGGCTCGTGAACTCGTCAGAGCGTACATATGGATTTGCGGTTTGGATCGATAGTTTGTGGCAAAGTTCGCCACTGATCACGCTCAGGATTAATCCCTGAGATTGGTTCTTAATACCCGAAGGTGATGGCTGCCCTCCAACAGGCTTTGCGTCCTTCGACATCCTAAGTTACCAATGATCATTCCTCTTCGTCCGATAATTAAAAATCTCAGGATCCGTTTGACCATAACTTTAAATACTGTAGGATATTCAATTTGCAAACTTTAGAGAAGGATCTCTCCTTTACAGATCTGTTTAAGGACATCATTAATTTCCTAGTAATTCCTGCACAGTGTCCTGGAAATTGGGACATTCGTATTCCGAGAATTAAATTGAATCACTGTTGACATTCTGGAAAAGTCTAGCTTTTGTTTTTCGTGTTCAGGAAATTAGGACACCTATATACAAATTTCTTATTAAACTTCATGGATCTAAATAAAAAATGCAATCTTGTAAGAAATGAAAGAAGTAATACATTTTTCCAATCGTCCAAGGAAATTCAGTGTAATTTACGAGCTGAGCTGAACTCGATTCGATCGCTCGAGCGATCTGAGTGGTAATTCTCGAAAAATTATTCTGCACGTATTTTTTTTTATCGACCGGCATCCATGTTGAAAGGGTGAAAACAGACGTTAGTTGACTCTGCCTAATTTCAAAGACTATTCTCACCCTTTCAAGCGTCACGATTGACGGGGGTAAGACCAAGCCAAAAGAAACCACTCTCAAGAAAATTGTTGACCCCTAGCTAAGCGTACTAGCGTACAGACCGTATAGCGGCTGTCGGACAAGAGTTTCTTGGAAGCCGAGTTCTCCGGACGAGCTTCGTAGAGCCGAGGGACTTAACGAGCCGAATCCCCGAACAACGGCCTCGTTAAAACTTACACGATAAATCGTCGAATTACCAATAATCAATTCGCCACGGCGCGCCCCGCTGAAGTACGATCGTTTTCTCGCAGCGAAAGCTTTATTACCTGTATTATTAACCGGCGCAAAACCTCGGCCAAGTTTAACGGCGCATTAACGTCGAAACAGCGGCGCGCCGCGTCGACAAAGCCCAGGCCCCCGTAGAATGCTGCGTCGCGATGCGTCCCACCAACCGCTAATTATCTATAATAATATGGAAATTAGAAATTTCTTTGTGCCAGCCGACCATTTCTTCCACTCGCGTCGCGAATTTTCAACGAGCAACGACGGAACATGTGGAAACGCGACGTCCTAGACCAGCGGTCGGCAAACTCATTAGTCAACAGAGCCAAAAACGATTGAGATTTCTTTTCTTTTAAAACAAATTAAATCTTACAAGTATTTTCATAACTATTCAAAATTCACAATCGCAAATTTTGAGAACAGTCTGTATGGGGCTAGGAAAAATTATTTCATACTTTTTAGTCCGTCTTAAAAACGTGGTATATTAAAAATTATTTTTTATTGAAATAATTTGCATTGTTATCCAGTTCTGACCTATGTTTAAAGTTTCAAGTCTCTAGCTCATCGGGAAGTTAGTATAAAATCAATTTTCGAAAGTAACGAACAGACAAACAGACAGACAAGAAAGCGAGTTAATAAAAGAGTGGTAAAATAGAATAAATTATGACAAAATCCGATTTAAGCCGGAAATTCAGAGATTTTTACAGATTTTTACATGTTTTAATGCCTGTGGGTTTTTTGCAAAAGCGTCTTCCGCTTTTGATTAAACTTTGTACTTACGATAACTCGCTCAGATTTACAAAAGACATATTTGAAATTTTGTTCTAGGCATAGATAAAGATGTTAAAAACCATGTCCTTCACTTTTTTCTTCGCAACTTCGACCAATAGCAATTTCAGCAAAATTATTTTCACACATTATCTAATAACCTAACCCTTATAACATTTTAAAAGAAGTTCGAGTCATTTTGACCAATTTTGAAAAAGCCATTTATTTTTAAAGGTTGGCTTAAAATATTTATCCGCTACTGTATATGACTCAGGGATGGGCACGGTAAGGGCCCCTCAAACGCCTGCTTCTCCCACCAACCTCTCTTTCATGCGCGAAGCCTGCGCACTGTTCGCGACGGGCGAAGCACTTCCTCCCACTTTGGTAACGGCAGATGCTGGTGGGGGACAGTGGGCGCTATGGTGGGGACGGTTATGTCTCCATTGAGACAAAAATGCCCATCCCTGTTATACGTATCACGATCGATCATATGATCAGTTGTACATTATTTCTTTCACAAAGTTTATAGAGATTTCACAGCTGGAAAATGTTGGTAATCGACACAAGTGTTAGTTAGAGTCGCAGGAATAGAGAAGTAAAAATAAAATAAAATATTTTAAGACGGAAACGACAAAATCGAAAGGATTTGAAGAAGAAAAGCAAGATAGGTTCGTGTAAATCTGCAAATTTAAATTCCCAGGAGCTAATTACAAATTAGCTCGCGGCGGATTCTCGAGCAGGTTCGGTTAAAAGACGAAGCCAACGACGAAGACGATGGCGACGTTACTCGATACGCTCGAGGCGGATTTTTCGTAATTGAATATTTCTCGCGCGAGCGGACAAGGTGCGAGGATGACGTACGCGCGGCGTTTTAACGAGGAGAAAAACGGCCAACGCGTGTGCTTTGGCCGATCGTTTGTACGTAGCAGGGTCGCACTAACAGAGGGACAGAGAGAGAGAAAGGGAGAGAGTAATTGCGGCTCGAATACGTACAAAACGAACGAATGGCCGAGCTCTGCGCGCTGGGAATCTACCCCGCGTTGCTCCCGTCGCAAAATGTTCACTTAGAATCTATTAGCCGAACAAAATACACCGTATACCAATCGGTGATTCCCTTCTGCATCGCGTTCTATACGCGACGGTCACGCTTTAATGAGCTATACCCTCTTCGGCTGGCTATAAACCTGTACTGTTCGCGGGCAAAGGTCCTTCCTTCCTATCCTGCCCGGTTGAATAGTCCGTTTGCCGCTCAGTCTTGATTGGCTAAGAACCCGTGGATGATCCTGACACCTAAACTTCACATACATACATATCTCTTTTCATCTTTCGTCATTATTTGTCCGTCCACCATTACGCGAACACGAAATTTCTGCGACTGATGCGAAAAATTGGAGCCACAGACTTTTCTTTTTTTATTCGTTGGAAATTGTCAGGTTGTGGATTTTTAGACAGAATTGATATTTTCTGTTTTCTTGGCTGCAAGTAAACAGAAGCAGACTTTTCCTTCTTTCGTTGATAATTATTAAGTTGGCAATCTTCCACTTTAGAAGGAATATAAATTTTCGGTAATTATTTACAAGTTGGTCCTCCTCATCGATTTTGATGACCTTGAAATATGTTGTCAAGGTCATCATTCTGAACAACTTTTCCCTAGACATGTTACCACCATTCGGTTTTAGTTTTCGAGATATTCGCAAAAAACTATCGGCGAGGAGGACCAACTTGTAAATAATTACCAAATTTTCTATATCGGTTGCAAGAAACAGAAACCAAATAGAATTTCCCTCCATGCGTTGATTAATAGTCAGAAGTCAAAGTACGAATTTATTTTCTCCATTAATAATTTCAACATATTGAAAATGGTATATCGACAATCTTGAAATTTGTCAATATTTCTCTTGTTTTAATTTGCACCTACACACATTTTTCACATAAATGCTTAAAATCCGCAGTCTAGCGACAACTCGGATTACAATAAAAACGCGACTAAGTTCAAAAGACAAGAAACCATTAGACTCGACTGTCCTCGACGTTACAACAATCTTCAATTGCGAACGGTCGGACCCCATCAACCCTCCAAGCCTCAAGTTCCAACATTCTTCTCGCTGTAGAAAACTCCAGGACAATGTACGTTCAAGGATTCCGATGTCGTCGGTAAAAAAATCGTGTCTCGTATCCGGTGTCAAGAGGTCAGAAGGACACGGTAGTTAGATCGTCGGTTGGTTGTCGCGCGGTGCGGCGTCGAGTCTGCGAGTGTCGAAGGTCTCTCCTTGGAACGGTTCGCAGGGCCCGTGGGCTCTCCTTCCTGTTCTCTCACCCTCGGTCGGTCTCTATCACCCTATCGAGCGAGCGTCGTCCTTGCATTGAAAAAGCTGCAAGGTCGTTCGGGACTTATATAGCTCGGTTCGAAGCCCCCTCGAGCCCGAGAATCCTGCGCGAGCCGAGCGTCCTTTCGGAGAGACGTTCTCTCCCTTTCCTGCTGTCGTGTCTCGTTGCTTCATTTTCCCTCTCTCTTTGTCTATCTTTCCCCCTCTCTCTCACGCTCTCTCTCTTTCTCTCTCTTTCTCTCTCCCTCTCTCTCGCTCTCTGTCTCTCGCAGTTTATCCACCTGGGGACTCTGGTACACCGGAGGTGTCCTGGCTCCGTGACTCTCGGACACCGAGCAAACTGTGCATTACTTATCTTCGCGGTCTGCGCTCCCACACGAAGCCCTCGCGGACGCTGATATACGAGAGTACCGACGAAATCGTCGCCGCCGGGTAACCCGAGAGAGATAAAGCGTCCCCGAGCGGTTAGGCTCGCGATTCGTTACGCCCGTGTTGCTTTTCAACAAGGATTTTTGCGTGCACGCGCCACGGTAACGAGCGGCGGCCGCGAGATTGTCGCGAAACTACACCGCCGATTCACTTCGTCGAGACTCTTCGCGAATGCAGACCGATCCTCTGACTTTTCTATCCTAACGAGCTCTTGTACGGCCATGCTACAATAATGTCTCGAGCCGTGTGAAAACTTCGGGATCGAAATGTTCCGCGTATCGTGTGCAAACATCATCGATCGATAGAGATCCTCCAGCTTCGAACGTAGAAGAGCTGATAAAACTCTGTTGTTTCAAATGATTTTTTTACTGAAACTTTTACCAACATGTTCGTCACACTTTTCTGAGTAAAATGATACCAAACACGATGAAAATTGGATCGCGTTTACTAGTTCAATCCACGATTAAGGATAGGATAGGATAGGTATTGTCCGCGCAACGAGAGTTGGCACAAAATCTCGTCAGTGGGGTGCAAGGGGAACGGCGAGTCCCCACTCTTGACGCAAGGCTGCGGATCCCACCACTGATCAGTGGATCCCACTCTTACGCTTACGTTTTGGCGGGAACGGTTGACATAGGCGCTCAGCGTCACCACCATCTTACTTCACGGTCACCACATCTCTCTGTTACAGTCACACTCAATACGCTCGTTTGCTGTCTTCGTCAAGCGATTTGGCCAATCGCGGGAGACGTGTAGCGCGTAGTGGGAGCATCACGTGGTACCCACAAGTTGCTCGTTGCGCGAGCAATACTGATATTTGATCCCCTCATCTAAGTAAATTAGTAAAATTAGTAAAAGTAAATCTAATTAAATCTATTTTACCATTCTCTCCCTTCTTCCACTCCCCCCCTTCTTCCACTTTGTCCACTCTCACCTAACGCCAATGTCTAGCCTATTTCAGCCTACTTTTGAGCGGGACTTACTGTTTATTACGGTGGGTTCCGGACCACCATGGTCAACGTCTCAGTATAATATCACATAGAAGAATATTTCCAGAGGTGGCAGCGGTGGGATTTGAACTCACGACCACAGTATTTGTAGTCACGTGCTCTATCAACTGAGCCACTGCGCGCTCACCAATCCACGATTAAGTGGAACCTCGATTATCCGAATTGCTCGGTGGAACGTAAGTGTTTGGGATGATAGTTAGATATGGTGCTAGTTTAAACCTTTGCCGATTTGTACAATGAATCGTGTCGTAGGTGTTTATAAAATGCGATTTATTATTAAAGGAGTTTGATCCAATTTTAAAAAAGTTATTCGATTTTTAAAGGTGTTCAAATATTTTGTACACCCACCGTATATTTCTTCACTTGTTCTTCCAAATCGACGTAGATTATCTAGTTCGGACATGGGCGACTCAAAAAACACATGTTGCTACTCTTCTCCTTCGCCCGCTCGGCAAGGCAGTCCCCACCACGTCCACTCCGACTCGTGGGGCCCGTGTTGAAGGGAGAGTCCTTCGCCCGCTCGGCACGGCAGTCCCCACCACGTACACTCCGACTCTTCCTTCAGCATGGACCCCACGAGTCGGAGTGGACGTGGTGGGGACTACCTTGCCTCGTGGGGCCCGTGCTGAAGGGAGAGTCGGAGTGGACGTGGTGGGGACTGCCTTGCCGAGCGGGCGAAGAGCAGAAGCAGCAACACGTGTTTTTTGAGCTAGCGTCGCCCATGCCTGATCTAGTTCTTTGAGATCAACATTGAAAGAACAATGCATGACTAGACCGAGCATTTTTCTGCAAAATAAGAACCGCTTGGATCGATTTGCAGGACGCAGAGGCCACATAGACGTTTACTTCTTTCCCGAGTAATTTTAACGAGTTTAAAATAATTTAACATAATTGCCAGAGCGATTCCTCCGCAATTTTGGAACGGACTTGTCCGAGTTACCGACTAGATTTACGATGTCCCACGGTGGGGACGAGTGCAAAGGGTTAGGTTGAATTATTTTCAAGTCCGAGCCAATTTGCCGGTAAACCGAGACGAATCCTCTTTCCGTGGCGCTTTACGAGGATGATCTTCGGGCAAATGCGCGGCTGTAAAATCATCCGTTAACGCGTCCGAATACCGGCGTCATCCGATCCGTTTCCGAGCGACGTATTTTCTCGCTCGTTTCCCAATGATCCAGGCTCTCCCACTTTGGACAGTCTCGATTCTTTTTCCGTTGCGTTGGGGGAGAGAGAGTTT
Source organism: Sphecodes monilicornis (assembly GCA_913789915.3). Lineage (NCBI taxonomy): Eukaryota > Metazoa > Arthropoda > Insecta > Hymenoptera > Halictidae > Sphecodes > Sphecodes monilicornis. Next base: position 22,855,355 of record OU565291.1, read on the forward strand.
CCACCAGGATTCCGCGGGATTTATGCTGCCGCCTGCGTCCTTTTTGCTCGTCCTCGTCCAGGACACGACGGCTTGATCGTATCTGTCGGTCCTTGCGTTACCGGCTTTGAATTACGACCGCGGTTATGACGATCTGCCGTCTTTTCCCGGCCTCCACCTGGAACCGCCAGCGATCGTAAACGGGTTCAGAACTCGCGCGGCGGAAGCTGCGATCGATGGCTGGCATTGCTTGCTTCTATGATCCCTCGCGATGGGACTGGACACTCGGCGTCAGTTCGATCTGCTTGAATATCGCTTTTCTTTATTTCTATGCGACTTCATACGTTGATCTGCAATGCTGTCGATATGCAATGTTCCTCTTTAAACTGGTAATTGTTTAACACGTTAAGCGCCATGCCAGCATGTACCAAAGTTCCAAGAAATGTAATCAATTTTTTAATTGAACCCGTAACTGATAAGTCAAGATTTATTGTAGTCACTGTTATTATAACTTTCTTATAACCTACTTCTCAGGTGTTAACAGAATTTTGAATTACTCTACCTACCATCGTACGAATTAACTTTGAAATCTAGTCAAACAAATGGCGTCAGTCATATCGTCGGGTTACTGACAAAACAAGCTAACTCCACTTTTACTCAATTCGGAGTTAAGTACTCTATTAGATTAAAAAATGTTCGAAAAACATACTGACAAAACTAGAATTTTTCTTTTGTTTTGTTACTTACTTTGGTTTTTTCAATCAATAAATCATTTTGAAGCTGTGACGATTTTTCATTTCAATTTAAATTTTCAAACGACGATTTCTCAATAGATATATGACTGACGTGACAGTTAACGTGTTAACACGTTGACTGCCATGGGGGTCACCGGTGACCGGCACTCGACTTGGCTACAGTGCCGTGGGAGTCACCGGTGCCGGCGACGCAGCAAATAATAAAAGTACATAATTAGAGTAAATATGGATACTGATAAATTTTTCAATAATACCATTGTTACTATAATGGTTTGAAGAAATGAATGCACGAAAAATGCTTCAAGCATAATTTTATAAGTCACTTTATTTGCTGCAAATAATATTTCAACATAATATGCATCGCATAATGAAAAATTCACGTTGGCGCCTTGGGCAAACCATGGAAAATGCGCCTGGCAGTCAACGTGATAAGCATGTGATTCAGTTGATTATTTAGACTCTAGATCTGTAGATTTAGGTTCTGGAGATTTCCTAATTTTCAAGTGGTTCAGTCTTTCTGTTCTGTACACATTTGGAAGGCACCCATCTTCTACTTCATCACCTTCTTTAAAGTAAAATTCTATAAGATTTAAATTCTACAAAATTCAAATCTTACAAGACTCAAAAGTCCGCAGGATTCAAATTCAAATTCTGCAAGCTTACTCCAAGTGTTTTCAATTCAACGTTTACGGCTCTACTAATTTCCCAAACAAATCCGCAAATCCTCTAAAAACTACCAAAAATTCTATCTCCTAAAATTGCCCGAATCATCACCACACTAGACAGGTTGAAAAACCGCCGGCCCCTAAAATCGATACCTCTGACATCGCGTGCGACAGGCAGTACCTCGGCAGGTAATAGTTTCGTTAACCGAGTGTGCAGGATTTCGCTGAAATGATCCGCACCGTAGGTGCTTATTATCCAGCTTCATCTCTGTTAGTACCCTTTGGCCACTTGCCAATCCTTGCTGGATCAGTTGCTGGTCCCTCATCGTCCCCGAAGCTTTATGTTACATCTCGTTGGCCAGCGTTGTTCCTCTTATTTCGGTGATTGCATCCTTACCCCGGTTTCGCGACACGGAAAACGGGCGTCAAGGGCGACAGACCAGAAGGCGCCTGGGGTTGGCTCAACGGGTGCACACACAATCGATATAGCCACTAAAGTTCATGGCGCAGCAACCACCAACCACCAACCTGCGACAGCCACCCACCGCCATTACCTCGTATTTCGCGGCTTACGCTGCCTCTCGGCTCTGCTCGGCTTTGCTCGGATTCGCTCGGCTCTGCTTCGCTTGGCTTTGGCTTCGGTGTTGGCTTTGGCTTCGCTCCGCTTGGCTTTGCTCGGTCCTGGTCGGCTTCGATCGGCGCCGAGATTCCTCCGAGAGTCCTTTTATTTCACCTCCCGTGACCTTAGCTATCCACACATCTCTGCGCCACGCTGCGAACTCGATCCTCGACCTTGAATATCCTTTCGCACCCTAATCGCCGCTCGCTACACCGTTTTTCTCTCTCCCGAACCCTTCGTCCCTGATTTCTTCGTAGCCTGTCCAGCTGATCATTTTTCTTAGAGGTACTTGTATTTTCCAAGGGCCATATTGTTACAACTACGGATTATTATGCAAAATAAAAATTATATAATGTAATACTGATAAGAATATACCATTCCTAATTCTACGTAAGTTCAGAGTTAAAAATAAAAATAAATGTTAGAGAAAGAGATGCAAATCTTGCTGGCTAGAAGAAGATGTCGTGATTAGACTGTGGATCTTTATGCAAAATAAAAATTTTCTTCCTGGACTGTAGCAAACTGGGGTGAAATAGAAAGTTATTTTCTTTTTTAATATGTCTAATAGGCTGCATATAATACAATAGAATTTTTAAATCCTGCTAATGTCTTTACCGTTTTAAATTACAACTCCTTATTTGCGTCAGAAATGCATAAAATCCGCAGTCTAGTCATGATAAATCCCGTCGCGCGATTGGAGCCGCGATGTTTGCAGGTTAATTCGCAATCATCGCGCCCCTTGTTTCGCAGGGAGATCCACCCCTTGGGGGATGAGAGTGCGGGGGCGATAATTACGTTTCGTTCGGCGCATCGAATGTAAACGAGCCGACCCCGTATGAACAACAGGTAAATTGTTTAGCGTTATCGAGCAGCCCTGTTTTGTGTTCCGTCTCGAGGATGCGTTCGCTTGAAATTGAGGTCACGGGGCTGCAGGCACTTACCCTTATTAACGAGCCGGCGAGCGCTTAAATTAATTGCTCTCTTCCGGATAGAAGTTTCTCTGCCGCGCCAGTTGGACAGTAAACACGTTCGTCGGGACGCTAACCTACCGGAAAAATTGATCTCGACACGCAGCTGGGTTTTAGGGAACCAACAGTGCAAATGTTGACCGAGAGGGTTGCCTTTCCTGCTTGCAGAGAAAACGATGGAGGAAGTTCTTCGACGGTTGAGTAAATCGGAGAATTGCAACGCTCCACGGTGAGCTACGATTGTTTAACTGGGGAATTACCGAGCACAAATAGTATTTGTAGAAAAAGAATGGGATTGTAGTGGAATCTTATACAATTTGTTTTTATTCAAGAATTTTTAAAGGAAAAATTTTTGTAGTTTTACATGTTGACCGGACATTCAAGGACCACAAAAATTGGTTTTGGTATTACGAAAAATTATAGCAATTTATTTATATATTATATTCATGAAGATTACTGTGTGCCATAAATTCTACATACTATGGATATTCCAATGACTGTTGATAAAAGGAAATTAAGAGAAAATTCAAATTTGACTATAATTTATGTTCACCTTTTTATATGACCGTTTATTAAATATTTCATAAAATCAAGGATGAGAAAAGCCTGTTTGCTCTGTCAAGTGTTTTACCAGGTTCCGAATTAAGCAAAAATCGAATTATAGATACTAAATTAAAAAAAAAAATTTTTTTTTATTGCTATTAAATTAGTTTTTTTTTTTAAATAAAACACAAAAACTAGACTGAAAGAAGAATTATTTGATCTGATGTTACTGTTTATTGGACCTTTTTATATATTCACCGGTTTTTTAAGAGTAAAGTAAAAGAAACATCATTTACTTTGCTAATTAATCTATTCACCATATTCTAAATAAATTGGAAATTTTCGTAAGTCTTTTAAAATATTTTACAACATCGATATTTTACATTTTATTATCATATTATTGCCTTGTTGGCATTTTCGCGTTGCATTATGATTTTCGAAACTGGGAGTTTCGCGAGCCGGCTTTGTTCTCGCGTGGTGCTAATTAATCAACTAGCTAATTAATCTCCCACGATATCGCGTGAACAATCCTCCATTTTCGTCGTTAGGCTCACGAATTATGGGATGAACAGGCATTTTCGTCTCTCCTCGCTTATTGGTCCAAAATATATAATTCAATTAATTTCTTGTAAATTCGCGAATGAATGAATCTACAGCGTAAAATTGCAGTAGAATATTCATTGACTTGTTTGCATACAATTCTTCTCGCTTACTCACAAAGCATATAAAAATATACTAATAAAAAACAAGTAGAAATAAAACATATGCAAATATTCTAATAAAGAACCAGCCAAAAAATCGCGTGTTAAAATTGCAATGGAATATTCATTGACTTGTTTGCATACAATTCTTCTCGCTTAATCACAAAGCAAATAAAAAATTACCAATAAACAAGTAGAAATAAAAAACGTTATCAAAATATTCTGAGAAACAGCAAGCCAGGAAATTGCAAGGTAAAATTGCAATGGAATATTATGCACTTCTTTGAATTCTATTCTTCCTACTTTTACACAGAAAGTGAAAAATGATCATAAACAAGTAGAAATAAAAAACGTTATCAACATATTCTGAGAAACAGCAAGCCAGGAAATTGCAAGGTAAAATTGCAATGGAATATTATGCACTTTTTTGAATTAAATTCTTCTTACTTACACGCACCAGCAAGTGAAAATGATTATAAACAAGTAGATGTAAAAATCATCAGAATATTCTGAGAAACAACAAATCAGAAAATTGCAAGGTGAAATTGCAAGACAATATTGCAATCAAATATTAATGTATTTCCTTGCATCCAAATCTTCGTACTTTCTTAAACATAAAAGCAAGTAGAGAATGGTCACAAACAAATATGGATGAAAACGTAGTTTTGCATAACTAGAATTCCACATGAAGAAGTCTTTCCGTTTTCCTCGAGATTTGAGTTTGCGCGAAGCGAGTGCTCGCAGTATTCGCAACTGAAGATTCTGCGAGAAAGAGAGACGGCTAAGGACAACATGAACAGTAAATAGAAGATCGTAGAAGGCAACGTTGTAGAAGAGAGGCGAGTCTTCGCAACAGCGAAGAGAGTGTTCATCGCTGCGTGCCGACGAGATACGAGACTTGGATAAGGCTTAAGGGAACTAATCCGGGCTTATCTGCTGTGATAGATTATGTATTTGCCGCGCGGACGATAAATTGCTGGCATGCGAGACGCACTTCGGAGCCGCGGATGCGAAAAATGCTCGAGACGGAAAGATACGTCTGTCAGGAAGCCTCCGAGACTGATTCTTTCCGAGAAAAATGCGAAACATCGCTGCGTGAAAAGTTCGCTATACACGATGGCTACAAGCTGTGAGTTGCTGGATATATGTTTATTCTGAAAATTTCATTTTTTACAATGGAACAAACAAAGTTCAAAGTTAAATGTTCACTGAACAGTTTCCTGATTATTCTGCAGCTCGTCTAGAAAATTATTTTTCCTAGAAGTTCACGTTTGTACTCTATTTTCCTGTAAGCTTGCTTATATTAGGTCGTCACATGTCAGGAATAGGCATTTTTGTCTCAATCGAGTTCCCATCATAGCTCCTACTGTCCCCCACCAGCATCCGCCGTTACAGTGCGCAGGCGCCCCGCATGAAAGAGAGGTTGGTGGGAGAAGCAAGGTTGGTGGTGTCGAATCTTACTATATTATATACGTATATATGTATACTACTATATTATATACTATAAAAGGAAGAATTTCCCCTATTTACGTACAGTGTGTTATTGTTTACATCAGGAGACGTTTTTTCAACGCAGATTGTTTACTGATATTTACTCGTATTAGCCGCGATGAAACTTTAAGAAAATTGCGTTTTGTGGAAAAAATATAACACGTAGAATTTGTTTCTATTATTTATTAATAACGTGTGGTGCCACCTTTATTTTTTATAATTTTCAACATTCTTCTTGGTAACGATTTATACAAGTTTTTAATTGTTTTTTTGGCTTAAACGTGTTCACTCCTCTTCAATGCACATTTTTAACTCTTCTACGTTATTAAACTATTTTTCTCAAGAGTCTACTGCCCTAGCTACTATTCCCCAACAATTTTCTATAATATTTAAGTCAATGGATCTCGCGGGCCATGGTAAAACATCTATTCTGTTAATGTCAAAGTAATCTTACACTACCTTTGGAGTATTCACAGCTGCATTATCTTGCTGAAAAAGAAATTTTCGTTTCGCTATCCTAGGTTTAGTGTTAGTGAGAAGCTTCCATCTAACAATTTGAATTCCATCTATTCGTTTGATTTCATGAAATTTTTGGGAGACAATCGTTCGGCACTCAACGTGAGAATATACTCTTACAAAGGAACACTAGTTAGCAGCTGCTGCTTCTACTATTAAGTTTCCACTGTTCTTCGATTAACATCGCGCGACACCCGATCAGAAGCAAAAAGTTGATAAAAATCCGCGTGAAATTCAATTCCCTCTCTCGGCCGCGTACAACACAAGCCCAAGGCAGCGACGCAAATGAATCGAAAATCACCGGCCGCGTCTGTCCTCTATGCTCTCCACCACAAACATAAACACAAATCGCTAACGTATACATACGCGGCCTCCGCGAGCGTTTCCGTTGCGTTCACCAATTAGATAGTAACGCGTAGATAGGCGCGTTAATCCCGCTGCGGCGTATAGCTAAAAACGCGAATAATTAATTGCACAGCAGCAGGGATATATCATCCCACGCTTTTTCCAGTAGGTATCATTGTACGCTTGCTGGCGTACGCTGGCGGGTCGGTGTGTATCGGTTTCGCGATGGATAAAGAAAATATAGGGACAGCTCTTGTGGTTGGGAAAATTTATTGCCATCTTTCTCTCTTTCTCTCCCCTCTATAATTTTTTAAAGGGCCCGGGTGGAAAAGTCTAGCGCGCACGAAGAGAAATGGGAAGAGGCTCTCGCGGAGGATAGAGAATGCACCGGTGCAGCGGTGCATGCGTCCAGGCCTGGTACCAATAATGATGGTAACAATGTTGACCTCGTAGGTCGGCGGACACACCCTTGCAATATGCTCGTATCTGCTCTCCTCTCTCTTTCTCTGTCTCTTTCTCTGTCTCTCTCTATGCCGCTTTTTCTCGCTTGTTCCTCGGTTCTTTCTCGTTCCGACTGCCCATCCTCGTTTCGCTCATTCTCGTTCTCTCAAGCTGGAGAACCTCGCGGGTTCTATAATAAGACGTATTCTACGGTACACCGTCTGGTACCTCCGCGTGTACCTGATTCCATGATTGGCCGGTACCCCGCAATCTGCCTCATACGTGATCTATCCGAGTTTCTTTCTCCTTTTGCGCCTCCGTCTCTGCTGCATCCGCCGCGTCTTTTTTCTCTTCGCCTCTCGCTCTATCTATTTCTATCTATCTCTATCAAACTTCCCCTCCTTTTCTCCGTAGAATATTTTCTCCCGCTCCCTTTACCTTTCCGCGAAACGCGCGTGCGAGTATCGAGATCGAGTTCAGGATCGAACGATCCGCGAGATCGCTCGCGATGAAAGGGAAAACAAGGAACGGCTCTGGGACCATGCTACCGAGCGGCAGCTACAACGGAGGCTGCGACGAGTGGCGGGCAATTTGGTACGCATAAATTACGCTATGACGACCCATCGAGGAATTAATAACCGAGGATCTTCCTGCGGAAGAAAAATTACTACCTACGCCAAGACACACGTGTATACGGTGCGCGCGAATGTATTCTCCTCGGTGAGTAAATATTAATGACAGAAAAATCGAATTTTCTTGCGGTCTAGTATGTGTTAATTATAAATTCTGCGGGAACTTATTGTACATACATAATTTAACGGATTCTATAGGAATTTAGTGTTCATACATATTCAGTAGGGTAGTTGTAAGTTTATTTTACATGTACGTGTTTCATATAGATTCTTGTGAGATTCGGTACATGTCATCCGGACTGTGTGGAGCTTTATACAAAATTAAAAATTCTGTTGCTTTAATTACAAGAATTCTATAAAAATTTAGTGTTCATACATATTGAATAGGGTAGGTATCAATTTATTTTACATGTACATGTTTCATATAGATTCTTGTGAGATTCGGTACATGTCATCCGGACTGTGTGAACCTTTGTACAAAATTAAAAATTCTGTTGCTTCAATTAGAAGAAACAGACTTTCGTTGAACCTACCACTACGGGTCAAAGTGACCGGTTCCAGATTTTTTGTTTCACAATTACTGAAAGTAGAAAAAATATAGATTACATATAATATATTTAGTAGAACAGATATTATAATACGAACCACACAAAGTGCAAGTACATGCAATCCTGATAACATTATGGCGGCAGAAAAGTGTGTGAAGATGGAGGAAAAAGGAGAAGGAAGCGTTTTAAATTTTTAAAAATTCAAAAAAAAAACGTGGTGAGCTCCAAGTCTCCTCTTTACGGACCTATTTTTGAAAAGGCAGACGCTTTAAAATTGACAGAATTAAAATTATTTAAAGCGAATGCTGCATCGCGATATTACGGAGGCGCGGCCCCTTCTTTGTTCCTTGCTTTCGACCGCGGTGTATCACCATCGCTCGACTTCTGTCGCGCGCGGCCGTCTCTGCCAATACGCCTCTAGGTCGCGCTCTGATTGGTCCGTGTTTTTCGTTAATAACTCCTTAACAAAGCCAAAACGGCCATTTTTGCAAAGGAAAATGTCGCTTCAAATGGCCTCAGGAACCTCCCCTTTGAAGAAAGCGAGACATTTTTGGGACACCCTGTATACAAACAGAGGAAGATTCAGGTAGTAGCGGGAAAGGTGTTGTCGTAATGTCCCTCTGTTGACGAGCATAGGAAGTAGCCGCCACAACATATACCACTAACTTCTAAGGCTCGGTAGGTTTGGTGTTACAAATCTAAACCCTTTGCATTCGAATGGTGACTCTGAGGCACCAATCAAAATTGCTGTACTATTATTCAAAATAGTTTTTGTATTATGAAATTCGTCTGTATTCTATAATTTACTAACCATTCAAGTGATCTATGAGAGAACAGGTTTAATTTCAGATGCATAATATAAAGAAGGTTATATCAAATGAAAATGTTCTAGGTTGAAATAAGTGTCTGGGTTAGGTTTTAGGTTGTTCTAGGTTAAAATAAGTGTCTTTACTTTGTAATTAAAATATTTTCGAGTGCAAAGGGTTAATAAGCTAAGAATCGAAAAGAATACAATAGAAAACGAAAGAATAAATTATCCAGAATTAAATAAATACATTTTTCAACCGATCCAGAAAGAAACCAAAGATAATATCTACCTAGAAGGAGAAACTGGGTGAACGTTAAAAATCGTGCACGGGTTAAAATGTATCAGGCAAGGTTCTCGTTCCTCCAGGAACAATTCCGCTGAGAGGCTCTTCTTTTCTTTCATCTGTGCCGAAGGCTGGGATAACCCAATTTAAAGTTGGGAGGATCCGCCTATCGCGGAGGCATTTTAATACAGGCCCACGCCAGCCGGAAATTGCAGCGATTCTTCGCGGCTCCCGTTGGCCCTGGAGAGAGAAAGAAAGAAAGGGAGAGAAAGAGAGAGAGAACTCTCCGCAGCCATTGGTCACGCAGCCAGGGTGTTGAGTTTCATCAAATATCCAAGGTCCCTTGAATTCTTAAATTCCAATTAACCGCAGAAACACCGCGAAATCTCGCGGAAAGATGCTGCCCACGGGAACAAGGCCGCCGTAGCGTTTTTAATAGCCATCCGCCACTGCTGCATGATCGCGGACGATGTTTATAGTGACCGCACAAGTGCAGCGCAGCGTTTCGCGCAGTCGGACGCATTGAACTCTGCCCACGTAAGTCCCACGTGTGCACACGGTAGTAGAGAACTGTACATAATGACGGCGTTAGACTTCTATGTATCGCCTAACGAAACTTCAATCGTGATCGAGTCGATCGTTCCGCCATTTTTTGGCGGTGTAGTATGGGGTCGAACGCAAGGTCAACTGAAATAGCAAATAAAGTGTCTCAAAGCACTCTTCGAACACTACGACGATTTACATGTAACATGTTGTTTATATATTCACTGCTACTTCAAGTGTTCAAAATGACGACCTTGAACACGGAGACATAATCTAAAACGTTGCAATGCTGATGATACTGCTTTACAAATTTTAGTTGTATCTATTACAGAGCAAGCTCTTTTTATTCTTGCATATCAACTGTGGTTGTTGGTTTTTCGTGGTACACTTGTTTCTTCAATTTTCCCCACAAATAAAAATCCAGTGGTGTTAGGTCTGGGGAACGCGCCGGCCATTTATTACTTCCTGATCGACCAATCCAACGACCTTCAAATGTCCTATTCAGTAATTCTGTAACATTTCGTGCTGAATGAGCAGGACATTCGTCTTGTTGGAACCACATGGACTGTCGCATGTCCAGTGAAATGTCCTCTAACAATTCTGGCAAAACGTCTTTTAAGATTCTCTCGTATTTATGACTATTTAGTATGCCATCAATGAAATATGGACCAATTTCAAGTTCAAGGTCGTCATTTTGAACACTTGAAGTAGCAGTGGATACGTAAATAACATGTTACATGTAAATCGTCGTATTGTTCGAAGAGTGCTTTGAGACACTTTATTTTCTATTGCAGTTAACCTTGCGTGACCTTGAATGACCTTCATAATAGGTCATTATATTCGTCTTGAAACACACTATCGGAATGTAAATAAAAAACCATACCGTTCCATTGAAAAAACAGAGTTGACCTTCATACCTCCTTGACGCCTCCACCTGCCAAAAATCTAATAACATCGGATGATCAGTCCCTCGATACCAAGTAATTCAATTAAGAAACAAACGAGTTATTCAAGTGTCCCGTTTTAAATGCCTCACCCTGTATAATTTGTATAATTTAAAAAAAATGATCCACACTGTCTTAACAAAAATCGATACAGATTAAACAGAAATCAGCATTAAACAAAAACAGAAACACTCTTCAAATACTTTTGTGTCTTCTCTGGTTGTTGGCATACCGTTCTTGTAAACATTGATAAGGTCACAGAACATAAAATTGACCTTGCGTGACCTTGAATGACCTTCATAATAAGTTATTAAAAACCATACCGTTCCACTAAAACAAAACAGAGTTGACCTTCATATCTCCTTGACGTTTCCACCTATAAAAAAATTAATGACATCAGATTACGAGCGCCTCGATATCAAGTAAGTTTGGTCTGATGCATTTTTTTCTATCTTCAAAATCAAGCGAGTTATTCAGGTAACCTGTTCATAGTGCACCACCCTGTATATTTCGTAATATAAAAAAACTGTACTCGTGATCTCGATTTGTTTAAAGTTTTTTTGCAAATATCTCGGAAACTAAGACCGAGCGACGGGTATATGTATAGGAAAAAGTTGTTCGGAATGTTGACCTTGACAACATATTTCAAGGGCAACGCGATCGGAGCTGGGTCCCCTTTTCTATATATTTACCGACTCTTCTGTTACGTCTTCGGAAAAAATTAATGTCAGGGTGATGAATGTAGTATCATTAAGTTTTAAAATGAGCCCAGTTACATTGCCGTACGATGTCTTTTCTTCGAAGTTATAATTTGGATTTGAATATCAACAATTTTGTATCGAAGATTCCTCAATTTTGCAGACCATTGGATCATTAACGATTTATTTACGCTCGGAGGATTTTTCTTTTGTTGAGAACTACAATACGTAAAAGATATCCATCCGCGCCACGTCTGTTGGAAATTTCACCCACTCGTTACAAGCGCGCGCCATCTTCTCTCCACCGATTATTATCACGCTAATTGGTTGTTAACGCGAGCATATTTATCCAAATCGGAATGAAACGGGACTTTCTTTATTTTATTACTAGTTTCACCGGTAACTTAACGAATCCCGCGGTCCATTTAAATCGACTCGAGCGTTTTCACTGTCCGGTATCGCAATAAAATCCGCGCTGAGCCGATTATTCTTGCAGTCTTGGCGCGTCTTGCGGGACCGTGTACGAAATTCGCAGTATCCGGTCGCTTACGCGATTCCCATAAAAAGAGCAATTAAATAAAGTACAGAAACGGCGTACAATGTCCGATAGCTGTAACTCGAGAGCGGGGAAAGCCGAGAGGCAATGGCCGCCGCCGCCGCCGGTGGCAATAATTTTTCCGGCGGCGGTTTTGTTTTGGAGGGTAGCTTCGTTCATTGGCCGCAACGGAACCTTTCCGGTAATTACCGGGGTCTGCGAGCTGTTCGATAAAAGCGTTCTCCGCTATTTGTACTTTAATAGCTAGACAGATAGATATACCGGATCGTTATTAATCGCCGTTAATTGCAATGAATAATCGAGCATCTCGCAGAAAGAGAAAGAGAAAGAGGGGATGGTTGAGAAGAAACACAGTGAAGGGCGAGGCCTTCTCGGACGGGTTATAGTTATCGCGACGTTTCGTCGTCCAATTAGCGAGTCGATGCACGATTGCCATCCGCCGAGTCCTTAAGGGGGTATTCTTATTTTCGACGCCGTTTGTCACGAATAGAAATTTTTTCAGAAAAAACTATTGAACCTCAGGCATTGGGATTTTGCTCACGTATTCACTGGTAATCGAAGTACATGTGCGATTTTATTTGAGTCAAAATAGTAAAAATTATACGAGTTATATATATTTTTATAGACTATGTGTCTGTAAAACATGGTTTGACGATTGTCATGATTTTAGGCCGTATTAGGAATTTTTTTCAGGAAAACTATAGAACCTTTTGCATTAGGTTTTTGCATACGTATTCACTGGTAATTGAAGTACATGTGCGATTTTATTTGAGTAAAAATAGTAAAAATTATACGAGTTATATATATTTTTATAGACCATGTACCTGTAAAACATGGGTTAACGATTGTCATGATTTTAGGCCGTATTAGGAATTTTTTTCAGGAAAACTATCGAACCTTTTGCATTAGGTTTTTGCATACGTATTCACTGGTAGTCGAAGTACACGCGTGATTTTATTTGAGTAAAAATAGTAAAAATTATACAAGTTATATATTTTTTTATAGAGTACGTATTTATTCGACGATTCTCTCAAACGGCTATATCCACGTTAACTTCACAGAATTCTAACAAATCCTTTTGCACGCGTATACACACAGAAAAAACTATCGATTTTCTGAAAATCAAAATACCACCTTACACACTGTGGAACACTAATTTTTCTGGGAAGCGACCCGCTCATCGATCACCAATGGCAACGTTGTCGATTATCGTTTGAAAATCGCGAGGAGGAATGACGGTGGGCGAGCTGCTTGCTTTCCAGCCGCTAATGAAACCGCGTTACAAAGGTGATAATTGCACGGCTCGTTGCGTGTGTTTACGACGCCTCGTATCGAGGAAGTCGGAGCCCACGGCTCCGACGATAATTAACAGGCTCCAAGAGCTTAGAGACGATGCTCGACGAGCGGATCCGGACACCGGCATTGCCATCTTCTTCATCCTCCCCCTCGATCTTTTTGCCACGTTATTTTTCCTAATTCAAGTATATGGCAACTGTAATTGTTCGAACACCTCTCCGAGGACAACAAACTTTTTTCATGGCGCGCCACAGCGATTGCAATCTTTCTACCAAGTTACACCGATGTGCAAAATTAAAGGATCGTTAAATTACCGTTCGAAAATGTTGTAACTTCATGTAAAAACCTCGTAGAACATTCGCTCTGGTCTCATTTTATAGATTGAACATTGTACTTACGAAATGCATTGTTCGTACAATCTCAACAAAGTTTTCTACACTGTGTAATGGGTAAGAAAGTGAGCATACAATTTTTTGTTCTGAAAATTTTGCACTCCAGTGACCTTGAACGCCCTTCGTGATAAGTCATTGTATTCGTCTTTAAACGTTCTATCAAAATGCAAATAAACGACCATATTACACCATTTAAAGAAACGTTGGTAAGATCTCGGAGATATGACCTTGAGATGACCTTCACCCAAGCTGACTTATGTCCTCCTCCAAATACAATAACTTTGTTGCCAGTCATTTTGTCTTATACCTGTCCGAATAACAAAATCATTAGGGATGTTAATAACCCTTTGCACTCTTGACAGCTCTGTCAACCAATGTTTCATCGTTTCATCGTTTAATCGTTTAATCGTTTCGTCGCCAGATCGGTTTTACTCCTACCGCGTCGAGGTTTTACGCCTACCGCGATGAGGTTTTGCGCTTAACGCGCCTACCAAAGTTTCACTTCAAAATGTTCCGTTTTAAATACTAGACGAACGCTAACTGGTTTGAACGTGCAAGACGATCGAAAACAAAACGATTCGACCGATCGAAGTCGACGTTGGGACGAAATCCGAGCCGCGACAGCGTCAAACAGGAACGAGACCGATCCGACGCCGATTCGAGGATCTCGGACAATATCGGGCGGCCGAAGTGAAAGTTTGTTTCGAGAGACGAACGAGATCCGAAGGAAACAACAGCGCGAGACAAAGCCTGGAACCAAGAGGAGAGGAGAGTGCAGAAGAAAAGGAGGATCGAACACGGTGGAGAGAGCGAAGGAGACGATAAAGGAGCGGCGCGGCTCGGCGGTGGCGGCGGTGGTTGTCGGTTCAGCTCTCGGTTCTGCTCAGCTCGTTTTCTAGCCGGTCGTGCGATTCGCGGCACAAACGTATCGCGATCGCAATTAAGCCGCGCGCTCTCTTTTAACGTGCGAGGCGATAGCGTCGATTTCCCTCGGTGCGTCTCTCGCGCGCCGGCACCAAGGTGCAATTAACGCCGTTGCGCCGACGTCTGCATGCACGCCGATGCAACATTTGAATACGGGAAAGTGTCACCGCGCGACAGAGAAATCGGCTCGCGCAGCGACCATCGAGATCCAATTAACCGAGCGACCGTCCGCTTCCAGGTCCTCCGCAGCTGCCTAACCGATGGCTATCGCGACGAAACACCGCTCAGGGTCCAAAGTCGATACAAATTGCTGGCCGATTCCGTCTTCGAGAAGATCGGGACCCGGAACGAAGCTTTTGTTCGATGGGGATTCCCGAGGGATAAAAACGTACCGGAACAACGGAAGATCGAGATAGAATCACGGCGTTGTTGAACGCTATCACGCCTATCCAGTTTATCGCCGCGCTGCCGCGGCACGCGAGCACGCGCCGCTCCTAAGGAGACAAGATAATAGAAACGCGGATTTAACGATGCTCGGCTACGTGATCGAGTTGTACACTCGCGACGATCGTATTCGCATGAATGTTTGAAGAAAGAGGGCGTTTCTTAGAAATCTTCTGAAATTCACTTTTTTCATATAGTTCCATTCTATTGGAGTGGCATTGAGGATTTTGTCGATAGATGTTCTAGCCAGTGATTTCAGAAACACCTAAAACTGGTTGGATTTTCTTCTCCTCCTTTTCCCCTTCCACTATCCCATTCCACTACCCGAGGACACTCCAACGTCCCCCACTAGGACCGTAGATTGGTCACGTGACGTGCCGCGCAACGTGTCACATGTTACTATGGTCATCAGAGAGGTGGTAAACTGTATTCCCCTCGATTTAAACGATCTGGCATCACTGGTTCTAGCACATTCTTTTGTTTTGTCAATGTGTTCAAAGCACCTAACCTATATTGCTTTCTTGTTGTTTGGACTTCCACCTTTAATTAATAAGAAAATTGTATCGATTAGTTATTTAGTTTCGTTTTTATCCCAATTTAAAAATGGCAGAACAAAACGCGCATTTCAGACATGTTTTATTATTATTTCCGAAAAAGCAGGAACGAAAAAATGGCAGTGTCAAAATTGGCTTGCCAATTTTTTTTTTTTAGTTTTATGAACATGCAGTCATGACACTGCCTGAAAGATGGCAAAATGTCATCGACAAAAACGGACAATACCTAATTCAATAAAATTTTGAATTTTCCTTTTTATTTCAAATCCGCAATCACTTAGTTGCCAACCCAATATATGATTTCTTTCATTTTGTAGATATGAATCGGATATAATACCTCGTACACTACTTAAATCTTTAGTACCTAATTTATTAAATACAAATTTAGTAATGTAAGCAATATTTTAAATAATGGTATAGCAATTTTTAGTGTTGCCTCTTTTACTTTATAAATTATTTCAATTTCTTGTACTTTTGGGCAAATTCGTCCAGATAAATTTGACGATACAGAAAGAAGGTCGATAATTAATCGTTTATCACAAATAATGCAAAATCATTTACAAAATACCTTAAAGTTAACAAAAAAAAAAACTGTCAAGTTGTAACTAAATATCCGGTAACTGGCGCCTTTACCCTACTTCCCTTTTCGCTTCCGTAACTTCCAATGGTGGATTTGTCTCGCGCTGCATCGTCGACGGAACAAGACGTTGGACATTTCAATCGGTATCCGTCGCGCATCGGTTCAATCGGATATCCGAGTTAAATCCGCGAAAGTCAGCGTCCGTACGGCTTCCTAAAAGCTGTTCTAACCGGACCGTGCGAACCTCCATTGTTACGCGCACGTGCGTGTCCGTCTCCGAAGGCAGAGTTCCTCGAAACCTCTGATTACCGGTTCGAAATCGTTGCTCTTGAGGATAAATCGCCGCCTCGGATTTCTTACACGGTACGTTTGAACCGGTACTCTGCTCCACCCATTTTTTTATGTCTTTTTAAAGAAACCAGAAAATTATGTGCTCCTTATCGATCTTCTGCACACACGTCTGCGGTTACTCGCAGGTTACGATCATTTTTTTTTTGTTTTTTTGGAGCTAGAATTCTTAACCCTTAAGGGACGAATCTCCAGGTTTTCTTTCCCATTCGAACGACTATTTGTGGTGTTGCAGTCGTTAGCATTGGGACGATTTGATGTTTTTGATGTTTCTTCATAACTATCGATAATTTTAAATAACAAGCGATAATCTGTGTACGATTTAGTGTTTGTGATATCGCTTCGTAACGATCGTTAATTCTAGGCTGTAAATAGTAATGGGGATGGAAGAGTATCGTGCGTGATAATCAGACGTCGTTTCAGCGATTCTAAAACTATAAGACGTATAAACCTATACGCCAGATGGTTTAAACCGAATAAATTGGACGTGGAACACGTTCTCGAAACAAATAAAGTTCAACGACCTCAATTTGTGATCATTTTTCGGCAGTTTGCTGTACCGATTACGCAAGGACCAGCTCCTCCTCTGTCTCGACACGTATCGCTTTGTCGGCGCCGGTTTGCATCAGGCGACTCGACAAAAGGCAGAGATCTCCCGCGGACGCCGATGAAAGAAGCGTAGGAGTCGGTGAAGGAGACAGAGACGGGTTGCGACACCCTCTCGTGGTCTACATTCGTCCCGATAGTTCAAGAGTGCAGATCGCTCTCTCGTTCTCTCTTCGTCTCTCGAATCCTCGATCGTTTCCCTCCGTTTCGCAGTCTCCTCGGTCGGCCTATCTCTAAAACGAGATATAGTTTAGATCGTTACGCGCTGTGGCTTTCACTTTTCCTGCCTCTCGAACACCCACTCTCCAGAGCGACTTGCTGCGGCTATGGGAGAGAACCAACCGCGATCCGTGGCCACTGCAATTGCAACCGCACTGCATCGCGCTACACCGCATTGCACCGCCGTTGCACCGCGCCACCAGACAGCTGTCTCTGCTCTCCCGGAGCGACCTCACTCTCTTATTTATTTCTCCTCTTTGTTCACCACCTCGCAGGTAGCAGATTCTCAACTTTAACAGCCTTGCTCGCACTGCTCCGCGATTACATAGGTAACGCGGATCGATTCGGCAAATGTTGTGTCCGTTGCAATTTACGATCGAACGATAAGCTGCAACCTCGATGAAGTAAGAGTTTGTCGCCTTGAAGTGAAATTTTTGCTTGTTCATGGGTCGTCGATTAATTATTGCACGTTGATTTAACACTGCGAGAGCCTTATCTTGGTTGTTAGGTAATTGCACGCACTGAAGAAGTGGACTTAAAGTCGGCTTCATTCTTCAACAGTTACGTCAACTGAGGATTGAACGGCAAATTAGATAGGGTTTGTGATGTAGGGCTACTTTTGGTTACCTTTTGGCAGGTCACAAAATCTGCGAAAGCCCTACGAGCTCTTCCCATTTATTTTCTGTTTCCCACAGTAGCAGTTCCTTGATTGAAACATTTTCTCGTTTCGTTTATTAGTGTATAAATTGAGGATTCAACGGCTATTTAGGTAGAGTTTGTGACGTAGGGCTACTTTTGGTTACCCTTCGGCAGGTCACAAAACCTGCGAAAGCCTTACGCGCTCTTCCTATTTATTTTCTGTTTACCACAGTAGCAGTTCCTTGATTGAAACACTTTCTCGTTTCGTTTAATAGTGAATAAATTGGAGATGCAACGGTAATTTAAATAGGGTTTGTGACGTAGGGCTACTTTTGGTTACCTATTGGCAGGTCACAAATCCTGCGAAAGCCCTACGAGCTCTTCCTATTTATTTTCTGTTTCCCACAGTAGCAGTTCCTTAATTGAAACACTTTCTCGTTTCGTTTATTAGTGCATAAATTGGAGAAGCAATGGTAATTTAAATAGGGTTTTTGACGTAGGGCTACTTTTGGTTACCTATTGGCAGGTCACAAATCCTGCGAAAGCCCTACGCGCTCTTCCCATTTATTTTCTGTTTACCACAGTAGCAGTTTCTCAATTGAAATGATTTCTTCGTTTATCTATTAATGTATCACGGTCTTCAATCGTCGGTTTAGGAAAAGTTATAAAGATTCTGATTCACCCCTTTCTATTCCTAGCTTCCAATAGTCATTGCCTGCTTCGATATGCTTATGTCACGTTCACGGAATGGCGTTTGAAGGTGTGCTAAACTTAGTTTCTCATTGTCTCGAATCAAGGAAAGGTCATCGTTCGGATTTCATTGTTTCTTTCACTCTAGGATGAATCGATCAAATGTACAAGAAATCAGGGATAGTTTTCAAACAGTATCTTAAAAAAGATTGATAAATAAAGCAGTGGCCCTAAACATCATCAATAGTTATAAAAATGGTTCGTGATCCGAGGGTTGAACTCTCACTTTGCGCTCGAATGTCTAATGTGCCACTAAGAATTGTCACAGTATTATTTAAAACAATATTAACATTCCTATATTTTTACCTCAGAAATGACTAAAAATTTAAGTGCAGCGAATACGACTAATACGAATAAACCTCACATGCATGAAAGGAAGTAAATCATCTTTAAGAACGGAAGTATTCTAATTCGGAAGAAATGTCTTGGTTTTAGAGCCGAGACAGTTCCAAACGCGAAAAGTTAATTAATCAATTAAATGAATTAAAAGTAATCAAATGATGTGCTTTTGATTTTCAGTTCAATGAAAAATTCGGAAACTTGCAGATTCGTGTGTTCTTTCGAGAATACGAGATCACAGTCGCGCAAAATGGCGCTCGCAGTAGCGGATGAGCGCGTTCGACCTCCAATTGTCACCGTCGGTTTCTATTCCTGTCGCGGTAACAGTGTCCAGGTGTATTGTAACTGCGTCGACCTCGACCTCGGCCGGCCTGTCGACTTTCGCGAAGGTACGATTCGAGAGTAAATAATATCGACTGGGTTCTCGTTGGATACGGCGGTGTGCTCGCCGTCCTTGACCCACTGATCCCGCCCAAGGCGGATGTTGAATTTAAGATCGCGCCTGGAAACGGAGACGATGATATTTTAATTACCGTCTCGCTCGAATAATTGCGCCATTAATCCTCCGAGCCTCTCCTCCTCCGGGGAAAGTTTACCGGCTCTCTCTGCTTCCTGCATCTTGAGCGACCACGATGCACCATCGGGGATTTATATCCGGCTGTATTTTCTACGGAGGGTGTGCGCGTCTTCTTTCTGATAGATTTTATAGATTCATCTTTAACTGTAGGTATTATTATTTATAATTGGACCGGGAAATTCGATCTAGACAAACGTGCGATCAGAGAAATCGCGTCGATGTTTCCCAGCTTTGTCGTCAGCTCTACTTTTCTCGTTTCACTTGGAAAAATACTTAACTCTTTGCGGACGCGTGTCTGCAGACAGTCGCCCAAGTAAAATTGCTACTCCGTGACTAAAAATCACTTTTTAAAAAATTATTACTCTCAAAAAAAAAAACACTAAACAAATTTTTACCAAACACATCACTTGCTCCTTCATTTAATTCTTATGCGTAGCTTTCAGTACACCATTTCGTTTCCCAAGGAAAATTGTACATTCGAACCGTCGATAAGTACGCTAAACATAATTCCTGTCCGCAAAGGGTTAATCCCTATCACTACACTTTCATTTTACTATTGCAGTGATTAATATTTCTTTGTCGTTCAGAATTTTGTAGGATACGAAGGAAGTTTATAATTATTTTCAGCTACTCGGTATACATTCACAATAATAAAAACGCAAAATAATCTCTTCCTTGAGATTCAAATTGCATAAATAAAAAAAACAATCATAAAATAAAATCTTAGTTTATTTTAAAGGAAAGCAATAACCAGACTGTGGATCTTCAATAAAAATTGTCTACATCAATTGTAAGTAACATAAGTCAAATAAAACGATCATTCTTCCTTTATTGTAATTTGAACAAGATGGATTCATTTCATCCTTTTACAGTTTTAAATTGCTTCCAGTAATTTTTGTAGTAAAATATTCATCACGAGCCTCACTCAATATTACAGTGGTTCAAAAAATTAAAAATCACTCGCGATTTTCAACATTCCTACTGTTTTCACTAGAATCTCCAGACCTGAATAGAATTTAATTTTAAACGTTTATACTAACATTATACAATGGTCCCAATATATAAATGTGAATATAATGTTTTAATAACAAGCCTTTACGTTTTAACAACATGACGAAAAGAATCCGAAAGATAGATGAAGAGAGATAAAAAGGAAGAACAGAGGGACAAAACAGGCAACAGCAGGAGCAAATTTTAATTTTGTCCGCATTAAGAAGTTATTGGGCATCATTTCTGCGGATTTTACTTTTTCTTCGCAAGCGCTCCGGACCCTGAATTGATTAAAACTCGTCAGAGTGACCTGGGGAAGACCAAGGGAGCAGCAGAGGGAGCAAAACAGACAGCAACAGACTTAAGTGTCGCCTTAACGAGCCGGGAAACGGAAACCCGTCCCGGAACAGATCCGGGAACAGGTTTTCTCGCGGACGTAATCAAAATGGCGACGACGCATCTGCATACTAAATCGTTCGGACACATGGCGCGACGACACGGAATCAATTCTACCTGCCCGGGTTGTATCGTAACGCGAACAGTTTTACGTTGGGAAAAACCTGCGGAAGAATTTCGCGATAAACACATGTCTGACCTTGTTTCCAAGGTACGCGTTCCTCCACTTCGGCGATACGATCGGAGAACTATGTCGAGAGATTCCGCTGTCGCGGGTTTGCGCTCTGAAATAGACCTCGACGCTCGCCTAATTGCCGCGACGGTTCTGCAAACTGTCCTTCTCAGAAACACTGATCAGGAGCTGATGTATACAGAAAGATCAGAGGCATTTTTAACACTTTTAATATGACTTTTATTTCCTTTTAGATGCTTCCAAGCGGTACATGAAAATAATTTTAACCCTTAGCACTCGAGTGGTGACTCTGAGGCACCACTAAAAATTGCTATACCATTATTCAAAATGTTGTTTACATTATTAAATTGATATTCAATAAATTAGTTACCAAACATTTAAGTATTCTATGAGGTATTATATCAGTTTCATTTCTTCAAAATGATAAAAATAATATAGAATGGAAATATTCTTGATCGAAAACAAAAAGTTTGGTTACGGAGTTAAAATACTTCCGATTTTTATATCCGCATGTATAATTATGCTCGGTACTAAATTCAATTTGTAAACAGAAGCAGCGACGAAAGATTGGGAACCGGTAAAAATGTTCATTTTATAGAACACCTGTGATAACGCACATTAATAATTATATTTAATTCCTATGCGAAGTAATTGTGACGCATCGAAATTTAGATGCATTACAATCACTACGCGTCGAATTTGCTGCGCGCAGACCAGCGGATCAAATTTTACAGCGCGTCAATATAAAACGTATTGAGTTTGCAATGATTCGAATTTGATACGCTTAAAAATTTCGGCGCAAAAAAATAAAACGCATTGAGTTTGCAACGCGGCGAATTTGATACGCTCAAAAATTTCTGCGCATCCAATTTCACAATGTGTCAAAATAAAAAGCATTGAGTTTGCAACGCGGCGAACTTGGTACGCGCAAAAATTTCAGCGCATCCAATTTTACAATGTGTCAAAATAAAACGCATTGAGTTTGTAGCGATCCGTATTCGATACGCTTACAAATTCCGGCGCATCAGAATAAAACGCATTGAGTTTGCAACGCGGCGAATTTGATACGCGCAAAAATTTCAGCGCATCCAATTTTACAATGTGTCAAAATAAAATGCATTGAGTTTGTAGCGATCCGTATTCGATACGCTTACAAATTCCGGCGCATCAGAATAAAACGCATTGAGTTTGCAACGCGGCGAATTTGATACGCGCAAAAATGTCCGCGCATCCAATTTTACAATGTGTCAAAATAAAACGCATTGAGTTTGTAACAATTCGTATTTGATACGATTAAAAATTTCAGCGCATTAGAATAAAACGCATTGAGTTTGCAACGCGGCGAATTTGATACGTGCAAAAATTTCAGCGCATCCAATTTTACAACGTGTCACAATAAAACGCATTAAGTATGCAACGCGGCGAATTTGGTACACGCAAAAATTTCAGCGCATCCAATTTTAAAATTATATGATGATCTTGTTACACGCGTTATCCACCGTAGCTCACAAATCACGTTGCAAGCACAGCGTCCGCAAACTTTCTGAGTGCATCCGGTGTACCGATGCACCTTGCGTCGCGCAGACCGTAAATTTTCCTCGTGCGGTTCGCAAATGGTGATCCCTGTTTGGTTCCGGTTCTTTCTTCAGCTTTCGAAAGAGGCCCGAAGGAAAAGGGATCTAGAAAGTCGATCGCGACAACCGCGATCGATCGCCGGTACCCGGTCCAATCTTCCAACGGAGAAATTTTCCGGTTCGTTAGGCGTTGCATCGTGCTGTCCTACGATGCAACCGTTGGATTTTCAATTGCAAGTGCAACGAATTAATCTGGAACGCCAGAAATGTCGTACAAAGAATATCGTGGGAGAATTAACACTTTATTACTACCGGAAACCTGTTAATAGGATTGTCAATAACTGTGCTAAAAGCAAGCTTAAAAATCATTTTTTATATGATGAACTTAAATGAAGTTATTAGCCCATTGCACTCCGAGCTCTTTTAACTCAAACATTTCTTTCGCCCTAAAATATTTCCGTTCTGTATGATATAACAGGCAGTTCCAACCAGTAGCTCCGGAGCTATTTGAGGCACCTTCCCCGCTTAGGATCTCCCCCACTCTTAGACTTCATCGTTACAATGTATAGTAGTGGGAAGCTCCCACCATGAGAGCCGCGCGGCGCGCGCAACACTCACTAATTCTACGACTGTACGTAGTAGTGGGAAGAGGTTCGATGGTGGGGACCTTGCAATTCTCGGATGGGGGGAATACGTTGGAACTCCCTGTCATATAATATTATAAATACTGTGACACAATACGACTAATTAGACTGAGCATCTTTGTGCAAAATAAAAATTTTCTGCATCGATTGCAAGACATAGGAACTAAATAGAATATATACTTTCTTTTTGCAATTATTTTTATGAATTGAAAAGTATATATTGAAATTCTTAAATTTTTTTGATTTTTCGGTCATTTAAAAATTTTATCTACTCAATTTTGTCATATAAAATACGCAGTCTAGATATAATACTAATAATACTATAAACTGATATTTTGAATAATGGTGTAGCAATTTTTAGTGGCGACTTAGAGTCGTCATTCTAGTATTAAGGATTAACCCTTAGCACTCGAGTGGTGACTCTGAGGCACAGCTAAAAATTGCTATACCATTATTCAAAATATTGTTTACATTATTAAATTGATATTCAATAAATTATTTACCGAACATTTCAGTATTCTACAAGGTATTATATCAGTTTCATTTCTTCAAAATGATAAAAATCATATAGAATAGAAATATTCTTGATCGAAAAGAAAAAGTTTGGTTATGGAGTTAAAATACTTCCGAGCGCAAAGAGTTAAACTACGTTACAGGGTTGTTGGTTCACGATTCAAATTGCTGTTAATGGATCGATCAAAAAGTCCTCATCAATGCCCAATAGATTTTGAAAGATTACGAAATAATCACCGGCAGATAATGTATTGGTAAAAGCGTATGATTTTAAATAAAATACTAAAGTTCAAACTACCCCTAAGGACTTACCACCAGCCTGCCCACTGTCCCTGTTCGTTGCTGCCTCGAGTGCAATTGCAATTTTCCCGGAAGATAAAGCATCGTTATGCCAAGACGCACACGACTAGACGTTCCTTCATTCAAATTTTCTCATACTCGCCGAAAACGTCTCGTCGCATAGCGCGCGACGCGTCCCGTTATCGAACCCGGTAGCGATTCGACGAATCGATATGAAAATTCGCATCTCGCATCCTTCGGATTCCGGGTTTAATCGCGCGGAAATTACGTCCGCGGGAAATTACGAACAATCCCCGTGAAAATGTTGAGAAACGATCGAACACCGAGGCGTCGGGGCTCACGAAGAAACTCATGGCTATCTTTACCATCTGCAAAAATTCTCGCGTATGTTTGTATAACGCGCTCATTACACCTCTAAGTTTCATTTAGAAATATATACCCTCCCGGGGAATTTTGATGGGGCGGAATGTTGCTCCTTAACATCCGCGCGGTAAAAGAGAAATAAACAGAAATGAATAATATTTGAATGTTTATTATGTTGATGGTTCCGCAAGAGAAACTCGGTCTGCGAACGAAATGTCCGATTTTGAACAGCAACGTCGGATGAACATCCGACTACTCTTCTCTAGGTAAATATGCTGAGCAAAGTATAACTACTAATGTTATTTAATGCTATGCAAATTTTGCATTAGGAGTGCCAATTAAAATTTTAATCAGATACTCGTAACATAGAATTTATGTAAACTAATTTTCAGCTACACGTGAAGTTATATTTTCTCAACATATTAATATATTAACCCTTTGCCATATTTTAACAACTTGCGATGAAGATATTAAATAAAGTCTAACAAAGATGAATGTTATACCTTTATTTTCAGACGAAATAAAATTTTAAGTAAATAATTTTGATGTAAATGTAGTCAGGCAAAAATATAAATTTTCTTTCCTCTTCGCTGACATTTTTGGGGATGAAGATGTTATAATTATTTTAGCCGTGAAGAAAACAGCATGGCAAGGGGTTAATAATACTATATTAAATTCTTCATGTATTGTATATGCTGTATGAACCTTATTTGAAGCAATAAATAAATAATAATAGTAATAATTAGGAATTTCAGGAAGATTCATGGGTCTAGGAGGAACGTCTTCAAAAATACGTTTTCAAAAATTGCGAATTAAAGCTGTCTCGAGCACCATCAATTTTATAATTGTGAAGAAGGTTGAGGTTAGGTTAAGGTCCGAGGGTTAACATCCAAAAGGGGCAAATAACGCGACGTCCAGCCAGGAAACCGTGATACGACACAAAAGACGTACATCGGCAGATTTCTCGACGCTGCGCACATAATTCACATTCTTCTCAACAGCTTCTTCGTCCCGTGCTCCCTCCATCCGCAATAACGTTCACCATTCATTCTTCATCGATCCTCTTCCTTCAGGACTTTTCTCGGATCCTGCCGAACAGGAAACGCTTCCCCGGATGTCCGTGAGTCTTCTTCGAACCTTTTACAACTTCTTACCCGGGGATTCTTTCAGGGTTTTTTGGTGAAACCGGAACTGACCCGCTTCCTTGACATTCAATCTACTGGAACCGATTGGTAGTGCGATGTTTGAACCTCGGATGTGGTGAGAAATATTTTCTGAACGAGATCGTGCGTTGAGCTTTTGTCTACTCGATTTGTTTTTACGGGCTTTTTATTTGTCGGTATTTGTGGCCTTCAGGATGATCAATAAAAATTGTCTTTTTAGATTTTAATTAAATAATTGCCGGGGAATTTGTAGAATAATATATTAATATTAATAGGAGCTTCGAATCCGTCTTGTGGCTGATTTAGAATGAATCAAAATTGATTTTCCTATTTAATAGTAAACCTACCACCGTTAAATGACTGGTTATATGTTCCACAATTATTTATTTATTTATTTTTTTTATTGAATGTTTTAGGTCACATGCCCCTTCTCAGGTTATTAGTGACCACACTGTAATTGTTTTAAATTAGATGACGAAGTCCAATATCCTTGTATCGAAGCTATCAAAGTGCATTAATGTCTTGTCTATCGTAATAAAAATTTAACAGCGCAAGGCAGATACGCAACACTGCAGAATTCTCGTTAGCGGAGTCGTTGAACTCGGAAATAAATAATTGAATTCGTAGCCGGGTTCTGTTGCTGCTTCCGCGTGGAAGGGGCGTGGTTTTCGCCGGGTAGGCGTGGCTTTGTTGCTCTTGAATGTGACGGAGTTGGAACAGTGCTCCATAAGGCGATTTTCACATGTGTTTGATTCGAAGTGATGTGTCAAGATAGATTACATTAAAGAGAACGGAAGAGAATTATTTATTTTAATTTCTGTGGGCGGAATGCTTTGAGTAGGCGTGGCTTCGTGGCTTTCGATTTCAACAGACCCTCCTTTAAAGCTTGGTACGTTTAGTGTTAATAATTCAGACATAACATACCAATATTTTTCAACTCCTCAAGTGTTTTTGTACTGTTTTGTGTTTCATCTACTAACCTGCGTATTTTATGACAAAAATAAATACGTGAAAAATCTTTAAAGCCGTTTTAATAAATGAGATTTGAGGGTATCTTTATGCAATATAAAAATTGTCGTAGAAATCACGTAGAAATTTTATTCTTTCTTTAATAACCTTAAAATTTAATGCTTGTTTTAAACATTTACAATTTAATAATTGTTTTGCCTTCTTTATTTTTCGAAACCTATACATTTTTGTCATAAATGCATAAAATCCTTATAACCATCAACCTATTATTAAAATGATTAAAAGAAGAAACACATTTTGATCTGGCCCCGACAATCCAAAAACGAAATAAAATAAACCAAACCAGACTAAAAATCGCAAGCCCTTTGCATGAACATATTGGTGCAGAATTCAGGAAATCAAATTCACAGACAACCATTCCGCTCTTGTTACGCTCAAAAATAAAACTCCCCAGCTCTTCCTATGTTTCCCGGAGAGAAAAACAGCAAAAGAACTGTAGCGCGAGATAATCAACTAACACAGATCAATAGACAAAGTGTGCCCCGAGGCTCGACAGCGGTTACCCCGAAGAAAGGGGTTGAAAGCTCGCATCTGCGGCGTCGTGGTGCAGAAGTGGGTCGGGCATTATCGGCTCTGAGCTCGGTAATTAAGCGTAATGAAGTCGCAACGTAGTCGGATTAATCGGCGCCTGGAAATGGTAATTCTCCGTATTTGCTCTTTGAAACAAGATTTCTGTGGGACTCTCTTCGTCGTTGATCAACCGATTCTTTTCTCTGAGATAGGAAAGGAGAAGATGCGATAGCGTATCTTCGCTTTGTTCACGTTTCTCGCGTTCCGAATTCGGCGTGTTCGTCCTCGTCCCGTTCCGCTCGTCTCCGAGGATTGTTTAGCCGCGTTAACTCGTCCTCGTGCATGCCGACGGGATTTTATTCGGCCGCCTTTGATGCGCCTCTCTCGAGTCCATTGTGCGCGCGACCTCGTTGCGCGCAGGTGGAAAACCAACATCCACCTATTTGCAAGACGCCGAGTGGCGCTCCCGTATGCACAATTTCGCGAGAGCAAGTTTAACGGGACGTCCGCGGAATGTGAATACTCTGATCCCATTCGCAATCGAACG
Source organism: Sphecodes monilicornis (assembly GCA_913789915.3). Taxonomy (NCBI): domain Eukaryota; kingdom Metazoa; phylum Arthropoda; class Insecta; order Hymenoptera; family Halictidae; genus Sphecodes; species Sphecodes monilicornis. The sequence continues at coordinate 22,883,280 of OU565291.1, forward strand.
CCTTCCGACAACCGATCAACTCCTTAAGCCGAGTTTTAAACAATCCTTCCTCAAACGCTGTGGTTCGCTGAATCTAACGACACAATTAAACTCATTCAATCTTTTTACTGTTTTATATTTTATTATAAATTCATAAAATCCACCGACTAGTCATAGCTATACATTTCATTGAATCATCAGGAATTAAATGACGATTCTGATATTCGGGGTAAAACTAGACCCAGGTTCCACTGTCGAAGGGTTCACTATTCTGCGAATAAGAGTTAGAAAGAGGCGTGGCTACGTTGCTCTCAACTTTGAAGGAGCAGTGGCCAAGGAGGGAAAGATAAAATGGTATAGATTGTATATTTTCTGAAAATTTACCTCTGAACATCTCAACGATTTTATCTTTGAATTTTTCTATTCTTATTTGGGCCAAATAGGATTTTAATCTTAAATGATTCAATAAGATTCAACAGTTCTCAATGATGATCCGCTGAATAACTACTAAGGAGTCTATACTGAACCTTGGGAAGCTATGTCTGCTCCAGATTGTGACAGGAGATTCACTACTCTGCTATTTCTGCGTAAAGTAGGCGTGGCTTGATCTAGGTAGGCGTGGTTTTGTTGCTCCTTATTGGTTTACCGCCAGAATAGTACAATTTGCTCCCGTGTCTGATTTATAATACAGCTTTACAACAAATGATACCACAGGAAGAATTGAAAGATTGTCTATCCTGTGTTGCCTGTGTAAAGTAGGCGTGACCTGCCTTGGTTGGGCGTGGCTTTGTAGCTCTTCTGACCCATAGCGTTAGATATTTTCGATTCTAACAACTATCGAGCCTAAGTTTGCTCTCTTCACTCTAAATTGCCGGCTGAATCAATTGCTTCAAGAACTAACGGAAAAATATCTATCTTCCCTAAACTTTGCGTAAAGTAGGCGTAACCTACGCCGAGTAGGCGTGGCCTCGTGGCCCCCGGGTCACAGCCAGATCAATCTGGTCTCCAACGTATCAGGAGCCCGAGCTGTTTTTAAGGATTGGTGAAGATCCACTACTCTACTATTTCTGCGTAAAGTAGGCGTGACTTGCTCTAGGTAGGCGTGGTTTTATTTCTCCTTATTGGTTCACAGCCAGAATAGTACAATTTGCTCCCGTGTCTGATTTAGAATACACCTTCACAACAAATGATACCACAGGAAGAATTAAAAGATTGTCTATCCTGTGTTGCCTGTGTAAAGTAGGCGTGACCTGTCTTGGTTGGGCGTGGCTTTGTAGCTCTTCTGGTCCATAGGGTTAGATATTTTCGATACTACCAACTATCGAGCCTGTTCACGATGGCGCTCGCGTGACGTGAACAATTTTTGTTCGTACCAGTGGCGTTGTATGCCTTCGTGAACATGTGAAAAGAAGTTGCACGAGAACAGTTTCATAATTTCAGTAATTACAATCGAGAAGATAGAATGTTAGATGAACAATCCTGAGCCGCAGAATTTACTACCTTCTTCAGGGAAATGAGCACTTAAAAAGATAACGATGAAGCTTCATTACACTGAAAGGTCCTGCTAATAGACTACACTCTCAGTTAATCAGATTCCCAGATTCGCAGACTCCGAGAACCAAACTATGAACAAGATCGAAATCCTCTGGTTTGTGTAGCGGGTCGAACAAAGGGCCAGTAATTCGAACAATGCCAACGCGATGCGATTGTTAAATTTCTCGCGTGGATCGTTGCATACACCGAATCCTGGGTCAGCGAAAGGGTTTAACGCGGCATACGCGGAAAGTTCTGATTCGGCAGAGCCTCTGATAATTACAGAGCTCGGGATCGATATCCGATCGGTTTCAGCATTCATTCCCGTTCGACAATGCGTCTCATCCTGCAACAATGCACGTCAGAGTCTAACAACAGACAGCGATCGCATCTCGCGGTGCGAAACTTTCTCCGATGATGGACGGCGCCGTTGCCACCGCGGAAAACGAGCGATATTCCGTGCTCCAACCGTCGAAGATGGTGATTATCCGCCGGCCAGAGAGAAAGGGATAATTGTTTCGAGGATTCCGCGAGGAGCCGACGACGAACAGCGCGGAGCGCCGGAAACAGCGCAAAGTAGATACGCAACACTGCAGAAGTCTCGTTAGCGGAGTCGTTGAACTCGTGAATAAATAATTGAATTCGTAGCCGAGTTCTGTTGCTGCTTCCGTGTGGAAGGGGCGTGGTTTTCGCTGGGTAGGCGTGGCTTTGTTGCTCTTGAATGGGACGGAGTTGGAACAGTGCTCCATAAGACGATTTTTACATGTGCTTGATTCGTAATGATGTTTCAAGATACATGACATTAAAGAGACTGGAAGAGAATTATTTATTTTAATTTCTGTGGGCGGAATGCTTTGAGTAGGCGTGGCTTCGTGGCTTTCGATTTCAACAGACCCGCTTGTTTAATTCAAACGGATAGAACACCACTTATTTTCATGACTTTCGATTTCAACATACCCCCTTGTTTAATTCAAATGATTAGAACACCACTTATCTTGTTTTACTTGTGAAAAATAGTGTGTGGACCACCTGTAGTAGGCGTGGCTTCGTGGCCCTCAATGTCTACTAACTTAGAAGAATACTCCGAAAGAAATATTTTTTTCCTTCGACCTCAAATCATTTTTTGGGGTAAACAAAAATTGCGTCATACACCTTGACGGTACAGTAAAGTGTCCGAAAACTTTCGGGAGCATTGGTTCTCAGGTTATCCAAAGAAAAAATATTTCAAACGACCAAATTCCATTGAAGATTTTCAACTTATTCTTAAAGAAATATACTTAGTCTCTTTCACAGATTGATTAACCTGAACAATGATTAAATTATGTGTGGCATCAGGAACTCCCCAGACTAAATACCGTCTGGTACAAAAGTTGGAGGATTATGTGGGTTTTTGCAAGAGCTGATCAGCTATAAATCGCGAGGTCCCGGGTTCGATTCCCGGTGTGGCCGTTTTGTCCGAAAATCCTACATATGTTTAAATTATTGACAACTGGGTCAACCAACTAAAACGATGTCCCTCTAGATATCTTCTACATTACATATTGCATTAAATTTTACACGATATCTAATTCCAATCAATCGCGTCCACCGCAATCGTAGAAAATCCACAGTAAATCCACAGTCGACCGACAAGTTCGCTAAAGACAAATGATTATTACGAATGTCAGATAATTTACAGTTAGAGTAATCAACACAAGCTGTCGGTAGCAGCGTCCAAATTCGAACCATTCCGCAGAAGGGTGTTTCCGCGACGATATTAATCGCACGGCGCGGAATTCGTAGCGGGCCAAGCCCCATCGAATTACGCGAGCAGTGTTCGAGAGCAAGGGAATACCGGCCATCGATACATCGAATCGTTGTTTGAATTACACGTGCACCCGTTACACGTGTCCGTGTTGCTCGCGACAGCGAGCGTTGCACGCTAATTAATTAAATTCCGCGGCTTCTGTGACGACGCATTACGTTACGTTAGGTTCCATCCAGTCACGGGAAAACTAAAGCAACACAGAGAGAAAGAAAGAAAGAGAGAGAGAGAGAGCGAGAGAGAGAGAGAGAGAGAAAACAAAGAAGCGGTTTCGCAATACGTTATTCCGCAACGTTGCCCGCGCAAAGGAAAAGTAGTGGGCGTGTAATCATCCCGCTGGAGTACGTCGCAGACGTCCCACGGCTGTGACGTCAGTAATTAAATGGACCGGCGTAATTGAAATTACACGACAGCAGTTTCTGTATCCAGTTTCGCGTGAACACAGACAATGAGACCGGGAGGAGAGACAACGCTGCCCCGATTTCCAGGATGCCACTTCCGCCTCGGGATCGCAGTGTCCGCAAGCAGAGGAAATGGACGAGTCGCGTTTTACTTCCTTCGTGGCCACCGTAATCACCCGCGCAGTAACTCAACCTCGAATTGTTTCGAACCGCTTGCACTTTCCAAGTTCCCTCCTTTGTATCCGCTTCTCGTATTTTCTTAATCATTTCTCTCGAGTATTGCGTAGTCGCATTACGGATTTCCACGAGCAAAATCGTACTCCTTCGTCGCAACCGACATAGGTTTCCCGTTTCATCGATTCGAATCGCTTGGAAGTAGTATTTCTCGATTATTCTGGCATTTCTGTTGCTTCGTGTTCCACTCATTTTCAGTGCCGTAACGAGGGCGTGGCGAAAAAGGCGCACGCCACGGGCGCAAAACAAAGGATCCCGCCCCGGTTGAGAGTTGCACATGGTTTTTATTTTACTTGACCATTCTACTGACCAATTAGACAGACACGTATTATTGCGCGCGTTTTTTTTTTTAAATTGTATTTCTTTTATTTTGTCGTCATTGAATATGAACAAAAATTTGTTCTTATGTAGGCGCAAGTTAGACACTTGCCACAGGCGCTTCATACCCTCGTTACGGCACTGCTCATTTTTACCATGGATGCATCAAATCCGCTGTTTAATTATACATGGCTACCGAGAAATAACATGATGATTATTGTTAGCAGCAGATTTTACGCATTCATGACAAAACTGAGGAGTTCATTTCAACTTATGAAGACTATTAGGTGGAGCAATGAGTCTTTCATACACTCCTGTTCCGGGCAGCCTAATCGGAAAACTTGTACAGTAACCCCGCGATCTAAGTCCAACGGAACATTGCGATCTATGTCCCTTGGTCTACTCCTTCCACTGCGGGGTATCCCCGGAAGGGACGTGAAGCTCGAGCTGCCTCGGTCGCCGAGCAGTGTGAACATGCCGAGTAATCCGATCGTGGGTCGGGTATATCGGTGTGAATCACTACTAATTCAATTACAAAACTTCTTTATTTTTTATTATCTTTTTATGGAACTGTCACAAGTAAATATCATCGGAATTATATCATATTTGGTATTATTTTCATTAGAAAAATGCCACGAATATATCGTGAAAGTTCCATAAAAAAATAATAAAAAATAAAGAAGTTTTATTATTGCACTAGTATTGTCTCACCGATACGCTATTTCTGTCCTTTTCTACGTTCGACGCGGTCACAAAAAAATAGTATCACTTCACGATCTAAGTCCCGGCAGAGAACCGAAAAAGAACTTAGATCCCGGGGTTACTGTATTTCGTATAAAGAGCGTCAATCTAAGTATTAGTAGTAAATTTAAGTGCAGGATGAGGAAGAGAAAATGGAGTTTGAAGAAGTCCTTTCAAGAATGCACTCTTTATGCAGATGCAACGAGCAATTCCTATTTCCCGGTCTTATAAAAATTCACAGACCATGCCAAGACTCGGACAACAATACACATAAAAGTTTGATACCGTGAGATCCCATATAGTTCAATCGCAAAAACATCCTGAAGCACATGACATCGAAAGTTTTGCAGAAAAGTAAGTTCGCGTCGACGAATGAGACAGTACTATAAACTCCGAGTGCGGAGGGCGAAACTCACCCTGAGATAAACTGTTGCTCTCGAAGGGTTGTCTCGGGTTATGGACCTTCCAAGGACAGCCTGGCCACCTAGTTTCGTAAGTAGTTTCGGAAGACCAGAGACCAGCCACGTGGGCGGAGCTTGCCGACCCGAACCCACTCACGCTTTCTCCTTTCTCCCTTTTCCGGGCACGGCAATAATTCCGCGATAAGCCTAAATTCTGCCTGCTTCCTTCCACGGGCCGACCGCACGAAAAAGAGAGAGAAAAAAGAAAAAAAGATCAATCCGTGCGAGGCGACTTTCGCGACGGCCGAAATACAGAGCGCTCAGTATCGACGCTACAAAGGTGGACAGCGCGATTCTACGTGCGAAAGTAAATCGAAAAATATAGAAAAAATTTGTTATTCATGTTGGGAATGAAATAAATCCACGACAGTGTTTCCACGTATTCTGTAGTTAATGTATAATTTATAATGTGATAAAACTGCGAATATAATTCGACTGTATAACTGTATGTGAAAAGACTAGTTTGCAAGACGTGCTCAGGCTAGCTGCTATGACGAGACTGACGACGGTCCTAACTTTACGCCCTCGCCCTTCTGTCTCTGGGAAAAACCTCCCCTTAAGCCTACGCACTTATACTAGGACGCATGGTATCGTTGTATTCCAACAATTCATTCGACGTCTCGTTTTTGGGAAAATCAATTTTGAGGCCATCGAACTCGACTGATTTTCCAAACTCAATCTTCTCGAAAACGGGGCGTCAACCAAGCAAATGTTATTCCCTCTTTTCGACTTGTTTCTCCGTGGATAATCATCATAATGTACTGTACGGCACCATGATTTCGGAAACACCCTGTATACACGTCGCAATTTCCCGAACAGTGCACGCAAAGTAAAAGCTGAACATTTCCAGTATTGTAGGAATCTCAGACGGAGATTGAGACGTAATACAGTGTAATCAATTGTATTTGTTGTGTTTCTCTAATTAAATTATATACAGGGTGTCCCAGCTAACTTGACCACCTTGAATATCTCGCTTAGTGTTAGTAATAGAAAAAAACGTTGTAGGACAATATTAACCTAACCGAAGGGGCAATATAATGATTCGAAAAAAACTTTTTTCAAGGTCATTTTTTCTAGATATCATGGTCATTAATTTTTTTTTAATTTACTACACTAATTGGTTTGATTGAACTACTTGTATTTCAACAAATGTTCGAAATGATGACCATTGTTTTCAATACATTGTTGTATACGGAAAATAAATGATTCTCTGGTATACAACAATACATTGAAAACAATGGTCATCATTTCGAACATTTATTGAAATACAAGTAGTTCAATTAAATTAATTGGTGTGGTAAATTAATCACTGATAATACCTGTAATGCTTTTTGGATTTTCATACCCAAGGTCACACGAAGGTCATACTATTACATCGCGATAAAAAAAAAAATATAGTTCCATTAAAAAAAATCGATGACCTTGATATCTAGAAAAAAATGACCTTGAAAAAAGTTTTTTTCCGAATCATTATATTACCCCTTCGGTTAGGTTAATATTGTCCTATAATGTTTTTTTCTATTACTAACACGAAGCGAGATATTTAAAGTGGTCAAGTTAGCTGGGACACCCTGTATATTTTCATATTTATCGTCTCTGATCCTACAGTATTGAATGTCAACCATAATACAATTTAATCCTCCGTCTTCGCCACTAATTTATTTCTAAGTTAGATCTCGGTTAGATCTAAAAATATTCGGGAGTACATATCGAAGTCCCTATTTTAATATGTGATCGTTAACGAACATCAAATGTTTAGAGCATTAATCGGAAAAAATAAATTTTGGGAAAAGTGAAGTTTCGGTCCAGGCATAAACGTCCTAAGTTGCCCACGGAGGGTTACAGTCGAAAAATGAGTGTACAGAAAATTTGTCCGAGCTCACGAGAGTCTTCAGAGTATTATAGCGAGGTTAAGTTCATTTCTGTGTAGAAATGATTGTTTCGAACAGCCCGAACCAACGTTGTGGATCACGAGTCGGCTTCGGGGGAGGAGAAAACGGAAAAAGGCGAGGAGACACGCAACGTTCGGTTTAATAGCGGGCTCAGCCGCATCGGTGATGAGCCTCGAAACAATACGGCCGAAGAAAGTCCGTTTCGGGCCCGTCTTCCGGGCAAGTTTTTGCCAGGCCCGGGAATATTCTCCGGTCCGTTTCAGAATTTCAAATAACCTGCGGACACAAGCGGTCGGAAAAAACGAGCAGGCGAGGCGCATTTCTCTCGATTGTCTTCCGCAAATCGTCTCGGCCCGACGGCACGCCCCAAAAACTTGTGAGAATCGGCCTTTCCGGACGGAGAAAAACGGTTGGAGAGAGAGGGGGGAGAGGAAGAGAAGAGGAGAGAAAGAGAGAAGGAGAGTCGGGCCTTGGACTGGACAAGAAACCCGATCGACTGGTTCTTCCGTTTGTTTTTATCCTCGCGGCGACTGCTTTCCGAAAGGCGGGCCGTTTGCTTGAATTTTAATAGGACCCTTTGGGCTTGCTCGTTCCCGGTAGACGATCTCAGGGATCAAGGAACCCTTCGAGGATCTAGGACAGCCGCTGCCGGTGCTTCTGGGGGCAACGGTTTGGAGAAAATGTTTGGAACAGTAGAGAAATTCTCTGTTCTCCGAATAAAAGTTAGAAAGAGGCGTGGCTACGTTGCTCTCAACTTTGAAGGAGTCGGAGCAGTGGCCAAGGCTGGAAAGATAAATTGGTATAGAATGTATATTTTCTAAAAATTTAATTCTTAACATCTCAACAATTCTATTTTTGAATTTTTCTCTTCTCATTTGCGGCAAATAGGATTTTAACCTTAAATGATTCAACAAGGATCCAGTTCTCAATGATGATCCGCTGAATGACTACTAAGGAGTCTATATTGAACCTTGAAAAGCTATGTTTGCTTCAGGTTGTGACAGGAGATTCATTACTCTACTGTTCCTGCGCAAAGTAGGCGTGACTTGCTCTAGGTAGGCGTGACTTGCTCTAGGTAGGCGTGGTTTTGTTGCTCCTTATTGGTTCACAGCCAGAATGGTACAATTTGCTCCCGTATCTGATTTAGAATACAGCTTCACAACGAATGATATCACAGGAAGAATTAAAAGATTGTCTATAATGTTTTGCCTGTGTAAAGTAGGCGTGACCTACCGTGGTTGGGCGTGGCTTTGTAGCTCTTCTGGCGCATAGGGTTAGATATATTCTATTCTATCGAGCCTAAATTTACTCTCTTAACTCTAAAATGCTGGCTGAATCAATTGCTTCAAGAACTAACAGAAAAATATCTATTTTCTGTGGACTTTGCGTAAAGTAGGCGTGACCTGCCTTGGTTGGGCGTGGCTTTGTAGCTCTTCTGGCGCATAGGGTTAGATATCTTAGATTCTGTCGAGCCTAAATTTACTCTCTTATCTCTAAAATGCTGGCTGAATCAATTGCTTCAAGAACTAACAGAAAAATATCTATTTTCTCTGGACATTGCGTAAAGTAGGCGTAACCTACGCAGAGTAGGCGTGGCCTCGTGTCCCCCGACTCACAGCCAGATCAATCTCATCTCCAACGTATCAGGTGCCCAAGCTTCCCAGGACTCTGCGTAAAGTAGGCGTGACCTGCCTTGGTTGGGCGTGGCTTTGTAGCTCTTCTGGCGCATAGGGTTAGATATCTTCGATTCTAACAACTACCGATCCTAAATTTGCTCTCTTCAATCTAAAATGCCGGCTGAATCAATTGCTTCAAGAACTAACAGAAAAATATCTATCCTCCCAGGACTCTGCGTAAAGTAGACGTGACCTACGCCGAGTAGGCGTGGCCTCGTGGCCCCCGGCTCACAGCCAGATCAATCCGGTCTTCAACGTATCAGGCGCCCGAGCTGATTTTAAGGATTGCTGCAAATGACGGTTCCCATCGCAAAGGAAACGCGAGTTTGTCGCAAGTTTCTCGCAAAAGAAAAAGAGGAAGAAGGCGTTGCGCCGGCCAACTTGTTCCTGTCGACGTCGCTGGAAAAGTTAGGGGATCCCGCGGGGTGCTTGGCTTCCGATGATAACCAGGTTACGGAAATCCCGAGCAATTAGGAGACGCTCGCAGGATTTCAGTTTCACCGAAGCTTCGTCGGGATTATCGGCCCCGTTTCAAGTTCCTCGGAAGTTTGACAACGTTACGTGTCGCGAAAGGCAACTGCGTTCGGGGGACCGATCATCGTCGAACCAACTTCGCTACTTTCGCGGAGCCCTTCGACCCTCCCCCATGCAATACCGAAGACGTTGAAAAGAGGAAAGTTTTCATGAGAGGAATTACGGAATTTCGAGCGGACGTGCTCGAGACCGTTGCAATCTTTAAGCGACGACTAGCCGTCCCAGAATGCCGTTCACTTTATTCCATTCCTCCGTCTTGGCGTGTTCGAAGTTTCGATGGGAGATTCATCGACATCGACTCGGATTCTGGGAAAAATAACCGTCACTTTCCTGACGATCACTGTTCGGAATGAAAGTGGCAAAAGAAGAGACTCAGGTTATTCACATTGTGTTCGTTATCGCGGGAATCGTTTATTGTATAACTCGTCCACTCTTCATTAGTTTCTTAATATTCTACATTGCTCCGCCTACTTTTACTTGCTGTAAAATGTATACGTATAGAATGAGTGTGTAGAATGGTATATAGAAGAATGAAAAATTCAACAAATACGTTTTGTAGATCTGTGTCAATTGTATACACTCTGAATATTTCACCACAATCGGCAGACGTTGCAATGAGCTACAACTGTTTGAAGATTGTAAAAATTGCAGCTTTTCACAATTTTCGGCCTTAAACTATAATAAATCGAAGGATTCTTACGTCATTCGATGCCTGTCGCTGTTTTCCACGTAATCCAAATTGGATGAAAATTTGAAAATCTATACAATTGATACAGATCTACAAAATGGATGTTTTAAATTTTCAACATAAGCCACATAAAAAAATTGTAAAACACAACTTTTAGTATTTTCTCTGCAATACCGATCAATTGCAATTGTTTCATCATTTCTTTTTCACGCCATGTAGTAAACTAATTATTCTAACATCTCAAAAAAGTCCAAGTTGTATGGTCCAATATTAAACAAGTCATCGTCTTTTTAAGAGTGTACGAATATTGATGGGAGTGACTGTAGTTACAGCATAGTTCGAGAACATTTTTCATCGTTTCAGAAGATCTCCACGGCGCAGTCGAGAAACGTGGATGGTGCCGGCCTGAAAACCGGAAACGGTGCGCGCACCGGGTGAAAATTAAGTCTCTGGAACGGGTTTCCTTTAGCAGCGAGGGAGCCGGCCTTTGGCTGGTAACGTTTTAATTACTCGGCGCGAGCCGGATAGCCACGATCGCTTTATCGCCGATAAATCTCGTTATGTTGATATCGCGATGGAAACGTTACGACGCCGCGCGGCGCGCCGCCGCAACATTATTCGCACAGACGCTCGTTTGGCACAAGATTCGCACGCGTGCTGCGCGTGTCTCGGCGATGAATTCGCGACGCAACGAGCTGCACGCGCCTTCCGTTCCCTGGTCGCTGGAAACCTGGGAACGCAACGCATCAGGAAAAACTGCAGCCGCCTTTCTTTTCACGAGAGGACGCGAACTGGAGCGTTGCGCGTTACGAAGCGGCATTTTAATTGCTCTCGGCTAAGTGCTCGCGCGAAAACATTTTTCCGTTTAATTCGGACGTGACCGACGATCCTGCGGTTGCTGCGAACTGGGAATAATGGACTGAAATATGCGTTATTGTTAGACTGTTTGTGCTGTGACGGAATTGCATATCTAAATGCTGATTAACCCCTTGCCATACCATTTTCTTTACGGCTGCAATAATTATAACGTCTTCATCCCCAAAGATGTCACATAAGAGGAAAGAAAATTTATTTTTTTGCATGACTACATTCGCTTCAATGCTTAAATATTGATTACGCAAAAGTAAAGTATTATTTCGTCTGAAAAGGAAGGTATAACTTTCATTTCTGTTAGGCTTTATTTAAAATCTTCATCACGAATGTGAGTCGTTAAAATACGACAAGGGGTTAACACGTTGACTGCCATGTCACCCATATGTGACGGTGTCGGAATTATTTAACCAAATCACAGTATTAATTGTTATCTTAATATATTCATTATACCAGATTTGGACCTACTAGAAGGACTACGCAGTATTATACATTTATGGCGGCAGTTGAATTATGAAAAGATGGAAAAAGGAGAAGGAAGAAGCGTTTCGTCCTAGGCCCGCTAGAGGACTCTTCGGTAAGGCTATCTAGCGGACCCGTGCCTTAGACGCGGGATGTCGTAACGACAGTTTGGGACGGTATATATACAAACAGAGGAAGATTCAGGTAGTAGCGGGAAAGGTGTTGTAGTAGTGTCCCTCTGTTGACGAGCATAGGAAGTAGCCGCCACACATTATACAGCAGTATACTACGATATTAAAGAAGGTTTGTGTTTCTTTTATGGAAGCTGGTTTGATCAACGTTTTGAAAAAGCTTGTTTCCACGAGACTTTTATTATGCAGATTTAAAAATACTTGTTCTACGAGAATTCCTTTTAAAGAACTTCCTCGAAGGCAAAACTTGTTTCCATGGAAATTTCACGGGGGAAAAAAGATTTTTCCTCGAGCCAAATAAATTGGAATCTTTTTTCAAGAGACGGAAGATAACTGTACGTTTCGATCCCCGGTTTAAATGATTGCGAATAGTTCTTTGAATTCTCGGAAATCTCCTGACCATCCTTCTGGAAGGATGCGCATGTGGGTCCATAAACGTTAATTTCCCATTAAAATCAACGGCGCTCTCTTAATCCCGTACAATTCCGCGATCAAGCACGCGCCGATGGTTTCGATCTTTGAATCGCAGGCTGACTATTCGAATAATTGATCTGAAAATAGCAGCTGCGCGAATAATGTCGTGTTCGAAGATCACGAACGAACCTATAATGCTTCAAAGAATCTATAATTGCTGGTCGAAACCTAAACTTTAAAACGTAAGCATTGCAAATAATTTTCTGTCCGCTACATTTTTCTTTGACACAATTTATTTATCTTGCAGTTGTCTTTGAGTGACCTTGAATGACCTTAATAATAGGTCATTGTGTTCGTCTTGAAATACTCTATCAGAATGCAAGTAAAAAAAACTACTGTTCCTTTAAAAAAAACAGAGTTGACCTTCATATGTCCTTGACGCCCCCACCTATCAAAAAACCAGCAACATCGAATGATCAGCTCCTCGATACCAAATAAATTTGATATGAGACATTTTCTTCAATCTCCAAAAACAAGCGAGTTATTCAGGTGTCCTGTTTTAAATGCCTCACCCTGTATATAATTAATTATAAATGTTTTTAATAATAATAATAATAAACTGCTGCTAGTGTTTTCTCGTAGAAGAACAACCATTGCAAATAATTTTTTGTCCGCTTCATTTTTCTTTGAGACTATTTATTTTCTCTCGTATTTGTCCTTGAGTGACCTTGAATGACCTTAATAATAGGTCATTGTCTTGAAATACTTTATCAGAATGTAAGTAAAAAAATCTACTATTCCATTTAAAAAAAAAACAGAGTTGACCTTCATATCTCCTTGACGCCCCCACCTATCAAAAAACTAGTAACATCGGATGATCAGCCCCTCGATACCAAATAAGTCTGAGGCATTTTCCTCCATCTCCAAAAACAAACATGTCATTCAGGTGTCCTCTTTTAAATGCCTCACCCTGTATAAACTCACCGTGAAAAAAGCTGGAGGTATAGACAGTTTCGTTAGGCAATTGCTATTTCTCTCGTCGAACGTATCGAATGAAAGAACAATTGAAACGAGAGGGCAACCTTTGCAGCATCCGGAGCGATCGTTGATTGGGAACGTTCCTCGCGATCGACGGACAGTTGCCTGGCTGTTAGTTCAGTCCCGGGGTTAATTGGTAATCAGAGAACCGGGTTACATGGACCGAACGAAAGAGAAACTCCTGTTCCCGGTGTTTTTCGGGAAAGGTTGCGCAGAGCGCTCGAGCATCCTGCAACTCGACTTTAATTGCTTCGTTACCAAAATCGCTCGTGCTAACTTCGCCCGGGCAAAAAGCCGGGAAGAACCGGAGCTAATGGGAGGAAATAAGAACCGGTGAATGAAACCGAGGCTCTGAATGGAAGCAACAAGCTCGTTCCCTCGGCCGACCATGGAAATTACGCCCACGTTCACTTTGTTGAGAAATACGCTATTGTTCTTGCGCACCACGCGATTGCTATTTCACCGACGAATTTTCCAGAGGCCAGTTTTTCACAAAAAAGGTTCGTACAATGTTATAACTAGCCTGCGGATATCTCTATGCAAAATAAAAATTATTTCAGTTAAATGGAAGACACGCAAGCTCGATTTTCACACGAAGACCTTCAATTTAAGAGAAACGTTTGCCACATCCGCTGAGGCGAGATTAACAGTTGGCTCTCAGCAGCGGTTAGCCTAACTAATTACCGGCAATCGAAGTGAAACGAGATCCTACGTAGGATAGACAGGTCCGAGCGATTATGCTCGTCAATAGGGAAGATAATGAGCGGCGGTTGGTCGATTGGCTCGATTGATTAACCCGCGATTACTCGTGTAGATTGACTGGACGTCGCACAGTAGGGTATTCGCACTCGAGGTCCCGGGTTCGACTTCCGGTGTGGCCGGTGCCCTCATTCTTCCTAAAATCCTACATTACGACGAAAGCAATTAACCAGTTAACTGTGGCGATCTTTTTGCAAAGCGCGCACTAGTGTGTGTCGCGATAATCAAGCGATGACGGGTATAGTCGTCAAACAGAGAATTTTTTTTATTTGCTTGTTTCATTTCGTCTTGACCTCTGAACATTTTAAACATATTAAAATTTACGAATATAATTTAGTTTTCGCCGAAATTACAAGTTAAATATCAAATTGTAACAAAATTTTAGGGATGACGCATATAGTCGTCATGACACCAAATTCTGCCACATCTCCATGACGGATATAGTCGTCAAACACACTTAATTGGTTAAAAGAATCAAAAGTAGACAGTGGAAACTTTAAAATGGTTTCTGTTTGATTAATTTTGGTTGAATTTTGATGACGTAATGGGCATTTAAAGATTGCGCAAATTTTATACTCGTCTTGTCCGGCTTTCGGGTGCGAATACAGTATTTCATCGGTAATTGTCCCAAATGTCTCCGACATAATTGTCCCTGTGATATCCCCACTAGTGCGGTGTGTACCCCCTTGAGTGGCCGTGAAGCTCGAGAGGCCTCGGTCGCCGAGAAATATGACACCATGCGGCTCGGGTATATCGGTGAGACCACACTAATCCGAATTTCCAACTTCTTTATTATTCATTATTTTTTTATGGGACTTCGATGACCATATCTGTGGCATTTTTCTAGTCAAAATGATACCAAATATGATATCATTCCGATGATATTTACTTGTGTAATCGACGATTAAAGTTTCGGGCGCGAGGAAGGATAGCTTATGGGAAAGAGAGACGCGGAGAGTCCCATAAAAAATAATGATTAATAAAGAAGTTGGAAATTCGGATTAGGTATGTTTACATTTCTCGGTGACCGAGACCTCTCGAGCTCGGCTGCCCTTCTCTGAATTATTTATTTCACGTAGATAAATAAAAAAAAAACATACATACATATACTTTCATACACTCTAGTACAACTATCTATAGTATATTAACCTAACGGAGTGTCTAACCCTAATCGCTTAAATTATTCTAAGTTCCCCGATCTTGGGGTTCGAAAATCTCTTGATCTAAGGGGGAGGGGAGTACCCCTCGGGGTGGGGGGATTCGTCGGATGGACGAAAACCCACCGATTGCCACCTTAAAAAAATTTTTTTTTCCCTCCACCTATTTTTTCCCTCCACCAGGCTGCCCTTCTCTACGTTCGGCAAGCCTCAAACAATGATATCCCTCGCGCATAATTGTCCCTCCGCAGACCCGTGTTGTGGACAATTATCGATGAAATACTGTACTCCACTGTGAGCCGACGAGGCGCGTGATGTCCTAGAGCCGCATCGAGAGCGCCTCGGGTTCTCTGCGATCATGCTGCTCTCGGAGAGTATGCGTGCCCCGGCATCGGAGTGCGCTCTGGAAAGTTCGTGCTCCTTAGCTTTCGAGCGTAACCAGTTCCTGCAGGGACGACAGACGGTTTATAGGGTCTCCTGGTCGCAGAGATACGGCGCGCGGGCTCGTAAAATTGACGCGTGCCTGCGAAAGTGGCCCGTAAATATCCGCGCAATTCCAGCGAGCGACGCTGTCGAACTCGGGAGGCCTTCAACGGCGCAGCCCCGACGATCTTCGGCCACTATTAATTTCCATGCGATGGCTATCGAGAAGTTTTAACACGGGCTTGGGGATCCGTGGCGGATAACGAGCACGGAGGTCGGATTTTATGGTCTAGATCGATACGGATGCACTGCCGAAACTGTGGCACTGGAATTCCTGTGTGCGTGGCAGATTTATGGGGTTTTTTAGTTTAGTGTATGTTGTGAGCAGATTTTGTTATTGGCGTGTCAGGTTTAAGCAGGGTTCGAATCAGTGTTCAACTCGGTTAGGCCCAACTTCCGCGATTAACGGCGAAACGAACGACTTCGAGCGGATCCGAAATCTCTTCTCGGCACTCGATCGACCTTTCGGCTAGGCCGTTACGGTAAATTCCGGCGGGACGAAAGCATCGGAGTAAGAATGGGACGAGAAATGGACAGTAGAACGTGCGCGCGTGCGAGAGAGACCCCGAACGCGAAACTCCAGAGACACGGCCGATAATGCCAGTCCATAATGGCACCCTCCCTCGGCTCTTCCTACTTAGATAAGCGCCTAAGTGACCGCAGGCCAGCACGACTTATCGTGAATTTATTGCGCGCGCCTCGACCTAATCGTATTTTTGCGGTTGAGGCGCTCCAGTGTATCGAATCCGGCGTTTTTTCGTCGTGTATCCTCGGTTTCGTGGCTCCCAGAATTCGTCTCATCTCTCGGGGATCGAGCTGCATTGTCGATGATGATGGTATATAGCAAGCATCGGCAAAGAGAATGTCCGGTAGATTGCAAAGATAGTCATGATTGTCGAAAATCATTCAATGGTTGTCGAATCATCTCAGCTCGTGCAAACCCTCCCACAATTTCTTGAAACACGATTAAACAATAGCAAATTGAGGTTCTTGTTGGCATTCGATGTTGTTAAGAAGCAATCCATGTCTAGAGGCTCTTCCTGGATAACGAAAACACCATTACACTGCCTTCAAACATGATCAAACAACCAAAAATCGAGGTTTTTGAGCAATTACGATCAATTGCAAAGATATTTGTAGTTTTCAAAAAGCATTCGATGTCTAAAGATAGTTCCCAGCTAACGCAAACACCACCAAACTTCCTTCAAACACGATCAAACAACCAAAAATCGAGGTTCTTGAACGATAACGATCAATTGCAAAGTTATTTGCAGTTGTCGAAAAGCATTCGATGTCCAAAGGTAGTTCCCAACTAACGCAAACACCATTAAACTTCCTTCAAACACGATCAAACCACCAAAAATCGAGGTTCTTGAACGATTACGATCAAAGATATTTGCAGTTGTCGAAAAGCATTCGATGTACAAAGATATTTCACAGCGAACGCAAACATCACTAAACTTCCTTCAAACACGATCAAAGAATGGAAAATCGATGGTTCTCGAATTATTACGGTCTACTACAAACGCATTGCGGTCGGAAGGGGCCAGTGTATCAAATCCGGCGACTTTCCATTGTGTACCCTCAGTTTCGAGGCTCCCAGCGTTGTTCGACCAGCGGGGATCGAGTTGTATGGTCAACGATGATGGCATTTAGCAACCATCAGCGAGGAGGAAGTCCGCGCGCAAACTGTTGGCTGAACGCGCGGGTCTCTGCCCACGCTGCGTGATCCCGAGTGCTCTAATCGCTCTCGATTAATCCGGTTTGGTGAATACTGCTCGAGCCGTGCTCGCGGGAACTTCATTTGCGAGTCGAGCGAGGTCGAGAGGATTCGCTAGCCCGCATCGATCGGTTAAATATAGAGTCATAGAGCGCGCGCTTCGTTTCGCAATCGCGGAAATCTAACTCCGCCTGTCGCCGGTCTTCTTGGAAAATGGGGTGTCGGTGTGGTTCCAGCGATCACAATTACGATTCAGGGAAACAGCAGCGTTTTTTCTGTTCTCCCATGGACAGGTAATTGTCATGCTCGATTCGGCTCGCAGGTATTCTCACGCGCGCCGGTAACAGACAGAATCGCGTGCGTCTCGATCCCGCACGGATCGCGACTCTCGGTCGCCCGAGGTGCAGGACCAACCGTAATTTTCTCTTCAAGCATCCCGGCCCCGCCGACCTGATACGGATTCATTTTTGCGAGAGCCGATCGATGGTAGCTCCTCGCCCCGTTGCGTTGCACCCCGATTCCGAGATTATCGTGCTCCTCATCATCTCGAGCGCTTAATGAACGCGAATTTGCGTTTTGTTCCGCACTGCGGAGACGGCGTGACCCCTTTCCGCGAGGTTTCGAGGTCGAACGTTGCGGAATCGGGTCGGGATGGTTATTGTATGGCTTCCGAGGAAATGTACGGGATAATAGTGGCTCTACTGAGATAGGGCTTTCGCAGACAATGCATACATCGAGGTAGGGCCATTGCAAATACGAAATTTACAGGGCAGGATCATTGGATACAAGAATTCTGTGTAACCAGAGCTTTTACAGAAAACAGATTTACTTTGATAGGGCTTTCGCTGAGAAGGCATTCATCGAGGTAGGGCCATTGCAAATACGAAATTTACTGGGCGGGACCATTGGATACAAGGATTTTGCGTAACCAGAGCTTTCGCAGACAACAGATTTACTTCGATAGGGCTTTCGCTGACAATAGACATATTAAGGTAACACCATCACATTGAGGTAATACCTTTCATAGGGCTTTCGCAGACAATCCATTCATCGAGGTAGGGCCATTGCAAATGTGACATTTACTGGGCAGGACCGTAGGATACAAGAAGTTTGCGTAACCAGAGCTTTCACAGAAAAGAGATTTATTTCGATAGGGCTTTCGCTGACTATGCAGTCATCGAGGTAGGACCATTGCAAATACGAAATTTACTGGGCAGGACCATTGGATACAAGAATTTTGCGTAACCAGAGCTTTCGCAGACAACAGATTTACTTCGATAGGGCTTTCGCTGACAATAGACATATTGAGGTATCACCATCACATTGAGGTAATACCTTCGATAGGGCTTTCGCAGACAATCGATCTACCGGCGTAGGGCCATTGCAAACACGAATTTGACTTGCGTAGGGCTATTGGAAGATTTACTTGAATAGGGCTTTCGCAGGCAACGGATTTACCAAGGTAGAGCCATAACAAATAAGTGTTCTACTTAAGTAGAGCTACCACAAACAACAATTTTACCTGCAGGGAGCTCTAGCGAACATAACCTAGACAGGGCTTCCACAATGGTTTCTATATGACTCGCCTCATTGACTTCAGTGTGAACAGGGTCAGAAAATTTAGTTTAAATGTAACCAACACAATTTACCGTCACATCATCAGCATAGACACGGTTTTCACACCAAGTAGCTTTACTTTCGTCAAATAGGGCTCTCACAATCAACATTTCTACAAAGATAGGGCTTCCGCAATGGGTCCTACTCGAACAAAAAAAAAGAAAAGCCAAAGACTTCGAGTAAATGACACAGAAACAATTTCCAGTGTTCGCCAGCAGCGATTCAACAGGCAGATGGCGATCGGGAAAGGTGCAACGATCGCCTCGCCTTGTTCCAAGTATCGTTCCTCGTAGCATAAGAGCCGGCAACGCGTCCAGCGCTCACGCAAGCGAACGAGTGTTAGGGATCGCCGCTCTCGCAACAACGCTCGCCGCTTTAGCTTAGAGCTCGCAGATTTACCGCCCTCGCACTCGCATTAAATCCATGTCCGACGCGTTCCCGCGATTCTTTTTTCCCGCCACCCTAACCCTCCCACTCGCCCCTTTTACAGTACACCGCGCGCGAGCGAGCGAGCGACGCAGCGCTATAACACCCATCGCGAGTAGGTGTATCGTTTGCTCTGTGTGCCTGTGGCCCCCTTCTTCCACGACGGAAAGACAGCAGAGCATGACCGTAGAGCTACTCGACTAGATATACCCGAGAGGAAAGGGAAGCCGGTCACAGGCATCCGTTACGACAACTCTCGCGGAGAGACCGCTTTATCGTTTTCCCTATTGCGACCGTCGTCATACCCTTCTTCTTTATCCGACACCGGACGAATCCTTTCAGAGGAAATATCGGCGAACCATCCTTTGTGGCGAGAACTTCCTGCTTCATGGGGAACCTCCCTTTTGCACGGCCGTTCCAGATGCGACGGAATGTCTCTTCGTTTGAAGAATCGATGCGGAAGTGCGCGCGATTCTGTATGGTTTTTAGTTCATTCTGCTTGGAAGAGACGCGGCTAACGTCGGGCGAAATGGAACAGCGATCTGTGAGCTTCTGTGCAATTTTTTAAAATTGCTCTGCATCGTTCAGGAATTGTTCTAGCGGCTCCAAACTGTGGTGATACGTCGTTTTTGCTTTAACACTAGAACTACCGGACAAGTCAAAATGACTGGTTTCTAAATTTTTCTTTTACGAATATTGGAATTATAAAAATGTTTTCCGGAGTAATGTTTTAGTCAACTTCTCTATTAGAGTACATATTTAAACAAAAGTTGTACGGAAGTTGAATAAATGCATTCTTGTCGTTATTAGAAGGCAATACACACCAGTAGCGTTTAGCGCTCGGTAGTTCTAGTGTTAAAGAATCCTACTCGACTCTACTGGATTCTACTGGATCGTACTGCTTTCCTTTGCTTGGAAGGGACAAACTAAACATCTAGCAAAATAGAATCATAGTCATCTGTACGATCTACTTACTTGATCAGCATCATCCAAGAATTGTTTTGTCGAGGTCTAAATGTAATTATACATAGCACCTACTCCAAATGATTCTCACTGGATCTCACTCGATTCCTCGCATCAGAACTTAGAATTGTATCATATTTTAGTGATATTGTATAATATTTTACTAAAAAAAATTAGATACTCTTTGTCCGCAGAACGAAAGTTTACCTGGGACTACTCTCATTTGTCTTTTCTCTTATTCTTCGGGCTGTTGATCTAACCGAACTGCTTATTATCTTTGTACGTTTTTGTACATGTTTACCAGACACAGATTGATACATGAAGAACAGCAGGAAACTAAGAGCAACTAATAAATACATCTCACACAGTTCATTTGCACCATCAGCAATCCCAGCTCCATTCAGGGCCGCGCGATAGACGGCAGAATATTTCCAAACATTGTACGAATGATGGAAACAGTCAGTTGGGGGAAAGTTGGAGGGAGGAAGAACACACACACACGCGAAATGTCTATTTTCTTTTCGAAGTCGGCCCAAGTAAACTTTGCCGGTCGATTAGCGCCGATATTCGCCTAACTCGGCGTGCGTGGATCCAAGAACGACAGGAATCCGAGCAAGACCCGTCGACTCGTAACGCCGCAAACTTTGCACGCGAATGAAGTTCGCTCGTGCGGTATGGATCACGGGCACAAACCGTTTCCGCGAGTAGCCGAGAGAACCGTAGAACTTGTTGAAAGTCCGTGACGATGCCAGTTTCCGAATCGTTTAGGGAGTTCTCGTACAGTTCGATTTCGAGCGACGCGACGCGACGTCGCGGCAACTCTTCGTCGATCAACCGGATCTCCCGGATCCTCTTTATCGTCGCTTGCGACGCTTCCCTCCCGAGAACCCTGCAGGGACACCCACCGGAAACTGCTCAGAAGAGGAGTCTCTCGGTAACTGCTCGACATATAGTTTCAAACTGTTTGAGCTGGCTCGGCAGAATCGAGAATTGACACACGCATGAACACTTTTCCTGGATCAGCCGTCAGCGGAATCTATTTGTTTGGTCGTTGCTTGTGGAAATGATTGCTGTAGACTGTGGTCAATGCATAATGTCACCAAAGAATTGTTTCAAACAATTGTATACATGTATCTTCTGTGGTGGTAAGTATATTGTCTTCGTAAACAGTGGACTGTGTAACTCGACTCTCTATGCGGCTACTAAAAATTTTTGAAAACTTTATTTATCATATATTGACCTCACGTCAATTTCTTTGTTTCGTTTCTTTACTTCGTCTTTGACTCGAAAAATTCTAAAATGTCGACAAATTAATAATGCGTTTTAATTTTCACTACAATTTTAATATAAATAGCGAGCAATTAATTTTTTTCCATGACGAGTATACTCGGCAAAAACAGCGAACCGTTTAAACAATTTTTTGACACTTTTACTGTACATTTACTGCTGCACAAAGTATTCACTGGATTTTTATTTTGTCTAGCGAACTCGCAATTATGTTTGAACAATTCTACAGCTTCCTGTAAAGTTGAAGTCACTCATATATCGATGGTATATCAAAATTTTGGTTTCATTCGATCAATTACTTCTGCTGGATTTTCTGTGTTAAGAAAATTTACGAAGGAGACACAACAGAACAAAATGTGTTGTGGTCACACTATGATTAAAAACAAAATTATTGCGAATCTTTAAGCAAAATAAAAATTGTTGACAATAATTGCAAGGGATAAAAATAAAATAGGAATCCATTTCTCTCTTTAATGGTTTTATACAGCTTTGTGGAATTGGTTGGTATTTTTCAATTCTTTTAATCTTTCTGTTGTTTAAAATTACATCTACCTATCTTTTGCTATAAATTGAATAGCGGAGATGTAAAATAGTAGATGAAATGAATTTAATATTATCTCTATATATTTAATCTAAATAATCTAAATAATATTTAATAATACATTATTTTTGCGATTAAAATTATTGAAAGCGGAATGGAATTTTCTATTTTGTTTCTATTTCTCACAATTGACGCAGAGAGTTTCTATTTCGCATGAAGATCCGTAGAATAATAATGTGGTTTGGGTGTCTCCCAAAATTTGATAGCAGTCCGCTCGATCATCGCACGGTCCAGAATATGGTCGATCGCATGCGCGCGTGCCCCACCGTTCCGTGTAGGAGTAGAAAGTTGCTATTGTACCGGGATCTGGTTTTATATAAATAGCTGCGCTCGCGGGTCCGATCCGTGGCTTGAATTTCCGTCGAATAATGAAATCATGCGAAAATCGTTCCGGTCGCTCCTGCCAACTTTTCCAGCCCCACAATCGATCGTCCATCGCGATGATAGTGACACCATGGTCAATACAGAAGGTAGAGTGCATCGATAGGGTTAAACGACCTGTGACAATTTATGGTCCGTATATTCGTCAATACTTTAGCTATGAACGATTTCCTGGAGGTTCAACATGTGAGAAATTTTACATACGCAACCGATTCATTTAACTCTTAGCGGACGGGGATTATTTTTAGCATATTTTTTGATGGGTCGAATAATCTTTGTGAAACAAAATTGTTTGCTGAAGAGTTTGGTGTATGAATTAAATGAAGGGAAACGTGTTGTGTTCAGTAAAAATTTGTTTCATATTTTTCGGGAGTATTAATTGCTTTAAAAATTATTCACAGTTGTAGAGTGGTAAAATTGTTTGGGCGACTGTCAGCAGACACGCGTCCGCAAAGGGTTAATTTGTGGGGGCATGTTGTTGCTTTTATATTTTCCTGAAGATCTAGTTTTCAATGCAGTAGGCTTCATAACTTGATTAATCTTAAAGAGAGATTCTAAAAGAGGAAAAATAGCATCGATCTACTTTCAATAAATGAATTACCTATTCTATAAGTGACGCTCGTCCATGCTATCCTTCATTCCACTTACGGAAGTTGTTATATCAGTGCAGTATCAATGCGTTTCTCCCCGTTCACTATAAATCAGTAATTTCAAGTTTCTGGAATTTTTTAAAAATCGATTTGCGAGTAAAAAATTCGGAAAAAATTCCAAGTCATGTGTGCTATTACGTAGAATCTTCACAAAATTTTTCAAATTCGTTGAAACCGTGTTCACCATATAACTATCTGAAGTTAGTAGTTAGTGGTAGATGTACCGACCTGAAACTTGCCACACATGGTTTTCTTTAATGGCCCTATCGAACGCTTTGGGGACATATTTGATTACCTCTCCGTATCTGTACCATTTTCACGTTTCTCACAGTTTCCACTTTACCATAATTTCGTCTCTAAAATCCACGATTAAACGTAGTCATAAATGCAGCACAGAGATTGCTTGACAACTCGATTATCACTAACCAAGACCGGTCAGATGACCGGTGTCACATATTTTATTCATTAGAAATGATCCATTAGAAATTACTCAATAAATTTCTTCATTTAAGCGCAAGTAATATTACACAAATTGTGAGGAATCTAAATAAGTTCAGTCCAGTCACTTTTATAAAACAACACCAGACACATTTTAATCGTAAGAGACTGGATCTGAAAAAGGAAAACTCGCAGCGACAAATCCCGTCAGTTGAATTGCCGATCCAAGATCGAACGATGCTTGAACACGTCAGCCTCGTTTCCAGTTCTGGTAGCTATGGCCGAAGATCCACGTCCGGAAGTTTCTCGTTGTCTCTTCAGCTTTTCTGTCCGCGCGCTCAGAACTAACGGCTTGTCAACCGGTGACCCGTGCCACGAAACGAACAGCGAAGAGTCCTGGAAACGTGCAACGCATTTCCGTGGAACGGAGTGTGTACACACACCAACGCTATACTTTATGCACATAACCTGTATACGTCTACGAGGGCCGAGTAATATCGGCGAGTCGAGTGTTTTTCAAACAAGAGCGCAGAAATGGAGGCCACGCGTTGCAAAAGCCCGCGCCTTTCAAAGGAGACTTCTCGATCCGCGCTTTCGAAGCCTCCTGACCGCTAATCACCGAGATCCTATCGATCGGTCGATCTTCAACCGAACAGACAGCTCATCCTGATCCAATTTACCTTCTCCAGCCGACATGTTTCTCTGCGATGACCTGCAAGCGTATTCAATACTTAATATGCACTCTAAAACTCGTGATTTTTACGAGCTCCGGTTTCTCTCCATTGTTTATTCTTCCGTATGCAAATTATTTCGGTGTGAATTGAGAAATAGTTTATGAATAATGGTGGATAGTAGTTCGAGGAACTCTTTTATCATTTATTATTATTTTATGCGAACTATTGTTCATGTTTAGTTGACCAGCTGAATCTCTGACGATTAATACTAATTAATACGATTAATACTTGAGCTAAACGACCGATTTCCTGTATTATAATTATTGTAAATTATTGCAAAATTATCTGTTAAATACTTTAAGTAGTTCTTACGAGTCCTAGGACATTTTTTGCTCATTTTTCTACCAATTACTGCTGCATTTATTCTCTCTGCATTTTTATTGCAACTGCCAAATTCGTTAACACATAAAGGAGAAGACGCAGTCATGGGGTCTCAGATTTTCTCGAAACTTTGCATACTGGTAGATTTCGTTCTCCTGTTTATGAAAATATAGCATTATAGACGTATATACTCAATAATTTTTGAGATATTTACAATTTTAATTTCATTATACCCGTTAAGCCGTTAAGTACAGTTTTGGTTGAAGTTTTTGTCAAGTGCCAAACGGCGTGATGGTAACGCACCAGATTCATTACCGGGAAGGCCAGTGTTCAAATCCCTTTTTCCTTTTTTTCCATTTTTTTCTTTTTTTTCTGCTCAGTTTATCTATTTTAATTAATTGTATTTTGCACATGAGAAATACACTCATAATATCTATAGGAAGCAAAATATAAAAATTTTATTGAAAAGGAACATAATATGAAAGAAACACTAACTTCATCAATCTTAACGTATCTCAATAGTTGTTGAGTATCGACGCCTATAATGCTACATTTTCATAAACAGGAGAACGAAATCTACCAATATGCAAAGTTTCGAGAAAATCTGAGACCCCATGACCGTATCTTCTCCTCGCCAGATGGCAGGATCCGGGGCCATTTTGACCTAGTATTTTAAAGACTTCACCCAGCTGTTCGTGGTGGTGAATTTCAATAAAAAATTGTGTCTTTGGGTACAAACAAGGACACCAAAGAATCTAGACAAAATGCTAATGCAAATATGTTTGAAAAGATTGATGAACAAATGTTTGAATGGAATCAGTGATTGCCAACCTCTACAATCATCAAATCCATCGTGTGTTGAGAAAGCGGTTCTTACTATATTGACAATCATGCACCATGTTTAACACTAACCGTACGGAATATAAAATGTGACTGGTATACGTCGTGTTAACAAAATTACAAGGCTGAATTTATTTCGATTTTCCAAAACTTTTGTAACAATACATGCTCGAATGCAGAAATTTACCTCATCATTTCTAACGGAAGCATTTTTGTAATTTCAATAATTAGAAAATAAGACATATCAATCCCCTCATTTGACCGGTTGTGGAACGGTTAGTGTTAAACAACTCCAAACCAATTCTCACAAATCCACTCTCAATTCGCTCGTTGCATAATTATCTTCTCTACGCTGTATTTCGTTCGTTTCCGAAATCCGATCTCGAGCGCTCAATAAATCATAGCGACCGTAGACTGTTTCTCTCAATTAGAGGATCAGAGAGATCATTTCTCGCTAATTACTGGAGAACAGAGTGAAAACCGCGGATAGGTCACTGCAGCTTTTCGTCTTAGCGTGCCTAGCTAGCCGAATTGCCGGTGAAATATTCAGAACACATAGTCGAACACCGAATGCGTGGGCACTGTTTATCGCGGGCCAGCCGTGGGCGACTGCGGATTACTCCGGAAGCATCCGTTCGCAATTAACACGGCTAAATGGGCCCATATCTCCGATATCGTGCCTGCCAGATAGCATTCCGTGGTAGCCGGTGTTGCCTAATCTCGGTTGAAATTCAGGGAATCGTCTAATTGGATCGGCAGAGTGGCTGGGACTAGAAATTGGTCGCACAAATGAATGATGCTTCCGGTAATTTTTCCTTTGATATCGCACCTGGGACCAAAATCGCAATAACTTGGACAAAATTGAAATTCATAATCAATTATAAGATGAGGCATTTAAAACTGGACACCTGAATAACTCGCTCGTTTTTGGACATTGGAGAAAATGCCTCGGATCAAACTTATTTTGTACCGGAGGCTCATAATCTGACGCTACTAGTTTTTTCATAGGTGGAGGCCTCAAGGAGATATGAAGGTCAACTCTGTTTTTTTTTTAAATGGAACAGTATGTTCTTTTACTTACATTCTGATAGAGTATTTCAAGACGATTACAATGCCCTATTATTAAGGTCGTTCAAGGTCACTCAAGGTCAACTGCAAGAGAAAATAAATTGTCCCAATGCACTCCGACCCTTATGACCGTTTTTGTTTGCACACGCGCATTCTTTTTGAACTCCTCATACATGTGACTCTGATACCGAACTTGTTAAAATTGCAGTGAACAGCATAATATCCAAAGAATCAGCGTCTTTCTTCCGCTAAATCGTTTTAATAATTCATAAACGAGGTATGTTGTATTCAACAAAACATTTGAACAAGGAAAATGAACAGTGAAATGAATGCCAATAGCGAACATGTTAACAAATACGATTAAATGTATCGCTATCAAGGACTGCATCATATTTCGTGCATCTGAGTCGACTATAAGCTTACCTAACGATCAAATTCGAGCACACGTAATCTGCAACATAAAAGAGAAGAGCTCCCACCGATTTCGTGAAGATGGCCGAGTGCCCGGCGGGTCGAGAGCTCAATTTGTTGCCATAAATAAGGCAACTTCAGCAGAAACTCGGCTGGAAAGGTCGACGAACAGAGCGGTTGTCTCTCTAGTCGCGGTTTCAGCTCACGACAGGGCGAAACCGCTGCTCGATCGTCCAGGTAATCTGTGTTGGAAGCGTGTCGTACGCTCGATTTCCCTTTCAGATCGGCGATCGTATATCTTCGCGCGACCAAACCGGCGCTGGCGCGTGATTAGAATCGTAAAATAGTCGCGAATCGCGCACAGGGAGACCGCCTAGCCCAGTTTATGGTCGCTGGTTCGAGGATTCGCGAGGAAAACGCGTGTTCTCTGAATTCCCTTACAAACGACCTCTTCCCGGCTAATTCCTCAATTTATTCCTCGTTGCAAATACAGATCCTCAAAGGATCGATTCCGACGTTCTTTCGCTGTTTGAAACGTTACGAATACGATTTAACCCTTGTGTATTAAGTACAGAAGGTGATTAAATTATTAGGTGATTATCACGTCGTTCTTTCACGTTTTGAAGCGTTACGAGAATAATTTAACTTTCATGTATTAAGTACAGGAGGTGATTAAATTATTCAATGATTATTCCACCGTTCTTTTACAGTTTGAAGAGTTACTAACCCTTGCGCATCAAGTATTGTAAATTTTTAAATTATTAGGCGGTTACCACGTCGTTCTTTGACGTTTTGAAGCGTTACAAGAACAATTTAAGTTTCATGTATTAAATACAGAAGGTGATTAAATTATTTCACCGTTTTTTTAAAGTTTTCAGCGTTGCGAGCACAATTTAACCCTAGTGCGCAATGTACTTACAGTGGGTGTTTCAATTATAAAACGTTCATAGCATCGTTGTTTCGCTATTTTGCACTGGACACCATTTCGACTTCAACAATCAGACATTTCATTCGACCTAGAACATTTTCAATGAATTTTTCAGTGTTCTGCATATATGATATTGTGCGCATTTATACTACGCAATAGTTTTCAAAATTTTGCTCAATGCAAGTACATTTAGTTACGTAAAAATTGTTTGAATTCTAGTGACTTTTAATGTCTCCTTAGAAATCTTGTTAACTCGATGTTGATTTACAAAATCTTGACTTGAAGTTCATACTGTTTTCGAAGTTAATTAAATTAAAAAATTTGGAATCACTGATTCTATGAATGAGAGAGTAATTACGATTAATTTTACGGAATTAAAAGAACATGAAAAATTAGTCGATACTAATGAAATCTACATATAGCGTAGATCCTCATGAAATTCAGGGACGGTGAAACGATAGAAATTTGTTCGAACTCCGGAAACGAACTAACGATTTCTCGGCACGAGCAGTCTTGTCTCGCAGCTGCGAGCGTCTCCTTACAACGGGGATTCGATTTCGCGGCTAGCCGACGTGACGCCTCTGCTCGATTTCTTCGCAGCGCGAAACATGTCCGCGACTTTTCTCGCAGTGGGGAAAAGACGAATGCACTGGGACTCTGCTCGGAATTACAATCTACGAATTGCCAATTCATCTCGGACGTGGATAAAGTTCAACTCCCGTGGATCCACGATAACGTGAGCGCACGCGGAATATATATTTCCCATGTTGATCCTGTCTCGAACGGAACCAGACAGCTGTCACGACATCCGCAGGAAAATTCAAAGCTACGTCCCTGAACGACTGCATTAACGTCTTCCGGTCTGGAATCTCTTGTTTGGGAATTTTTATACAGAAATCGGGTGGCTCTTTTGTACCGAGCTCTTGCAGACATATTTTCTATTGTTTGGACCATACGATTGAATTTTTTGAAGTCGGAATACTTAAAATTGTAAAAGTTATAGGACCTTCGCTCGAAGAATGCAAGAGGGGATTACTGGTCAAGAGTGTCATTTTACAAGCCTCGTTTAAGAATTTTTGTAATGTAATCTGGTGACTGTTTTGTACCGAGCTCTTGCAGACATATTTTCTATTGTTTGGACCATACGATTGAATTTTTTGAAGTTGGAATACTTAAAATTGTAGAAGTTATAGTACCTTCCCTTGAAGAATGCAAGAGGGGACTACTGGTCCAGAGCGTCATTTTTCAAAGCTCGTTTAAGAATTTTTGTAATGAAATCGGGTGACTGTTTTGTACCGAGCTCTTGCAGACATATTTCCTATTGTTTGGACCATACGATTGAATTTTCTGAAGTCGGGATACTTAAAATTGTAGAAGTTATAGTACCTTCCCTTGAAGAATGCAAGAGGAGATCTCTGGTCAAGAGTGTCATTTTACAAGCCTCGTTTAAGAATTTTTGTAATGAAATCGGGGGACTGTTTTGTACCGAGCTCTTGCAGACATAATTTCTATTGTTCGGACCATACGATTGAATTTTTTGAAGTCGAAATACTTAAAATTGTAGAAGTTATAGTACCTTCCCTTGAAGAATGCAAGAAGGGACTACTGGTCCAGAGCGTCATTTTTCAAAGCTCGTTTAAGTATTTTTGTAATGAAATCGGGTGACTTTTATGTACGGAGATTTTGCAGACATAATTTCTATTGTTTTAACTATACAACACAATTTTCTGAAGTCCAAATACATAAAATTGTGGTTGTTATAGTTCCTCGACTTGAAGAACGCAAGATGGGCCTTCTAGTCTAGAACCTCGACAAAACTTTTGTTGCATTTCCTTCAAGCACGCGTCTTTAAAAATATGTCTGCCTTAAGAAGCGGCTCGTTTCTCCGGGGCTTGAATACCTGAGCCCTCCAGACAGTTCTGATAATCCCCTTTCAAAACGGATTCAACGATCCCGGGATTACACGGCTTGTTCCAATTTACTTTGGAATTACTCGATTCATTTCTTCAAAATGAAATTTCCCTGATTCGAGATCGCTCGCTTCTCGTCTTAAGCTGTACGTCCCAATTAGCTACGAAGATAGTCTCACGAACAGAAATTTATTAGAGGTCGTCGGTTTTATCGTCGCGGATTAAACATTTCTCGTAATGGTCGTCCCAGTTTGATTTCTAGTTACTCGTCTGTTTTATGGAAACGAACGATTCGTCGAGTTAGCTGCACTGCGGATTTTATGCTCATTTATTAACAGAATTGATGTAGTACGTCTATAATTTGAAAACCCTGTCCCATTACATACATTGATCACAATCATTAAATGTGGAAATAAATGACTATTTCATTTCTGTTTTCTGCAATCAATACAGACTCTAAATTTATATAATCATAATAAAAATCATTTTGCTAATGCATCTGAAATAATTGAACAATAAAATTTCTTCACAGCTTTCAGTTCCTTTTAAGAAATCGTGGCGAACACGGACGCATGCAGAATTTAAAAGTACAAGATTTCTGCCATCGATATAATTAATATACAATATACTAAAAGGTTTACACTAACTATGCCAACTGTTAAAATAAAGTCCACAACACTGACACGTCCATAAAAATATGCTCATTTACTAACAGAATTGATGTAATACGTCTATAATAAGAGAATTTGAAAACCCTGTCCCATTACATACATTGATCACAATCATTAAATGTGGAAATAAATGACTATTTCATTTCTGTTTTCTGCAATCAATACAGACTCTAAATTTATATAATCATAATAAAAATCATTTTGCTAATGCATCTGAAATAAGTGAACAATAAAATTTCTTTACAGCTTTCAGTTCCTTTTAAGAAATCGTGGCAAACACGGACGCATGCAGAATTTAAAAGTACAAGATTTCAGCCATCGATATAGTTAATATACAATATACTAAAAGGTTCACACTAACTATACCAACTGGTAAAATAAAGCCCAGACCACTGACACGTCCATAAAAAAGATCCACAGTCCATCAGTAATACGAGCACACCAATGCCTAGCCAAAGAACCATAATTTCTGTGGAGATATTGGAGTAGGTACTTATGAGACAGACTGTAGCTCGTCAAATCCATATTTCAAAAGAGGAAAATGACTTTGCTCGGGAGCGTGACGATTAGAGGCGTACGACAGGACGTTTCCGCGGGAATAAATTATAGTCGAGCGGTCCGCTGCTGTCGGCGACGGGATTGGATCGGGAGCGGGGGAAAAGCGGGCAAAAAGGAGAATAGAGGAGGAAACGGCCGAGAAAAATGGCCAAGTTCTTCGCGGCTAAGGAATCCCGCCTGGCAAGGTCGGGAAACGGCCTAGCCGCTGGCTATGGCACTATTCCGCTCCGGCGTGGTTGCGTCCATTTCCGCGTGCACGAGCGTCTGCGAGATGATCGTTGCTTCCCGATCTATTAATCCTAAGTCTGGCGATCTACTTTCGACACTGAACTAACGGGACGGGAGCTTTTATTTTTAGCTTTGCTTCGATCAAAAATTACAAACATTTCATATAAAGTACCATTTACCAGCCGAAAGCGATTGACGCTAAAAGAACCACATTTGCGAATTTTTTGTCACGCCTGTGAAGCAAGCAGCTGAATGATTCTTTCTGTATTAAATCAGTCGTTTTTTGAAGTATTGAAAGTCATTTTTTATTTAAGAAAATTCTGTCCCATCTTTGTATAAAATATTTCCGATTTCGAGCTTGCTCGTTCATCAGGCTGTTCAAGAGATCGACACCGAGAGCATCACATTTGCAAATTTTTCGTGACGCCTGTGAAGCAAGCAGGAGAATAATTCTTATTGCGTTAAATAATTCTTCTTTTGCAATAGTGAAACATATTTTTTATTTACAAAAATTCAGTCCCATCTTTGTATAAAATATTTCTGATTTCGAGTTTGCTCGCTCTTCAGGCGGTTCAAGAGATCGCCGCTGAGAGCATCACATTCTCGAATTTTTCGTGACGCCTGTGAAGCAAACAGGCGAAAAATTCTTATTGCGTTAAATCATTCTTCTTTCGCAGTAGTGAAACATATTTTTTATTTACAAAAATTCAGTCGCATCTTTGGATAAAATATTTCTGAATTCGAACCTCCGAATTCACCGGCAGTTGAAGACAGCAGAAATGATCACATTTGCGAATTTTGCATAACGCCTATGAACCAATTAGGCGAATAATTCTTTCTGCATTAAATCACTCCTCTTTTGAAGTATAGAAACATATATTTTTTATTCACCAAAACCCAGCCCCTAACTTTGTATAAGCTACTTCCAAATCCGAACCTGCGCAAAATAAAACAATCACCGACACGAGCGTTGTACGACATTCATAAATTCCTATAATCCACAAATGCGCGAAACTCTGAATTCGAAATACAACTCAATGTTAATAGAAGTCTCCCCTGTAACATAAACTTCGTTCCAGAACTGAAACATTGATATTACTGTAGCAGCGATCCGTTAAAAGTCCCGCGCGCTTCTCAGCTCGCGTATCATCTTCCAATGCAATAGAAAACGTGGACGGGAATCGCGTCGGTTTCAACGATATCTGGTTCGCTCGGGGATAACGAGACAACGAGAAATAACGCACCGTTTGAAATTGATTAACGAGCAGTGCCAGGAAAAGTCACATCGAGAGACCGGGTAAACCGCGCGAACGTTTACCGGTGTTTTCGAGCGGATAACGCGTTCGTCGAATCGTTGCCACCCAGCCGTAGAATGCGACCCAGCTACTTCCCCAGGATTATGTAAGATTATTGGAATGTACGTGTAACCGGATAACGAAGCCGATCTAGATACGCCGGACTGCATTCGTCCGGACCCCGTACGCGTTCTCGTTGTCTCTGCAATCGCCGTCGTCGTTCCACTCGTTTCTTCGTTCTGCCGCGATTCTTTTCTTGGCCCCCGGCCCTTTCACGTTCCATTTTCATTTTGAGAGCTCGTCGTGCAACCTTTTCCGCGATACTGGCCCCGTTATGCACGTGCTTTGGATAAATTGAATACGCGGAGCTTTGGAAACAGTTCACGGAGCAATCTGGAGGATACAGTACCATCTCGACGATGCAGAGGAGCGAAACGAGAGCTACAATGGGGATTCGATCCTTCTAGATGCAATTTTCAAACACTTACGACGCATTCAGCGAACCACATTTGTCGCGATCCGGTTCATCGCCGGCGAAATGACTCGTTTCTGATTTTTCTTTACTTAAACTCTTCGCTGAACTTTAATCAATGGACTTCATGCATCTGTAATTAGGAACAGTAAAGAGATTAGGTTTATGGGTGAGAATGACACGTTCTAATATTTTTAATTTAAGATTATTGATATTATAAAGATGTGTCCGTGAGAAATTATTCAACGAGTTTAGTACTTTGGATATACAGGGTGAGGCATTTATCCTGGCCACCTGGAATATCTCGAAAACTAAATTTCGGAGAAAAAAATGTTTCAAATGAAAAGTTCATGTCTAGGCGGGGCTGATACAGCAGTCATATCCATTTGTAATTTTAATTATGCTTTCAAGGTCATTCCAGGGTCAACTTTATTTTTTCAAATGGAAACATATATTTTTCATTACAGATTCTTAATGTACGACTTGAAACAAATAATATTTATTTGAAACGATTTTTTCTTCGCTGATTATTTTGTATGATATTGATTAATATAATGATACGTGAGAATTGCAACTTAATTACAAGAAAATCAATTTAACAAGTATTCAGTAACATTTTAATGTTATTTGTATTGCATGCGAGAGAATGTGTAATCTTCTTCCAAAGAAAAGACAGTAAAAAACTGGTGTACCCACTGGTTTTATCTAATTGATTTGTCTGTTTCAATATTTAGCTATTATTTAATCATTCATTTAGATTACATGTTTATTTGATACTATTTTAATTGGGTATTAATTTCATTCATCATAAATAAAATGATTTTCTCCGTTAAAACGACATTGTGTATTTATTCATTGAAAATTCATTATTATACAAAATAATCAGCGGGGAAAAAAAACGTTTCAAATAAAAGTTATTTGTTTCAAGTCGTGCATTAAGAATCTGTAATGAAAAATACATGTTTCCATTTGAAAAAATAAAGTTGACCTTGGAATGACCTTGAAAACTGCATCAGCCCCTCCTTGATTTAATCTTTTTATTTGAAATATCTTTTTCTCCGGAATTTAGTATTTAAGATATTCCGGATGGCCAGGATAAATGTCTCACCCTGTATATTATTTAGAAAATGGCTAAGAAAATTGAGAGACACACTTTCGTTATTTTTATAAAGTAAAATAATCACTTTTGGTGCTCTGTAAATCTGGTGTTAAAAAAATAGAAGTCTGTCTGTTCTAGTGTAAATTCAGAAATTAAAATCAGTGGAACAATGAAGTCAATACAGACAGCACTATCTTTAACAATAAATTTCACTGTTCAACTTCAACTCCATTAACACTAGATTTACGGGGCCCGTCAAAATAACGGATTCAAAAATTTTTAATTTACGATTATTAAGAGTGTAAGGAGGCATTCGTGAGGGATTATTAAATAGATTTATTTTTTTGTGTACATATTACGATAAAAATCGCTAAAGATCTAAGTAAATACAATTTTATTATTTTTATAAAGCAATGTAAAATAATCGATTTTAGTTCTCCGTAAACCTAGTGTTAAAAGCGACGGTACACAGCGTGTTGCAAAGACAAACTATTTTCCTACAAACGTCAAAGTGTCCCGAGACAGGAATGCGCGAAACATAAACCGGAAACGGATGACCCAAGTTGACGAACATCTGGATCTTAGTTAGCGATATTCGGTTACGTGTTTTCGGTGTAATTACCTGAGATATCAAGGCGCTTCCCACACAGAGTACACCATGGATTCTGGAAAGTTCTAGATTAGATTCCAGCCACCGAGATCGCTTACACAGAAAGCAAGAGAAATAGAGAGAGTGAGAGAGAGAAAGTGATAACAAGCCGGAACTTCCCCCCAGCAAGGAAGCTATCCATCGTAGATTGGAACAGGACTGTGTGTAGACGTGGTAAATCGCGAATGATCTCGTGTTTGTTAATGAAAGCGCCCGGAGATTCAAGATGGAAGATCGTGGGTAATCTCAGCGTGAAGATTAACTCAGTGATGACGTGGCTTGGGTCCGTTTTGACTCTTCAAAGGCTTCTGGCGGACGCAGCGTCTGCTCCTCATCGATCACGATAAAATATACAGCGAGTCTGTATAGTCAAGAAGATTATCTTCTGATAAAATCGTCTCATAAAATTGCCTTCCTCAATCGCTACAAAAAAGTTCTTTCTTACAGAGAAAATTTCTTACAGAAGAAAATTCTTTCTTACAGAGCATAGACATTCCTAAATTCTTGAAATCTTCCCACTATACATGTAATTCACTAATGCACAAAATTCGCAGTCTAACCATTGCGACAATACCAGTGAATATTTCCTCCAACTACTTAACTTTTAAAACTTTCATTCAGTACATTACTTTGATTAATATAAAATTTTCATTTGGTTCCAGTACTTACCTAGTAGTCGACGAAGAAAATTTTTGTTTCGCATAAATCTCAATATTTAAATTTTTAATTTAATCCAATACGTTACTTTAGTTTTATAGAACGTTCGAGGCTGCTAGCACAAAAGTCCAAAAATCGCAAACTATTAATTTCTATGCCTAATATTCTGGACCTATAGCGGACACTACCATCACTAATTCACAAAATTCGCAGTCTAACTATTGCGACAATACCAGTGAATATTTTCTCCAACTACCTTGTAAAACTTATGTTCAGTACATTATTTTAATTAATATAGAATTTTTATTTGCTTCCAGTGCTTACCTAATAGTCGACGAAGAAATTTTTGTTCCGCATAAAGATCCGCAGTCTGATCACAAATCTCAATATTAAAATTTTTTATTTAATCCAATACATTACTTTAATTTTATAGAATGTTCGAGGCTGCTAGCTCAAAAGTCCAAAAATCTACTATTCTGGACCTATAGCGAACCTTCACTAACTCACAAAATTCGCAGTCTAACTATTGCGACAATACCAGTGAATATTTCCTCGAGCTACCTTGTAACACTTTCATTCAGTACATTACTTTGATTTCAT
Organism: Sphecodes monilicornis; assembly: GCA_913789915.3. NCBI lineage: Eukaryota > Metazoa > Arthropoda > Insecta > Hymenoptera > Halictidae > Sphecodes > Sphecodes monilicornis. The sequence goes on from OU565291.1 coordinate 22,919,439, forward strand.
AGAATTTTTATTTGGTTCCAGTACTTACCTAATAGTCGACGAAGAAAATTTTTGTTTCGCATAAAGATCCGCAGTCTGATCACAAATCTCAATATTAAAATTTTTTATTTAATCCAATACATTACCTTAATTTTATAGAATGTTTGAGCCTGCTAGCTCAAAAGTCCAAACATCGCAAACTATTAATTTCTATGCCGAATATTCTGGACCTTGAGCGAACACTACCAAATGCCTAACTCGATCACGCTAATCTCGTAGACCCCGGAGAGGCAGTTCTCGCGTGAAGCGAGAGAAGGATCCGCGAGGGAGGCTGATCCCCATAAATCTTCATTGGCGAGGTGTCGTTAGCGCGCGAAATAAAATGAAACGCTAGCTGGATGATTAATCGAGAGGAATGGTAACACGGTTGCATAACCCGGGAAGTGGTCTCGCGGAAGAAACGTGGCCGATGTTGTTCTCGGTTCCTCGGACAATTTGTTGCGACGCCTTCCGTCCACGATGGTTCTTCCTGGAGAGATTAACGCCGTCCGACATTCATCACGCTGCACACAGCGACTTACCGCGACGTCCGATGATGCACGATGCAAACAAACATCCCTCCCGACCGGACGTTCGAAAAATTCTGCAGCGACGTCGCCATGTTTTGCTCGTTTTCGACGTACGAGAGAAATGTTTTCGACGCGAGTATACCGTGCAGAGATTATCAATGATTACGGGCGAAACAGTTAAACGATTAAGAGAGTTTGGAAATATTGTTACTATACTGTGCTTTTGAGGGAATACAACTGGAATATAAATCATAAGACAGAATCAAACAGTTTAAGAATACCAATGTATTAACTTCAGCATATGAAAATCGTGTATAGAAGGAAGGGTTAAACTGTACTTTGGGGGACCAATTTTTTTTAACTTTTCTTTATGCAGACCTATAGATTTCGACGAGAAAACGCCAAAAACGATAGTCTTATTGCCAGGAGTTCACTGGTTCAGAAGTTATACGCGTGTAAAGTTGAGCACTTTCAACTAACCTTAAACCACCTTGGACTATACCGCTCAGTACTACTTAGCCGATGCGCTGAACACCTACCATCTATCCGGCGCATGCGCTCAACACTACTACCTCTACCACCCAACAAATATCCAATACGGCGACGATCTAACCTATGAAAAACGCTTAAAATTGCTCATGTTTACACATGTATAACTTTTCAACCAGTGAACTCCTAGCAATAAGACTTTCGTTTTCGGCGTTTTCTCGTCGAGATCTATAGGTCTGCATAAAGAAAAGTTTAAAAAAATTGGTCCTCCAAAGTACAGTTTAACCCTTCCTTCTATACACGATTAGGTAACCGGTAATACTCCGGTAACCAAAACTTGAATTTCGTGTACTAAAACTTACGCGTCTATCATTTTCTCGTCAAAATGTGTAGCATCACATATAGAAAACTTGAAAATTTTTGGTCCTCTAAAGTACAGTTCAGCCGAAGAAAGTAATTTCTGTGTGACTCTTGTTTCTTGCAATTTGGTGCCAAACAATTTTTATTTTGCAAGATCCTCAGTCTGGTCATCAACGCCGCAAAAATAAATTTTACATTTTCAACACAGTATTATCAAACGTTATTGAAAATTTAGAGTATTGTCACAAGAATTAAATAACTATATCGCTCGTATGTACATTATATGATAGGAATGTATTTTTACAGCCAACTCACCGAAAACGTACATTACGTCTGTAGAGAAGATTCCGTGGATTCTTCAGTTAGTCGACGAACAGAGAAGACATTCTGCCCGGTCTAGCGAGAGGAATCGGAAATTCAGTTGCGCGAGAATTTGGCAGCGACACAATGCGAATGGAAATCGCGAGAACCCGAGTTCCTATAACCTAGAACGAATGAAGCGAGAAGCCGATATGTATGAACCAGAGAGGAAATTCCAGTCCCGCGGTTTCCGGGCTTCGTATTTGCCGTTCGATGCAGCCCCGTTGATAACCGCGTCGAAAATATCGGGTGAACTTCGTGCCCTGGAACGCTTTAATTTCCTCCGTGTCCTCTGCTAATTATTCCCGGGCTTTCTTCCGCGCGCGAGGACGCTGATTGTAATCGCGTGGCAACGAGTAGCCTTGCTTTCGAACCTAAATTGGGTGGCCAGATCTCGTTCGGATAATGCCGATCGAGAGTTCTTAATTCGTTTGATATTTAACCCTTTGCACTCGGAGCTATTTCAACTAAAAAATCAAACATTTCTTCTAACCTAGAATATTTCCATTGTACATAATTTTTTTTTATTATATGAAATTGCTATAGTACCTCATACAATATTTAAATGTTTAGTAATTTATTACATATAAACAAATTTAATCATGTAAACAATATTCTGAATAATGGTGTAACAATTTGTAGCGGCGCCTCAGAGTCGCCATTCGAGTGCTAAGGGTTAAACGAGCCTGTTAACGCGCGCTTTCCATCGGCCTTTGATTCTTCAACTGTACTGCTCCTCCACGACTTTTTTTATTGTTGATTTATACCTAGCATTCTTCTCTATTTTATCAAGATTTTATTCTCGCTGTTTAGCGATGAGTACATGACAATGCAGCTGTCATCAAGTTGGTTGATAAGTTGATTAGGCCAGGTGTTCCGTTTGAGGACGAAACAGATGTTTCGCTACATGCAAACATCTGCATTGTAGACTTCAGTATAGCCTTAGCCTGCCATTTTTCCAATTTCAATATTAATTAACACGTTCAGCGCCATGTCACCCATATCTGGGTGACGGAATTATTTATACAGAATTGAAAATTAATTTTTACGTTGGTAGATTGAGTGTACAAAATTTCCTTACGATCTGAGGAATAGAAGAGGTTTGAAACAGTAATTAATATCACAAAACTAAACTTCTTAGTTTTTGTTTTATTAAATATATTGCTTTGATTTTGTGTAATTTTTATGATTGTGGAGTGGGCGCTGTACGTGTTAAGGTAGCGGCCCAGGTTTATTACGGATGGATAATACTAAATATGGAAATACTAATACTAAATAGATAATACTAAAAGATGGAAATACTAATACTAAATAGATAATACTAATAGATGGAAAAAAGGTGAAGGAAGCTATTGTCCTAGGCCCGCTAGAGGACTCGTCAATAAGGCTATCTAGCGGACCCGTGCCTTAGACGTGGGATGTCGTAAGGACAGCTTAGGACGTTATATGTATATACAAACAGAGGAAGATTGAGGTAGTTGCGGAAAAGTTGTTGTCGCAGTGTCCATCTATTGGCGAGCATAGGAGGTAGCCGCAACAACACCTTACCGGGCCAGTGATGCCAGAAACAACCAGAACTTGTTGTTTTTTCCTCTCTTCCTTTTCCCCTTCCACTATCCCATTCCACTACCCGAGGACACTCCAATGTCCCCCACTAAGACCGTAGACTGGTCACGTGACGTGCCGCGCAACGTGTCACATATTACTCTGGTCATCAGAGAGGTGGTAAACTGTAATCCCATCGATTGAGCCGATCTGGCATCAGTGCCTCCGAGCGACCAACCGTTATAGTTCAATTTTCACAACCACAAGTATTTTTTATATATCCTCCGGTTCTGATAACGTCAGTACCGGAAGTAAAAGCAGATACGCACAAGAGTATCGCTTGCACACGCTGTACTGTTCATTTCAATTGGTTCTGTTTATTCGAAATAGACTGCGGATTTTATGAATTTATAGCAAATTTGTGTTGCTATAATTTCGAAGTGTACAAAAATTAAAACAATTTAAGAGTACCGATGTATCGTTTCTAGCTTTTTGAAGTTATTAAAAAAGAAAGGAAATGTCTACACGGTTCCAACTTCTTGCAATCGTTGTAGACAGCTTTTATTTTGCATAAAATCCGCAGTCTACTCGTAAATTGAAGACAACGTAACAATGTTCTGAAATTTGTGTGATGTCATTACAGTCTGACAATAAGCCTCGCGTAACTACATCTCCGGAGACCCTAACCGGAGTTCCTTTCGCCACTCTAAGCTCGCAGCCCGGTTCATTCGGTTCCCACATTTGTTCCCCCCCCCCAAGACCCATTTGTTATACTTTCACGATGACAACGTCACTTACACGCATCGATCTTCTTTTTGTTTCAGGTGAGTCTCCTCGTTGCAAGCTAGTTTCACGCTCGAGAAAATTCCACCATGGTTACACGTTTCGATGGTTTGTTGTTCGGTGGATAACGAAGCTCCGGTGAAAAACCTCGATCAACCCCTCTATGGTTTGATGATGATTCGACGCGGTTATGGTCTTTGTCGGAGATTGCTACCTTCACGCATTTTTCATTTAGAACACGTTCGCGTTCTGCGACGAGCTGATTGCGAGGGGGACATTTTGCTTATTTTCGCGTACTGTCTGTCGCAAAAGTTTATACATTTATACAGGTAAGGAAACAAAGATTTATAGATATTTTATATATTGATTCGATACATGTACGCGCGCTCTTGTATGTACATTATTTATTTATTAATTATTGTATCAGTTCGAGTTGGACCGTCTCGTAAAACGATGATGGTTTTGTACTGGTTTGAACAAAAATTTATGAATAATTATCTTTTATTTCTAGTACGAGTGTACATATAAAAATTTGTTGTTACAATGGAGATAATAATTACAACAATTTTCCTTCATGACATTGTTTAGTTAATTGAATTTTTTAAAACTATTATTTTATTCGATTTCATAGCACTCAGTGGATGAACTTCAAATCATACTCTACAAAAAAATAATACAGCTCACGTAATTTTGATTATTTCTACTTACAAAAAATAACTGATGTGCTTTAAATAAACGCAAATACATGTGTAAAATCTTAATACTAAATGTTTAATAATTCTCTCGAAAAAAAATTCCCACGGTATTGGAAAACAGGATACCCCGTTAAGCGCGCTCTTGCGGGGCCGCGCTGGTAGCCGCTAACAGAGGGAAAGTGTTGAAGAGTGTGTGTAAAAACGGTATAATTGCGCGAAATTACAGAGTGCCGGTCAAAAGGCAATTGGCTGCCGATGGAACGCTGCGACTCGGCTTTTTTCCGGTAATGCAGGCCGCCGATCGTAACGGACAGGAAACTGCGGAGAACGTGCACGTCCGGAAGCATTGATGCGCTGAATGCACCGCTTCCGGTTCGGTCCTGCGCGTCCTCCAACTCCAAGCCTTGGAGTCCAAGGAGAACGGAGTTGCACTAATGTTGCACCGGTGTTGCACCGGCGCTGTGCACCGACGTTGCAACGGCACCGACGGTCATGCAGCGTACCACCTGCCTTCGTGCTCGCATGGCAGATGGCGTTAGCGATCGGTCAACCGAATCATTCCATCCCCTTTTGATCGCTCACCCCAACTGGGAGTGCAATCGAACGAGAACCATAAATAATTTGCGCAACAAAATGAGAGAATTACTTGACGACTATATTTTTCCGCGCTGGATATATTTCATTCAAAGTTTTCAGTTGTTGAAATGGGTTTTCTTGGAAATTATACAATTTTTTAAACATGATGGAAAAAAGCTGTGTTTACTGCCATTAAAATTTTAATGATGTGCACATTTTTCATACCGTAAAACTAAATTTGCGCGAGGAGATTATTTTTCTGCCCTCTATGAATTGTATTATATTTTATTCTGAACCCTCAATTCTTGAAACGGAGTTTCTTAGATGCTATACAATTCTTTGAACAAGATGGAAGTTTCCCCTATTCACCATTTGCTGCTTTCAAGTAAAGTTTGAATCATATACACATTTTTCATACCGCGAAGCTAGAATTCCACGACCAGAATATTTTTCTACCCTCCGTTAATCTTATTCTACTTTGGTCTGAACTCTCAATTGTTGAAATGGAGTGTCGCAGATGCGATAACATTTTTGGAACACGATGAAAGTTGCCCGTATTCACAGCTTGCTGCTTTCATGTAAAATTTTAATGATATACACACATTTTTCATGCCGTAAAGCTAAAATTACACGACCAGACTATTTTTCTGCCCTTCGTTAATTATATGTTACTTTATTCTGAACTTTCAATTGTTTAAATGGGATCTCTCAGACGTTATACAATTTTTTGAACACGCTATAAACTGACTGCGTTTGGTGCTTGCTGCATGTAATTACAATTTCAATGTTATACAATATGTTCCTGAAATCGTAGACTAAATATGCATAGAAAAATTGATATTTTGGGAAAAAATTGCACTAAAATAGAAAATTACAGTAAAAGCGTGGTTCACATTTCACTGACCCACGTAGAATTTTTATTTCCTGCGCGATGGTGGAAAAGGGGTAGGATCGCGTATCCTGCAGGTGCCTCGCGGCAATAAACGAGTCCGGGGAGAGATTGTTTATGTATCTCACGGCGGAACGCGGTTCGCTAGTCGACCAAGAATTGCTCTTCATATTGTACGCTGAAATTCTTTCGATATTTTTACGAGGGTGGAAAATAATATTTCCAACGGGTCGAGACGGGGAATTTGATTCCCGCGGGGTCCTCGTTATCAAGAGAACGAGAGAGAGAGAGAGAGAGAGAGAGAGAGGAAAGGAGAGAGGGATACTCCCTCCTGCACGCGAGCGATGTTTAAACAATATCTGCGATCCACCGGTCAAACGGAATATCAAACAGACCGAAACCGGTTTACACTGGGGAATGAAAACCTCGAAGTGTAGCGCCGCACTTCATCCGCCCCTACCACACTTGTGTCAACCTAAGTGCACTGCTGGGACCCTGACAGTCCTGCTCATCCTCGTACTAATAATTGCTCCACCTGTGCTAATGCGGTTGCACGATGGTTTAGATAATTGTCGGTCACGTCGCCGAATTCCCAGCGCTGCGAAATTGATGGCTGTTTGATCGTTCGGAAAGAATCGATGTTGAATTATTGGAGTTGGACATAACCACAAATTTCGGACTTTATTTGCAATCAAAATGACAAAAGACCTGAAAAGAATTTTAAGGATTTAGTTATATTATCTTCGGCTTTTTAACCCTCCATCTGGAACTTTATTTTTATCGACGCCGTCTGCGTACGTAAAATGAAGGGCAACGTGGGAGACAACGCAAAATAGGGGAGGGGAGGTTAGAAAGAACGATGAGAATCATAATGAAAGAGAGTTTACGCCGGCAGCGCTCGAAACTCGGCTAGTGCTTGAGAAATTAGGGTCCCAGTCTCATCAACGTAATGCACTCTCTCTCTGTTTAGTGAATTTCATTTGGCTCAGTGGCGCGCAAACAATGACCCGCGCGGACACTGTTTCAAACGACGGAATCTCCGCAACCCCCGCGGCTAAATAATGCTGAGAATCTGTGGAAGAAAGAGGGGAAGAGAGCGAGAGAATCTCTCCTTCTCGTTCATCGTTGCAGAGAGATTTAATAAAGCGCAACAAAGTGCACGCCGAGCCCGTTTCGCGAACGCATAATGGCGTTAGCCAGACCCTCTCTGCGATTCTAGTCGATTGTTCGGACCCGAACGTCATATTTGATTTTCGTTGACGGTTGGGAACAACTGAAAATATCCTTACTCTTAACTCTGCATTAATAAACTCAACACTGAATGTAACTTTCATTTTGTGTGACCTGTGTTGTCCAAAGTGAATAACTGAACTGCAGATTTTATGCATTTATGAGAAAAATGAATGGGTCATATACAAAATCTGGATTAGAAGAATTTCTGGGTGCAGTTTTCATTAAACTTCAACGAAAAACACATTTCCGTTGATCTCCGGTTTTTTACAATCAATGCGGGTAATTTTGCATAAATATCCGCAGTTTGTATGTAACACAGCTCACAAGAGCACGATCTAATAAGATTATAATTTACCGAGCTGTAAAATAAATTTGTTCCGTTGGCAAATATAAATATGTTCCAATCTGAATGATGTGTAGCTTGATTAATTACAGCAGCGACATTATGCACCCTCCTACTTTATAACATTAATGAAATTGCATGAAACGAGGACTAGTTCTAATTTTGTGCACCCTTCAAAAATCTAATAAGATTATAATTTACCGACCTGTAAAATAAATTTACTCCGTTGGCAAATATAAATATGTTCCAATCTGAATGATGTGTAGCTTGATTAATTATAGCAGCGACATTATGCACCCTCCTACTTTATAACATTAATGAAATTGCATGAACCGAGGACTAGTTCTAATTTTGTGCACCCTTCAAAAATCTAATAAGATTATAATTTACCGAGCTGTAAAATAAATTTACTCCTTTGCAAATATAAATGTGTTCCAATTTGAATGATGTGTAGCTTGATTAATTATAGCAGCGACATTATGCACCCTCTTACTTTATAACATTAATGAAATTGCATGAATCGAGGACTAGTTATAATTTTATGCACCATTCAAAAATCTAATGAGATTATAATTTACCGAGCTGTAAAATAAATTTACTCCGTTGGCAAATATAAAAATGTTCCAATTTGAATGATGTGTAGCTTGTTTAATTATAGCAGCGACATTATGCACCCTCCTACTTTATAACATTAATGAAATTGCATGAATCGAGGACTAGTTCTAATTTTGCGCACCCTTCAAAAATCGCGTGACGTGCAGCAACGTCATTTCGAGGGGGTTCAAGATGGCCGTTGTCCGAGGCGGAATCGCGTGCGAGTTCGCTCTTCTCTTTCACGGACCGATGGCCAAGCGGTAGCTCGAAACGTGATATTAATTGCGAACCGCGAACTCCATTAATTAATACGGTTGTATCTGTTTCCTGGCTTCTATTCTACGATTCGCCGAACGGTTCCGGCGATCCTCCCTCTTTTCCCATCCCCTCCAGCATTTTTCCTACCGGAACAGCCGTGCACAGGCTCGAATTTTCATTATCGACGAAAACCTGCAACCGTCTCCCTCCCCCTGAATTTTATTTATTCGCCCCGTTCCATTATGCAGGTTTCTCACTGCGAGGGGAACGCCGGGTACAAACATAATCGGTTATGTGAAATTCGACGCGGCATTAAATTCATTGTTTCGCGTACGGGAACGATATATTACGGATATCAGCGTTATTACAATTCCGGCGTCGCTTGCCGTTCGCGAACGCGAACATTTAATTCAGTCGATTCCAATTTATTCCGTCCACAACCATCCTCCCCCTGATTCGACGACTTGCTCCGTTGCATCGGCTGCGATTCCACATTCCCGTAGAATCCCCGGTTTCTGTCGTCCATAACTGGATCATGCTTATACATGGCGGACCGTTGAAATGCAAAGGACAATGTATCGGCTACCGTTACCTGGTCGATTCCAGCTTCGAGGTCGGAGACCGTTCAGACCGCGAGAAATACGAAAATATTGCGAACAGCATTCGACAAGCCTGGAAGATACGTGCAGTCAGGCTTTGGAAGATTCATGTTGCAATTATTGATTTTGATTTAGTAGGAAACTTTCTTTCATTCGTGAAATATCGGAAACCTTCGTTTATTCGCTTCGAAGATTCAGAATCTATCGAGTCGGAACTTTTGTGCCGAATTGTCTGATTTTACAACAATCTTTTATACAAAATGATTGATAGTCGGAAAAGAACATAAATAATACTTACATTCGTAGACTACCATATGCACTACCGACGGAAAGTTTGCGTACATCAGGAATGGACACTTTTGTCTCAATTGAGACAAAACCGTCCCCACCATAGCGCCCACTGTCCCCCACCTGCGTGTCCGTCGCGAACAGTGCGCAGGACTCACGCATGGAAGAGTAGTTGGTGGGAGAAGCAGGCGTTTGAGGGGCCCCTACCGTGTGCCCATCACGGGCGTACATGATTAATATAATGTGAATGATTTATTTCTGTTTATTGGTACAAATGTAGATAATTGTTATTTCGCATGAAATTCCGCAGCACAGTGATTATTCTGAAGAAAATCGTACCGGAAGGGATTAAAACTGTCTAACAAACAAATAGAGTGTATTAACAATCACAACCACAAAACTGACTCCACAAGTTTCAATGTTTCAAACCTGTCACAAAGTTCTCGGTACAATTTTGTTTCAACATCCTGTGTATTAACAATCACAACCACAAAACTGACTCCACATGTTTCCTTGTTTCAAACCTGTCACAAAGTTCTCGGTACAATTTTGTTTCAACATCCCGTGTATTAACAATCACAACCACAAAACTGACTCCACAAGTGTCAATATTTCAAACCCTGCCACAAAGTGCTCGCTACAATTTTGTTTCAACATCCCGTGTATTAACAGTGACAACCACAAAACTGACTCGACATGTTTCAATGTTTCAAACCTGTCACAAAGTCCCCGGTACAATTTTGTTTCAGCATCCCGTGAATTAACAATCACAACCACGAAACTGACTCCACATGTGTCAATGTTTCAAACCTGTCACAAAGTCCTCGGTACAATTTTGTTTCAACATCCCATGTATTAACAATCACAATCACAATCACAAAACTGACTTCGTTAATGCGACGTTAAATAACAAATAAAAAAAAACTGACTCCACATGTTTCAATGTTTCAAACCGGTCACAAAGGCCCCGGTACAATTTTGTTTCAACATCCTGCGCATTAACAATCACAACCACAAAACTGATTCCACACGTTTCAATGTTTCAAACCTGTCACAAAGTCCCCGGTACAATTTTATTTCAACATCGCACGCGACACGATAGCCTCCGCGCGTTTCCCATAAAAACGAAGTTCCCTGCTGTGCATTGTACGCGAATATAAAACTCAAAAGGTGCTTTTAACACGTCGCGGCTATCGCAGCAAACGCGTTAATTTGGTCGCAATGCAGGTAGAAACGCTTGCACTCGTTGCAGTCTCGCGTGCAAATATTTTCACAAAGGATTCCACTTCGCGTCTCTGGCTTTAGGCTCGCCAACGGATGTTCCTCTCTAATTTCTGCTCGCGACGGTGAATTCAATTTGTCGGCTTCCGCGAGCATACTTTGTGAGCGTCTCGGCCAATTTTCTTTTAAACGATCCTTGGACGAGCCAGCTGGGACGCGGTCGCCATGCGTTTTCCGCGGTTTTCATTATTTCGCGCGCGCGATCGTTTGCGCATCGCTTCTCTCTTTCTCTCTCTCCCTCTCTCTCTTCCGCTCGTCGCTCGCGGCGTTTTCGCGAATTTTCAGTCTCGATGAAAATGACCAGGAAAACTATATAACTCGTTCCACGTTGCTTCTCTCTCTCTCTCTCTCTCTTTCTCTTGTTCTCGAAAAATCGAACGAATATGCAGCAGGGAGAAAATGTACGGCTGCAGGTACGTGAAAAATATACACGACAGGCAGGGATCTTGTTTTTTTCGTTGGAAATATGCAGTTGTACGGGTGCAACGGGAACGAAAGGGTTAATGGTTGCCTGAAAACACGCAACCCATTACCGAACTCCCTCAACCCTTCTCGTTAGGGTGGAAATGACCGGGAGTGTTCCACCATTACTCTGGACAGTCGAGCGGATCTACGTTCCGCCGCGAACATGCTACAACATCTGCTACTTTATTTCGGCATGCAAATTACCGGAGTTTTAGCCCGGTCCCGGGGAATTAACTTGTTTGCCGCCGAGACGGTTTTTACAGAAAACTCGCAAAAAATGGAAATCGTATGAACAGACACACCGGAAAGTGAAACGCTAGTTTTCTCAGGGAGCTGGTTTTTGGTGTCTCTGCGGTGAATCGGGTCGGGTAGAAATTAATTGATGGAGTATGGATATTGGACGATTACTAAAAATAAATCTACATTGTAGAGGAGAGTTCAAAAAATGCTTCCTACGAATTTTTACTAAATAGAATGCGTGCAACTTACCTGGCAATGCTTATTCAAACTTCGTGAAACCAAAATCACTTGAACTAAAGTTCTTAGCAAATGATCTGGCCAAGTACGAATTAATTGACAAAATATGGATATCGAACGATTCCCAAAAATTAGTGTATATTGTAGAGAAGTGTTCAGACTATTTGTTCCGAATTTTTACTTGGCAGAATTTTAGCCGGCAGTATTTATTAAAACCGAAACAGAAACTCTTGGCAAACGATTTTGTCAGTTAGAAATTAATCGACAAAATATATAGATCAGACCACTTCTCAAAATTGCTCGACATTGTAGAGGAGGGTCCAGGCTACTTATTTGAAAATTTTACTATGCAATCTTTACGCGATTTTAGCCGGCAGACCGTTGCAGAATCTAAATTACGTAGACAGAAGCAAAACGTCTTCGCGATGAATCTTGTCAGCAAATTAATATAATTGATAGGTGAAGAGGATCGAACGACTTCTAAAAATTGCTATACATTGTAGAGGAAGGTTCAGGCTACTTAACTGAAAATTTTAGTATGCAGCCTCCACGCGATTTTAGCCGGCAGATCGTTGCAGAATCGAAATTCCGTAGAGAGAAGCAAAACGTCTTCGCCATGAATCTTGTCAGCAAATTAATATAATTGATACATTACGAGGATCGAACGACTTTTAAAAATTGCTATACATTGTAGAGGAAGGTTCAGGCTACTTAATTGAAAATTTTAGTATGCAGCCTTCACGCGATTTTAGCCGGCAGATCGTTGCAGAATCGAAATTCCGTAGACAGAAGCAAAACGTCTTCGCGCTGAATCTTGTCAGCAAATTAATATAATTAATAGGTGAAGAGGATCGAACGACTTATAAAAATTGCTATACATTATAGAGGAAGGTTCAGGCTACTTATATGAAAATTTTAGTATGCAGCCTTCACGCGATTTTAGCCGGCAGATCGTTGCAGAATCGAAATTCCGTAGAGAGAAGCAAAACGTCTTCGCCATGAATCTTGTCAGCAAATTAATATAATTGATACATTACGAGGATCGAACGACTTTTAAAAATTGCTATACATTGTAGAGGAAGGTTCAGGCTACTTATTTAAAAATTTTACTATGCAGCCTTCACGCGATTTTAGCCAGCAGATCGTGGCAGAATCGAAATTACGTGTACAGAAGCAAAACGTCTTCGCGCTGAATTTTGTCAGCGAATTAATATAATTAATTTAATTAATAGATTCTAAAAATTGTTCTACATTGTAGAGGAAGGTTCGGGCTACTTATAAAAAATGTATACCATTTAGGTTCGTAAAGAGGCACGTAAAACCTAAATTGCAGAAGCAAAACGTTTTCCTACAGGATCCAGTTAACAAATGGCCCTAATTGGTGAGTGACGGCGATCGAACGATCGTTAAAAATTGATCTACATTGTGCAGGACGGTCCAGGCAGGCAAGCTGCTCGTAATTCTTCCTGGACGGACCGTACGGGATTTTTGCAAGTAGGGTTCGTGGTCCGGTGACAAACGAGGACGCGCAATGTTCGCGCGTTCACTGCCCCGCGATGCGCAGATTTTGATCGATTAAGAGAGCCGTGTTACTCCGCTTTCAGCGGCTCGGTCGCAGTTATCAATCAGCCCGTCGTTGTGACGTGACGTTTCGAGGCGCTCGAGAGGGATCGATCTTTGTGGGGAACCGTCGCGCAAAAATCGGACACGAAATCATGAATGTTTTCTGTCCGCTTTGCGCGGCCGTGATTCATGGCCCCGTTCGACGGAACGTACTGCTCGTAAATCAGGGAAATCTTTTCATGCTCGCGGCTTGGCCCCGAAAGCGTCGCGCGTCGAATTTCACGTCGCATCGCTCGAAGAAAAGAGGACGGTGCGTCCAATCCGAGATCCTAAAGCCGATTAAACGGAAACAGGAATTGCCGTGTAGATTTCCGTTGCCCCCATTACCAAATACTGCTACAGACAGCCCCTGTACAATTCGTCTTTGTACATCTACAGTGACGTGCAAAAGTATCCGGACACCCTTTAAAAACGAATAACTTTTACAAAATTAGTTCAAACGACGTGAGTTTTTTGAGATGCTCGAAGGATTAGTTTACTAGGTAACGTGTAAATAATTATTTAAATAAAATAAAATAAAATTTAAAATATATCTTTTGTAGATCTTCATAGGCTCTATACACGCGCAAAGTTTCATCGAAGTCGGTTAATGTTGCTATGAGCAGATGAGCTACGAACATTGCAAGATGAGAGCTTTAGAGTGAAAGTCGCAAATTTTCTGCATTTTCAAGGAATTTCGCTCTTATGTGATCAGCTTTAAATGTTTGTAGCTCATAACAACGTTAACCGAGTTCGATGAAACTTTGTACGTATGCATAACTTACCTAGACCGACAAAAGGCCTCTTTCAAATTTTCATTACAGGTACAGATAAAAATGTTAGAAATTGTGATCGTTACTTTCTTCGCCGCAATTTCGGCCAATAGCAATTTTTGGAAAAAGTTATTTACACGCTACCTAGTAAACTAATCCTTCTAACATCTCAAAAAAACTCAAGCCGTTTCAATTAATATTGAAAAAGTTATTCGTTTTTAAAGGGTGTCCGGATACTTTTGCACGCCACTGTATTTCGCCGATTTCCCTCAAACCTGTTCGAATGGGGAGAGCAAAACCAAATGGAAAAGCTTCTGCATGAAATACTGAACCGAAAACGTGGAATCATGATTTTTCATTCGAGGCTCCCTTTCCGAGTAAATAAACTTTCAAGTTAGCGTCAGCTAGAAGTAGAAACGGCCGGTCATGATCAGACACGCGCCCCGTCGACGAACCTTCGAACTTGTTTTTCTCGACAAACGAAGCTTCGTAAGCAAAAATTGTGTTCTACATTTTCGACTCGGTTTTCGTCGAAGAATAATCCTGCGTAGTTCCCATCGCTCGGTTATTACGCCTCTGCACGTAAATGTGCAGAACTAAGCTCCGAAGACGGTTTTCCGAAACTTCTCGCGCTTCGGTGTACGGAAACACGGATCCCGATGAGTTCAAGACTAAAACTGAAAACCGTGTATTGTCTGCGAGACTAATAGAGCAGAACCGCCGCCATCGAGGTGTCGCATCAAGCAGCGATCGGGCGGTTTGGCGGGTTTCGAGGGTGGGATGTTGCGATCTGCCGCAGCAGCGTCGTTGGGAAACACGCCAGATAAATTAACGCGTCGAGAGGCGGACAGAAAGGGAGGCTCTCTCGAGTGGATGCTGCCGCGAACAATGTCGGAGTTCCGCGAATCCATACCACTGTACGCACGGCTCGGGTTTCCTTGTAATTACCTGTTTTGGTGGAGAACAAATTGAATCGCGCATTCGCCTTCGGGTGTATGTAAAGTTCCCTCGGGGGGATCATTCTGCCAGGAGCAGGGTAATGCAACAGCTTCGTCTCTATTGCTCTATTTCTCTCTCTCTCTCTCTCTCTCTCTCTCTCTCTCTCTCTCTCTCTGCTTTCCCGTATCCCGAGAGAACGTCTCTCCATTTCGAAGAAACGTTCATCGAGCTCCGGTTGAATAATTTTTATTCCCAAACGGCCCGGCGCACAGTGGGCGAAGTCCGGATGATGTAGACAAAATTCGATCAATCAGTGAATTCTGCAGTAAATTTTTAGAAAATTGGTATCACTAGGTTGTTTTGGTTGGTTCTAGGAAAAATTTTTCATCAAAATGATGAAATCTAAAATGGTCGATTCAATATGGCGGACCGAAAAATCAAAACTGAATGGATTCTTTTGAAAATTGATATATGTTATTGGGGATGCTGATTTTGAATTTGTATTCGAAATTATGGAATTCAAAATTGTTGATGCAACCTGGCGGAACCCGGAAAATGTGTACAAAAATCGATAATTCATTGAATACTGTATGAAAATATTTGAATATTGCTAGTTCAATGTTGTGTTTTTGGGGTCCCATATTTCGAATATCAAATTAAAATTGTAAAATTAACAGTGGTGAATCTAGTATGGAAGACATTTTATGAAGACAATATGTGTATATATATATATATATATATATATGTTGAACATTATCTTCAGATTAAATAGTGTTTGGATTTAGTTAAATTGCTATTTTAATTATATTTGAAAATTTATGCAATTATAAGCCTTTTCACCGCGACCAGGTACCAGTCTAAGAAGTGGTTTTTTTCGTTTTTTAATTTTTTCTTTTAAATTTTTATCTTTTCTTTTAATTTATATTAATGCGGGAATATTTAATTTTATGTTTTATGTAGTGAACACAATTTATTTTTAAATACATTTATTTGTTAATAACAGTTTGTTATTAACTTTAAAATGGTATTCACACATGAAATAAACTTAATTCAAGCTATTTTTTTACAACAGATTCATATAAATAGCCTTTCTTGATTCTGGGTATTCACACTTAACTGTCTGCATGAAAATACATACGGTATTATATTATTAATATCTTTTCAATAGGCAAAATTAGGCAAACAGTGTTTCTTTCATAACTTTAAGGATATTTTAAGAGAAAGATTTTAAAAACTTATTAAATTGCGCATCGGAAATTTACTTTTTTTTATTCAAAATCGCGTTAATACGCTGGTCAATTAATAAACTTGAAAATAATTATTAAACATATCTCAAGAAAATATTAAACATTTTTTATCGATACAATGTATAAAGAGCTATGTAAGCAAATTTTTTTATAATTTTACATGCAACTCTAGCTGTGTACGAGGAATTTGAACAGACAAAAATATTATTAAAGGGATGAGCCTTAACGACAATACTTAAATATAAATATCAACTTATACTTAATAACTTTTAACTCATTTTACATGTTTTTCATAAACTTTAAGGTATTGTTAAAGACGTAAAATAATTGATTTGGGTCATTTAAACAAAAGTTAAAAATCGATTTTTGGCCGCCTTCGCATCACTGTGCGGCGCAGCGTTACGAGATCGATCAATTATGCGATCGGGGCGCACGTTCAAGCGGGCCAAAAGGCTGCTCGATATTCAAAGCTCGCGCCTGTCCTTCTCAGCCACAATTCCAACTCGTCGTCGCTAAATAAAATAACCAACCCGCGAGAAACTCTCCTCGTCGTTGCTCCTTCAGTTTATTTGCAACCAGTGTTCCCTCCTTGAAACATATTTCAACGGCCGTACCGCCCTATCCTCCTCCGCAACGAGCTCCTAATTCTTCCTCTCCGGCACAGGTTTCGCGCGAAATACAGAAAACCGTCGAAAAAGCACCGTTTTCAACGTCAATTTGCGACCGCGTCCATCTCTTCTATTCCGGCGTCGCTCAACTTACCCCGGATCGAATAAATATTCCGCGGGGCTACGCTCTGACAACCGCTCTGCTTCGAATATCACCCTGCCTCCGCGATTCCCAGAAAATTTACCGTAGGTCCGACTCTACAATAAACGTGACCGCAATTCCGACCTTCGGTGCACAGCAGAGTGGCTGTGAAGTTCGAGAGACTGTGTTTTACGCGTGAGACTCACGGAGGCAGGCGAGTGGTGGGGACAGCGCGTCTGGGATTGGTCGCCCGGTTAGTGGTAGAGCGCAACTGGAGCCCCGGTGCGTGTGGTTATCGAGTTACCCTCGCTGTAATGGTTCTTCACCGAAATGTTCCGCTGTAGAGACACGGTTTGAATATGTTTCTTGTTTCAAGAATTTCAAAACGACGAAAATAATGTGATAACATCCTTAAAATCTTCCAGTTTTTCTTGTTACTCATCCATTTTTATAAACGAATAATATCTGTAGTTTAATAACTAGAAAAACAAACTTCTCGTCATCCGCAGTTTGAAGCGTAAAGGTCGGGTCATACACATCCGTCCGATATCGGACGCGTTTTTAGAGTGTTTATATATTTCCGTCCGAACTTTGAGGTAACTTGAAAAGCGTTCGAGATGTTGTAAAGGATAGATACCGATGGTTTACCTGAAAGAGTTGTGGAGCCTATAGAATGAATAATAATTTTTTAATAATTTTTTTTGTGCCACGCACAGCAGGGAGCCATCACACGATGGAGATACATGGCCTCCCAGACTTGAAGAAATTTTCGAACACTCTCATTTAAACCTGGGTAACAATATTCGGTCTGATCCGAACTTCGGACATGTATAACCCGACCTTAACACGTTCGGTACCACCATTTTGTCGCTGCCTATTCTGCGACTATCTTTCCTTGGAAAAGAGAATATAATATGACATAACCTATTGTTCTGGCACTTAGCAATATCGAGCGAACAAGTTCAGGAAGAGGGGATAACGATTATCTTATTTCGAAACAAGTCGCTTTATACAGGGTGTCCGGAATTTAAATGGCAAAACTTCAGGAGCGTATAGGGGGCCAAAAAACTAAGACAAAAAGTCTTTTAGAGATTTGCTCGTTTTTTGCTTCGTTTTGGAGAAAATCGCAAAAATTCAATATCTCATTGTCACTTGCTCTCTTGAGTTGTTGTATACACTTGTATTTGTGATTGTTTTGACATTGTTGGGTGAGTTGTGACAGTGAGATATGTAAACACTTGATGTTAGCCTTTACATTTTTTCGTTTGTTTACATTCTTGCTTGAAGCAGGAAGTTTATTCGGTGCCAATCAATTCAAGAGAGCAATTAACACTAGCTTTACGGAGTACTAAAATTGATTGTTTTACATTGCTTTATAAAAATAATAAAATTGTATTTACTTAGATCTTCAACGATTTTTATTGTAATATGTACACAAAAAAATAAATCTATTTAATAATTCCTCGCGAATGCCTCCTTACACTCTTAATAATCGTAAATTAAAAATGTTTGATTCCGTCATTTTGACGGGCCCCGTAAATCTAGTGTTAAGAGACCGAATTATAGATGCAGAGCACCAAATATCACCAGAACAATGTTTAGCTGCAATTTATCAAGTCAGTGCTAGATGTAATGCTTGCATTGCTGCAAGAGGGCAACATTTTGAACAATATCTAAATTAAACAGATGATAACGTAAATAAAATGAAAATAAATAAGTACTGTTTTGTTATATATATTTGTTTTGTTTCTTTTTTGCGATTTTCTCCAAAATATAGCAGAAACGAGCAAATCTCTAAAAGACTTTTCGTCATAGTTTTTTCGGTCCCCTACACGCTCCTGAAGTTTTGCCATTTAAATTCGGGACACCCTGTATATCGGAAAAAGACGGTAGTTATTTTCACGTGGCGTGATAGCAGTGTATCCTCCACTTTAAATCTTCTCGAAAACAACGGATTTCAGTCGTGAGTCTTGCTAAATAAATTTGCCATGGAAGCACAGGGCCGAAGAGGGTGAGACAGAGTAAGAAAGACTGAGATAGGGTTAGGGTCTGTCCGTCGGAGAGTCCTCCGTTGGAGGCCGGAGGGAGGTATAATAATTTATGAAGTCTTAAAGGATCCTTGTCCGTTGGAAGGAACGGGATTCACGGTATCCGAGTCGCAATTTCGAGGATGTCGATCGCACGTGACGTCTGTCGATGCTCGTGCATTCTTGATGCGCGTCTCTGTGGCTATGTTGGCAACACGTCCTGAGATCCCGCGTCACAAGAGCTGGCAGCTGATCGATAAACTTTTTTCCCGGTGTACGCAGGATATTATGCTAATCACTTTTTTCATATAGGCGCCCGACGCTGCTTGTGTATTCACGAGAAACGACGCGCGCCGGCTCTCCTACATCAGCGTCGGGACAGCATCGCCTCACTTTTCGTTCTTCGAGGCATCTCTTCTTCGAGGAGAGAGAGAGAGGAGAGAACGAGCTTCCTGGCCGTGCTGAATACAAAGGAAAACGGTCGAGAGAAATGGCGCGTGATGACGACGCGACGCGCTCGCGACAGAAAACTGGTGCGCGTCGAATCGATCGAGCGTGAACTCGTCGCCGAGTCGAGCCGGCGATAGATAGATCGGGTCGTCCTGATGATCGACGCGGGAAAAACACCGCATAGGCGGCGCGGCGGACGACGCTTAATTACTGGCCGCCGGGCTCGATTATCGTCGGCGACGATCCGTCGGACAAACGAGGCCGACCGTAATCGGTCGGCTGCGGTGCCAACGACACGTGACCCGCCTCGCGAAACGACGATGCGATCTTTGTGTTCCGTAGATTGCGTCGATGTACAGGATTGAGTTCCCCGTAGGACATGGTTGGGGCTGCGATGAAATCTGGGGCCAACAAGCCCCGCCTACTCTCGAGCAATTACTGGGAGAGAGGGTAGGGTGCAGTTTTTTGTCTGATCCACTGATATCTTTTCCTGTGAAATTTCATTATGGGTTATGCGTGGACATGGGTTACCTTGTCGGACAGTTCAAATCAAGGGGCCACGAAGCCACGCCTACTCGGAGAAATTTGTACAGAGGTAGTGAAGGGTTCAGTCTTTTATCTGATCCTCTGGTATCATTTATTTTGAAATGTCATTATGTATTATGTATGGACATGTGTTATCTTGTGGGACAGTGCTCTGGATGTATTGATGCTAAGTGCCACGAAGCCACGGCCATTCCGAACATTGTTATACAGAGGGGATGAGATAAGTTTCTCTCGCTTGTGTATGTTATTTAATTTGTAACGTCATTCTATAACAAGTATGTACAAGGATTGGTTCTTGGAGGACTGCTCAGTGTCTACTAGAATCAAGAACCATGAAACCACGTTCACTCAGAGCACTGTACAAAGAGAGAACAATCTCATCTTCTTACGTCTGTCTCGTCGACCGGAAACGTAACTCTGAAACAAGTATGCATGTTGATCATTCAGTACAGCATTGTTGAAACGATCCCGTCTGCACAGTGCGTGCTAGACACCGTGCAAGCTCTCTACATTTATTTCACCCCGTTCAACGAACCCGACAGCGTATCGAGAAGTATGTACTCAGCAGCTGGCTGTTATCGTCGAGTACAGTTTCCATGCAACCGTACATTCTGTAACGTTGTTGGTGCGCAGTCGACGTACAAGAGATGCGCCGGAATTCGGGTATTAACCGCGAGGTCTGCGGATTCATTCCTCCCCTGGGTGACCCGGCGAAAGATTAATTCCAACGTGACGGATTAAAAGCCTGCCCGATCCGAGCCTCGCTCGAGTCTTGTTAATAAGACATGGCGAGCGTGGAGCAGAGCAAAGCAAAGCAGGGCGGTGCAGGGCAGAGTAGGGCTGGGCAAAGCAGGGCAGAGCACGGCAGACCACGGCATAGCAGAGCAGAGCAAAGCTGGACAAAGCAGGGCAAAGTAGGGCAAAGCAGGGCAGAGCAGGACAAAGTAGGGCAAAGCAGGGCAGAGCAAGGAAAAGCTGGACAAAGCAGGGCAAAGTAGGGCTAAGCGGGGCTGTGCAGGGGAGAGTAGGACAAATCAGGGCAGAGCAAAGCAAAGCAGGGCAAAGTAGGATAGGGCAAAGCAGGGCAGAGCACGGCAAACCACGGCATAGCAGAGCAGGACAAAGTAGGGCAAAGCAGGGCAGAGCAGGGAAAAGTAGGACAAAGCAGGGCAGAGCAGGACAAAGTAGGGCAAAGCAGGGCAGACCAGGTCAAAGCTGGGCAAAGCAGGGCTGTGCAGGGGAGAGTAGGACAAAGCAGGGCAGAGCACCGCATAGCAGAGCAGAGCAGGGCAAACCAGGGCGGTGCAGAGCAGAGTAAGGCAAAGAAGGGCAGAGCTCGGCATAGCAGAGCAGGGCAGACAATGGCATAGCAGAGCAGGGCAAAGCAGGGAAACGCAGTGCAAAGCAGGGTAGAGTACGGCGGAGTACGGCGGAGTACGGCGGAGCAGGGCAGAGCACGGCAGAGCAGAGCAGGGCAGAGCGGAGTGCCGGGACAGCGCGGAGCGATCGGGAAGGTCCTGGAACGGTGCGGGAGAGTTCGAGGCAGCTCGCAGCTGGTCATTGAACCCCCGACGATCCCACCCGCTCGCTCAGGACACCGACGCACCAACCACAAACCGTTCCAGACGCCGTCCAACGTATCGAGAACACTACGCACAGCGCGGCGCCAGACACCGTGATCCATCCACGCGTCCCACTATTCCCCTCGAAGGAGGAACAAGCCTTTCCAACGGGTAATTACGATCCTCGCGCCACCGGAAACCGGAAACGACGCGCACACTCGTGTGGAATCGTGCCACTCCTTCACCGGTAACAATATCGTTTTCAATCGGAACCCGATTTTCACCGACTCGAACGGATACCGGTAACGATACCGCCCCTAATTTCATCACTTAGATCGCGGGTTAACGATTGGACGGATAATCGCCATTGGAAACCTATACAGTATGTGCCGTTCCCGTAAACGCGGCGCCGCTGCACCAGTGGCCTCCAGTCACGCGAATCAAAAATGCGAAGCGACGATGCGATTTACCGCCCATTCTCGGGTTTCGTTAAACTGCTGATCGGTTCACCCTCGGTTTCCGAACAATTCAATTTTCACTAATTTTCTCTGGTTTGACCGTGAAAGCTGTTGGGATAACGCTTACGTAAAATCATTCCACAGACTCTCCCCTAATCGTCTATATTTTCTAATAGCACTTGCTCTTGCTCCGTTGAAGTCGAGAATCACTAAACTACACCCTCTCGGAGCATCGTAGCCAACCCCCCCCCCCCCCCCATCCTATCGTCTTACGACTTTCTCTACGACCTTACTTAACCTAGAACGTCATTCTAGAATTAGAATCAGATTGTTCAATGCAGCACTATTAAAATTGAGAGCCACCAACCCACTCCTACTCAGAGTACTCAGAGTGGGCGAAGAGTGAAATTTTCTATCTGCTTCTCTGATGTCATTTGCTTTGTAAGATCACTCTAGATTAAAGCATTAACTTTTGCCTTTCAAAGTATTAATCCTTTGCACTCGAAGCAATTTTAATTCCAAAGTAAAGACACATATTTCAACCTAGAACATTTTCATTTGATATAACCTTCTTTATATTATGCACATGAAATTAAACCTGTTTTTTCATACAACACTTGAATGGTTAGCAATTTATAGAATACAGACGAATTTAATAATACAAAAACTATTTTGAATAATAATACGGCAATTTTGAGTGGTGCCTCCGAGTCACCATTCGAATACAAAGGATTAATCTGGCTCTATTGGAGTTGCGAGCCACAAAGCCACGCCTACTCTAGAACCACGCCTACTCTAGGATCACGCCTACTCTAGAACCACGCCTACTCTAGGATCACGCCTACTCTAGGATGACGTCTACTCTAGGACCACGCCTACTCTAGGATCGCGCCTACTCTAGGACCACGCCTACTCTAGAACCGCGCCTACTCTAGGATCACGCCTACTCTAGGACCACGCCTACTCTAGAACCACGCCTACTCTAGGATCACGCCTACTCTAGAACCACGCGTACTCTAGAACCACGCCTACTCTAGGACCACGCCTACTCTAGGATCACGCCTTCTCTAGGACCATGCCTACTCTAGGATCACGCCTACTCTAGAACCACGCCTACTCTAGGATCACGCCTACTCTAGGACCACGCCTACTTGCGACACACACATAGCCTTCCCAATGTTTTCAATGCTTCACATTTCACCCGCTTTGGCGCACCACTGTGGCTAGAACAAACTGAATCACCGCACCGGTGCTAATTGTCGAGCCACCCCAGTTGATAGCGTTGTCCATGTTCGCGGGCAGGAATGATCGCGGGGTTGGTAGAGGGTCTACAAACCGAAAACAAGATCATATTGGGTTTCTGTTTGCCGACTGATTCCCGTCATAGGGTTCGCGATCGGTTTCAAGATCACGTGCGTCGAATTAAAATCGAATAACCAGCCAACAACCTGGTGAAAGCACGCACGAACTGCATTCACGACCACGTTCTCTCCCTATTCACCGTGCATTGTTTCATTTTTAACAACGCCACGTACGAAAACGTTCCCGTCCCGAACTCTCGCGTACACTATATCTCATTCACGCTACATATTTCATGCCGTCGTTTTGTGCGTACTTTTATCATGTTTGTGTTCCCCGAATCCGCCACCCCTGCGGTGTGCTATCTTCCGTGGGTCACGTTGTATGCAACAGACACCAGAAGAATTCATCGCTGGTATAGACCTGGTCCGAAGATTAAGGGAATCCTCCTGGGAGTTCGTTCTCTGTTGACTCGCAGTTAATCGGGTGGTCCTTTCAATCACTAAACTGCGGATTTTATGCATTTATGACTAATCGAGCAGTTGTAATATAAAATAGTAAAAACGTTAGAAAAATTGAAAAATATTTTTACATCATTTTCAACTTCTTAAACATATTAGGAAAAGGTTTAGTTTGCAGAAAGATCCGCTGTCTATTAATTACGCGGTGCGCGCGCGGTGAATCGTGGACGAGGGAACAATTCTCTTCTTTATTTCCATCCCGTAAACAACGGGGACTCTGTAACAACAGCCGTGATGGTGGCACGAGGGTGGCATTCTAAAGTCATCCCGTAACCCTGGGATGCGCCAACCCCAGGTTACAGCTTTGGGTTTCTTATTCTGCAATTATTGAAATGATTAACCCCTTGCACTATGATTTATTTTACGGTTACAGTGATTAGAACTTGATTGTCGTCCATCATTTCTTAGAACAAAAAGAAAATCTAAATTTATTATATGCTTGTATATTCCCCGATGGCTATATATCGACAGCAAAAAAATAAAATTTTATTTCGCTACAAAGGAAATGAATAATTTACATGTTTAATAGATGTTGTTCGAAATTCTTATCACGAGTCTGACTCGTTATTATAGTGCAAGGGGTTAAGGGTAGTTTCGCCGGAATGAGCAAATCAATTTCTTTATTTAGGAACTGTGATAAAAATCGAAAGACTGTATGAATCCAACCCCTTGCACTATCACGTCGTTATTGTGTTTTATAGAACCTTCAATTAATTTCTAATTGTCCAATGTTTAACTGTTCCGAATTTCCAGTAAAATCATCTTAAACAGATTGGATTTTATATGAGGAAAATGGAAAGGATCATATGCAACGATAATATTCCAGATAAAATGAAATGTCCAATTGTGGAATCAAAATAGTTTTGTCGGAATGATCAAATCAATTTGTTTATTCCGGAACCGTGATAAAAATCGAACGGAGACTGTATGAATCCAACCCCTTGCACTATCAGATCGTTATTGTGTTTTATAGAACCTTTAATTAATTTCTTATTGTCCAATGTTTAACTGTTCCGACTTTCCAGTAAGATCATCTTAAACAGATTGGATTTTATATGAGGAAAATGAAAAAGATCATATGCAACGATAATATTCCAGATAAAATGAAATGTCCAATTCTGAAGTCAAACTAGCTTCGAATGCGAAGGGTTAAAAGTGAAATTACACGGCTAAATTAAAATCGACGAAATATCCAATTGTGGAGTCAAACTAGTTTTGAATGCAATGGGTGAAAACTGAAATTACACGTCTAAATTAAAATCGACGATAGGACCTTAAAGATCATTTTCGTCGCTCAAAAGGATCTCTAATGAATAGACTGCGGGACCTTTATGCAAATTCTTCAACGAATTTTTTTATAAAAATCTGAAGCAGAGGAAACTGTCTCGCATCGACTAGAATATTCCTTGCGGTGAAAAAACAAAATAAGAACACAATTAACCATATGCTGGTCATTTTCCATTTCACAAACTTGCACGTGCCATAAATGCAATAAGTTCCAGCAGTCTGAATAATAAACCTGCAACCAGTAATTTCCATAAATGTTGATTTTATATTAAAATATTTAGTATATTATTAAATTATTATTATTCTTTATTTTTTCTTTCAGAAATTTATTAAATATATATATATTAATAAATTTATTAGATATTATTAAATAATAGTAATATATATATTTCTTAATCAAAAGGCTTCGCAAAATTTGCATTCTATAATCGAACATTTCAAATGCAAGAACTTGATAAAAGTGAAGCTGCTCCTGCGTTGGACCGGAAACAGTTAAACGGCTCGTGTATCGACGGTTAATTTCGCCGAAGCGTTACAACGTTTCCATAGAACACTTCGTCACTGTAAAAGGCAATTCGAGGAACGCCGTGCTCGGGGATGCGAGGCTCGTGATCCGGGGTCATTCCTTTCTCCCGTAGACCACCCTGCTATCCCCGGAACGTGGAGCAGCGTGTCAACGGCGTGGGTGGTCGTCGGGAAGTCTAACACGTCGTTGACGGAGACCACTACAGCGTCAACTGGCCCGTGACAGAAACTTGGCCACCACGGTTTCGTCGAAGCAAAGACGAAGCATAGAGCGAAACAGAGCGCGAAGCAGAACGGAGCGGCCTGGCCACCAACATTGATTTCGCATTATTTGGCGCAACAGAGACGAACCTTTGTATTACGATTATTATCAGGAAAAAGGGGGTGGTTCAGAGGAGAGAAACAGCCGGGTGAACGAGCAAACTAAACAGAGAGGAAGAGAGACAAACGTGGCAGTAGTAGTAGGTGGCTGATGAGGAGGATGAAGAGAAGGAGGTAGGTGGGAGGAGCGACCCTGTCGGAGGAGGTTGTCGGGGCAGCTGGTAGTCGCCGGTCGGCCGGATGGTCGGGGCTTGCAAATACGAGGAAATAGCAGCGGCGAATATTCGGTAGTCGCGCGGCGTACGTCCACGGAAGCGGCCGCAAATTCGCTGCGCGTCGCGAAATTCCCGCGCGGTACTTTTCATTGTGATCGTCGCGTTCCTCTTCGTAGTAATCGTAACGTTTCAAACCTCTGATCCGTCCACTAAAGTCGGCTAAGAACTCCGCGAGTTTCTGTTTGTCATCTTCTTCAGCATCTTCGTCGTGATTTTAATCGGTTCTATGTTTTTCCTCTTGTCGAGATTCGGCCAGAGAAATCGTACTAATTTCCACACGTGCCTCACCATCATCCTCTTCCGGTTCCTCTTTATCGTGGTCGTTGTAGTACATTCTCGATCTTCTATCTTATCCCTTGAAATCTATCCAGAGAAAAGGTCACCTATCTCCACGAGTTACTCTACAGCGTGTTCTTAATTCGTTCTTTTCGTCGTTCTCTTCAGTGTCCTCTTCATGATTGTCTTCATCGTGGTCGCCACTGTTCACTAGATTCTTTGTATTCGTCCTGAGCTCCAACAAAAAAAAAACAACAACAAAAAAGCAGCTGCAATATCCACTTGTCCGTCTTCATCATCTTCTTCATCGCCATCGTCATCGTTCGCTTGGTTATGTATGCGGGATCCTTTGACCCTTCGTTGTACGTGGACGGAGGCCGATGACTCGCTCGCCGTCGCGTCATCTGCTACATAGTCATTCAATTTGCGCCGCCAGTAGCTTAGCCTGGTCCTGAATATTCCAAAATCTGAGCTTGAATATGCACCCTGTATACATAGGCTCCTCTGTGGCTACTTTATAAAAGAACCGCCGCTGTGTAATTAACCCTGGAACTGCCAAAAGTTGAGTCCCGAATGAAAATTGTTGGAAATGAAATAAATCCACAACAGTGTTCCCACGTATTCTGTATTTAATGTATAATTTATAATGTAATAAAACTGCGAATATAGTTCGACTGTATAACCGTACGTGAAAAGACTACTACTTTGCAAGATGCACTCAGGCTAGCTGCTATGACGGGACTGAAGACTGTCCTAACTTTACGCCTGGGCCATTCTGTCTCTGGGAAAAACCTCCCCTTAAGCCTACGCACTTATGTTAGGACGCATGGTATCGTTATATTCTAACAAAAATGTTCAGTGTCCTCTTCATGATTATCTTCATCGTCGTCGCCACTGTTAACTAGATTCGTTTATCTTGTCTTCCTCCTGAGCTCCAACCAAAAAAAAAAAAAACAAAAAAGCAGCTGCGGTATCCACTTGTCCGTCTTCATCATCTTCTTCATCGCCATCATCATCATCCTCCTCATCGTCATCGTTCGCTTGGTTTTGTATGCGGGATCCTTTGACCCTTGGTTCTACGTGGAGGGAGGCCGATTACTCGCTCGCCGTCGCGTCATCTGCTATATAGTCATTCAATTTGCGCCGCCAGTAGCTTAGCCTGGTCGTGAATATTCCAAAATCTGAGCTTGAATATGCACCGGGTATACATAAGCTCCTCTGTAGCTACTTTATAAAAGAAACGCCGCTGTGTAATTAACCCTGGAACTGCCAAAAGTTGAGTCCTGAATCAGAATGCTCAGTGTCCTCTTCATGATTGTCTTCATCGTGGTCACCACTGTTCACTAGATTCGTTTATCTTGCCCTCTTCCTGAGCTCCAACCAAAAAAAAAACAAACAAAACAGCTGCGATATCCACCTGTCCGTCTTCATCATCTTCTGCATCGCCATCATCATCCTCCTCATCCACGATCGTCATCGTTCGCTCGGTTTTGTATGCGGGATCCTTTGACCCTTGGTTCTACGTGGAGGGAGGCCGATTAGTCACTCGCCGTCGCGTCATCTGCTATATAGTCAATCAATTTGCGCCGCCAGTAGCTTAGCCTGGTCCTGAATATTCCAAAATCTGAGCTTGAATATGCACCGGGTATACATAAGCTCCTCTGTAGCTACTTTATAAAAGAAACGCCGCTGTGTAATTAACCCTGGAACTGCCAAAAGTTGAGTCCCGAATCAAAATGTTCAGTGTCCTCTTCATAATTGTCTTCATCGTGGTCGCCACTGTTAACAAGATTCGTCTATCTTGTTCACCTCCTGAGCTCCAACCAAAAAAAAAAAAAAAACGAAAAAGCAGCTGCGATATCCACTTGTCCGTCTCCATCATGTTCTGCATCGCCATCATCATCCTTCTCATCGCGATCGTCATCTTTCGCTCGGTTTTGTATGCGGGATCCTTTGACCCTCGGTTCTACGTGGAGGGAGACCGATGACTCGTTCGCTGTCGCGTCATTATTCAATTTGCGCCGCCAGTAGCTTAGCCTGGTCCTGAATATTCCAAAATCTGAGCTTGAATATGCACCGTGTATACATATTCTCCTCTGTGGCTACTTTATAAAATAACCGTCGCTGTGTAATTAACCCTGGAACTGCCAAAAGTGGAGTCCCGAATCAAAATGTTCAATGTCCTCTTCATGATTGTCTTCATCGTGGTCGCCACTGTTAACTAGATTCGTCTATCTTGTCTTCCTCCTGAGCTCCAACCAAAAAAAAAACAGCTGCGATATCCACTTGTCCGTCTTGATCATCTTCTTCATCGGCATCACCATCCTCCTCATCGTCATCGTTCGCTCGGTTTTCCGTTTCATTTCCCATACCCGCCCACGGAAGCATCCACAAGAATTTCACGCATTTCTCTTCATCATCCTCTTCATCATCCTCTTCACGATCTCTATCACGATCGGTGTTGCTCGCTCTCAGTCCTCGGTTTTCCTTCCGAGATTCGCCGATAGAGAAATCGCCACGATTTCCGCGCGTGTCCCTCCGTGGTCTTCTCGTCTCCGTTTCATTGCCGTGGCCCGGGAATTAGCTGCGATTTCTACGTGTTCTTCTTCATCGTCCACGACCTCCACGCCGTTGTTCTGCCAGCTGTATCCCCTGGAGTTGCCCGAGGGCAAGAAACGATCGCGACACGAGTTCCGGGAGTGGAGGAAACGCGTGCGCGCGCGCGCGCATCGGTCTGGAAGCAATGTTTTAACGTGGATGCGGACTTCTGACTGCGGGAAACGATTCAACACCCGGTTCCGCGGTCGACTACGGGCCGGCAGTAAAACCCGGCGAACCTCGGGATATATCGCTCGTTAACTTTCTACGAAATCGACGCCGTTTCCTCGGGACTCACCTCCACCCTAAATGAAATCGTACGTGATTCTCAGACCGGCGATAAGTCAGCGGTCTCGGACCCGCTTCAGGATGCTGGCGGACGTGAAATATTCCGAGGGCTGATCGTTCGATTAGATTCCCCTCGCAAAACGTATCACGTTGTAACGACTGCATAAAGCTGCCGTCGGGCTGGGCTGCACTCGCTTCTGTATCGTATCGCTCTCTCTTTCTCTCTTTCTCTCTCTCTATCTCTCCATCTCTTTTTTCTCCCCTTTCTCCCCCACTCTCCGTCCACATGAAAAATGACTCGCCGATCCGCAGCCGCCCGCTCGATTGAAACGAAGATGTCCGTTCGCGGTGGAAATACGAACCACCCTCGATATTCCGCGGGTCCCACCCCCGCCATTCCACCCGACCACCCCTGCGCCACTGTTACCATTTTTATGGCCGGCCATGACACGTTATTTCATGGCCCGATGAAATGGCGAGGAACGACACCCGCCCAACAAATCCCTCGACGGCTAACCACTGTTTATTCCGACGCCCCGGTGACAACGGAATTTAGGGTCGCGCGTTGTGATCCGCGGATCCGAGGAATTGGGAAACGTCGAGTAAGTGCGGTTCTTGGCGACACTGTATTCGATGCAGTTTTACGAGGATTTTTGCCGATACATATCCAAAAACAAAAGGAAAAAGCAATAAAACTATTCGCCGAATTCAGACAATAAAACGAGACAAAGCTGAACAAATGCAAACGCATGCAGTACGACGTCAAAGCTTCTCGTAGAAGACTGAACTAATTGTAGCGCAATATACAGGCTGTCGCAAAAATAATGAAAATCCTTAAAATGGGCGGTTCTTGAGGTTATTTAACCCCTTGCCGTACTATTTTCCTTGCGGTTAGAGTGATTATGTTGTAATCTGGTTGAAGAATAACTCAGTGGAGACTGCCGGAACACGAGAGAGAAGCGGATCGCGGTAAAACTGCGCACGAGGACTACCTATTAATTGCTCATAATTATGTCAGATGTCGCGATTAACATCTCCGTTCTAACAGATTAGAATGTCTTTGTCTCCAAAAATGTCGCAAAAGAGAAAAGAACATTTATATCGAAGGGATATATGATTGGAAAATCACAATGTGTTCTTTACACAAGTACTTTTTTATTTCCTTCTCAGAAGACGAAGTGTCTTGTCTGAGAGTCGAGGTACAAGTCTTCTTTTTTTCTTATCGGCTAAGGCCCTTTCCGAATTAGCCGACAGGTGGCTTAAACGAAACAACGCGCTTCTTACACGCAGATCCACGCCCCCCTCTTTCGCAAACGTTTTTCTGAAAATTTTTCGCGAAACGTAGTGTTGGCGTGAAAACTGGCATTGTAGCGGGATTTTTCCAGGAGCCAGCGTCGGGAAGCTTCGCGGGCCCATCGGCCGGACCGACCGCGCGGCCCTAGTGCCGAGGCCCCTCGGAGACCCGAGGTTTATGACACCCGCGGGCGCTATTGAGACTGTCGAAACGAAAATTCTAAAACACAATCTTTACTGGGCAGATGGCCGAAAATATGAAAAGACAGTTTCCTCATAAATAGCTTTACTAGCGCGCGTGCCCCAAACTTCGCTAAGCATTTGCACGCCAAATGTTTTATTGGCGGTACCGTTAGCCGCTAAAATATTTTTTGTATGGCTACATTTCCTTCAATGCTTAAATATTGATGACAAAAGAATAAAATTTTATTTCGTCTCAGAAGGAAAGTGCACACTTCACATTTGTTAAACTTTCTTTAAAATCTACATCACGAGTCTGACTCGTTACAGTACGGCAAGGGGTTAAAGTAACTTTTGCCTTTACCAAAATGGTCGCTACGGTTTTGTTAACACATTCTCTGCCGGCGATTATTCCATCATTTTTGGAAGTCGATGGCTCAGAGCTGAGCCTATGACTCAAGACTGAGAATTTTCGCATAGATGCTTCAACAGTGACAGAAACTTCAATCATAAATCAACAACACACCCTCAACAATGTAATCAAATCATTTCGTTTGGGATTATTGTGTAAAAGATGATTTTTAAGCTTTCTATTTGCTACAATACAATTATTGAAAAGCCTATTGATAGGCTTCCAGTAGATAAAGTGTTAAGGAGTTATTTAGGATAAACACAGACCAATCAGATCGCGGCTACAGCAGACAGATCGTCGTTTCACAGTTTTTCGTTAATAACTTCTCAACAAAGCCGAGGTGGAAATTTTCGTTATAGAGAAAGTTACTTTTTAATAACCTCAGGAACCGACAATTTCATTGATTTTCACTATTTTTGCGACAGCCTGTATAATGCGCTACTAATGGTTCAGTATTTTACGAGAAGCTTCGACGTCGTACTGCATGCGTTTGCATTTGTTCAGCTTTGTCTCGTTTTATTGCCTGAACTCGGCGAACAGTTTCATTGTTTTTTTTTTCTTTTATCAGTTTCAAGGATTTTCACTATTTTTGGAACAGCCTGTATAATACAGAGTATCGATGCTTTCAAGGAACACGGCGTATTTTGCATTTCAACCATACGTTACCATCCAAAACCGCGGCGCCGGTCTCCATTAACAAAAGAGCCGGACACAATGCCGAAATGATCCGGGGCCGGTTGTTCAGCATAACCAGACGGCGGGTTAAGTCGTACTCCCACTCCGCGGAGTTTCGTTGTATAGCTCGAAAATAACATTATTCACTGCCATTAATCACAAAGCTCGATCGTATACTTTTGTCCGGCTGTGTACAAGTGTACACGTTTGTATGCGGGATCCTTTGACCCTTAGTTCTACGTGGAGGGAGGCCGATGACTCGCTCGCCGTCGCGTCATCATTCAGTAGCTTAGCCTGGTCCTGAATTATCCAAAATTTGAGCTTGAATATTCACCGTATACATATACGCTCCTGTGTGGCTACTTTATAAAAGAAACGCTGCTGTGTAATTAACCCTGGAACTGCCAAAAGTTGAGTCCCGAATCAAAATGTTTGAAAATTCTCGTCCACGTTTCGGAAAATTTTATCTAATAGGATACGAATATCAAAATTGAAATTGTGGTAATTGAGTATTAATTTTGGAGACACAACAAACAATAAATAATTCTGCAAAATGTCTTGCATCGAAAGAAATAATATTTTTTCACTATTTTTTGTCCAATTGGTGCAAGGAGTTCACTCTTCTGTCTTTCACTTAACCAAGCCAGAGGCTCAGTCTCTATTTCCAATAAAATTCGGTAAACAAAATTAACAAAATGGAAAAGAGTAATTTGTTAGCATTTTCGGAGGCATAAATAGCAATAAATAATTTTATAAAGTGCCATGCAACAAGGGAAGCGTTTCAGCACCATTTTTTATCCAGAGGGTTCAAAGATGTCCATTTTCAGTCTTTCACATTACTCAGTCTATATTTCCAATAAAATTCGATAAACAAAATTAACAAAATTGAAAAGAGTAATTTGTTAGCATTTTCGGAGGCATAAATAGCAATAAATAATTTTATAAAGTGCCATGCAACAAGGGAAACGTTTCAGCACCATTTTTTATCCAGAGAGTTCGAAGATGTCTATTTTCAGTCTTTCACATTACTCAGTTTATATTTCGAATAAAATTCGATAAACAAAATTAACAAAATTGAAAAGAGTAATTTGTTAGCATTTTCGGAGGCATAAATAGCAATAAATAATTTTATAAAGTGCCATGCAACAAAGGAAACGTTTCAGCACCATTTTTTATCCAGAGAGTTCGAAGATGTCTATTTTCAGTCTTTCACATTACTCAGTTTATATTTCGAATAAAATTCGATAAACAAAATTAACAAAATTGAAAAGAGTAATTTGTTAGCATTTTCGGAGGCATAAATAGCAATAAATAATTTTATAAAGTGCCATGCAACAAAGGAAACGTTTCAGCACCATTTTTTATCCAGAGAGTTCGAAGATGTCCATTTTCAGTCTTTCACATTACTCAGGCTCTATTTCCAATAAAATTCGATAAACAAAAATTAACAGAATTAAAAAGAGTAATTTGTTATCATTCTTGAAGGCATAACCAGCAATAAATAATTTTATAAAATGTCTTGCAACGGGGAAAACAGCATTTTATCGTCATTTTTTGTCTCGAAAGAGGTCTCCCGGCAGTCTTTCACGTAAGCGACCTCGAGACTCAATGCTTCGAGGTTTAAACCAGCAAAAACGAGCTTGAAAAATTCAGTCCTGTTCTCTGAAACACTGTCGAACTTGTTGGATCGGTGTGCTTTTAGCTACGAAGCTTACAGTTCCGAAGTTTCGGTCTCGGTTCCCGCGAGAATGAGCATCCTCTCGTTTCCGGAAGCGGTTCTGTTCGTCCGCGGGTCTAAGAACCGATACAGAGTCACCTCTGTGTTTCGTAATCTTATCGCTACGAGGTTCCAGCGTGTGCACAATTTGCCACGACCCCTTCCTCTCCCCCACCCCCGAGTCTCTATTTACACCTGCTTGGACCCGCTCGCTATATGTGTAACGAACACGGCCCGCCTACAATTGGAATTGACGTCACGTCCGTGGCTCGTATTCTTTTTGCGACTTTGGACAACTGGGACCCGTATAGACCATCCTCTCTTTCCCTTCCTCTCGTTCTGGTCCCGCGATTTTTACGGTTTTTATGAAAAATTCACTGCATCGCAAGGGCATCGATTCAGAGAAAGCTGGAAGCGGGTCGCTCCGTGACGAATTTATATAAAATTATGAACAATGTGCTTGATTTTTTACTTTGGAAACTCTACACTGTACTTCACTTTACATTTAGAAGAATATTTATCTGTTGGGTTAGATCAGTGCGGAAGTTCGTGATCGATTAAAACTAAACCTATCACGGTGAAATGACCGGTTTTATATTTTGCAATGATTGAAATTGTAAAAATTCGTTTATGTAAAATAATGGAATAAATTTCCTTGTTGAAGCATCTACTATATTGGAAATTACGGACAATCTGAATAAATCTAGGGTTGCCATTTTTATTATTTTACCCTTAGCGGACGGGAATTATTTTTAGCATACTTTTTGATCGTTCGAATATATTTTTCTTGTGAAAACAAATGGTGTACTGATGAGTTAAGTATATTGATTAAATGAAAGAAAACCTGTTGTGTTCAGTACAAATTTGAATGATACATTTTGAGAGTAATAATTTCTTTAAAAATTATTCGCTGTCGTAGAACGGTTAAGAAGCTTGGGTGACTGTCAGCAGACACGCGTACGCAAAGGGTTAATGCTCGGTAGATTTACTGTTAAAATACAAGGAATTGTTTCTGCACTGACCTAATACATTTAAATCTCTGCAAAATTTCTTTATGATTCTACTATGATTTTATATACAGCGGCTCCAGGAAGTATTTGAACCCTAAATTTTTCAAGCACTGTTGTCCCTTTCGAGACACCACTCAAAATCATTATGATTCTGTGACACAATGAATTGAAAGGATCTTGGATTAACCAAGGAAACAAAACTGTAAAAACCTACTGAACAGCATCAGTATACAGGAACAACAAATTACCTCATTTTCCAAATTACTAGATATATTTTTGCAACACAATTTCGTCGAAATTCGCCGCAGCGGTTGACTGTATCAGAGGTTCCCTGCACCCCTATCACAATCGATCGACGCCATTCAGACCCTCGGTGCACCGAGTGCTTCGATTTTTCCAATTCTACCAAAGCGGTTTAAAATTTCAGGCGAATTTCAACTCGCTGATATTCGCGTATACCTTCGCCTACTTCCTGGATGGTTCTGCATAAACGCTGACCACGTGAACGTCTACGATTATTCAGCTACGCGCGTTATTAAATACCAAAGGAATCCAGGTCTCTATATTTTTCTCTCTCTTTCTGGACTCTCTTTCTGGCCGCTCACTTCCTGTCTCGCCTTGTGGATTCTTTCTGCCTCTCTCTTCCTGGACTATCTGCTTCTTTCTCTCTTTCTGTACTCTTTCTACCCCTCTCTTTTCCTAGACTCTCTCTCTCTTCCTCCCTCTCTTCGTGGACCCTTCCTTCCTCTGTATTTTTCTGGACTCTTTCTTCCCCTCTATTTTTCTGGAACTTCTCCGCCTCTCCCTCTTTCTTGTACCTTTCTCTTTTTCTGTACTCTTTTTTTCCTTTCTCTTTTCCTAGACCCTCTCTTCCTCTCTATCTTCGTGGACTCTTTCTTCCTCTGCATTTTTCTGGACTGAATTGGGCTGTGAAAGTCCCCTCTATTTTTCTGGAACTTTTCCTCCCCTCCCTCTTTCTGTACTCTTTTTTTCCTTTCTCTTTTCCTAGACCCTCTCTTCCTCTCTCTCTCTTCGTGGACTCTTTCTTCCTCTGCATTTTTCTGGACTTTTTCTTCCCCTCTATTTTTCTGGAATTTTTCCTCCTTTCCCTCTCTTTCTTGTATATTTCTCTCTTTCTGTACTCTTTTTTCCTTTCTCTTCTCCTAGACTCTCTTCCTCTCTCTCTCTTCATGGACTCTTCCTCTGTATTTTTCTGGACTCTTTCTTCCCCTCTATTTTTCTGGACTCTTTCGTCCCCTCTATTTTTCGGGACTCTTTCTTCCCCTCTATTTTTCTGAAACTTTTCTTCCTCTCCCTCTCTTTCTTGTATCTTTCTCTCTTTCTCTACTCTTTTTTCCTTTCTCTTCTCCTAGACTCTCTTCCTTTCTCTCTCTCTCTCTTCATGGACTCTTCCTCTATATTTTTCTGGACTTTTTCTTCTCTTCTATTTTTCTGGAACTTTTCCTCCTCTCCCTGTCTTTCTTGTATCTTGCTCTCTTTCTCTTCCTGGTCCCTTTGTTCCTCTCTCTCTTTCTGGACTCTTCCTTCTTCGTTCTGTACTCCCCTCTTTCTGGTCTCACTCTTCCTAGGTCTCAATTTTCCTGTTTCTCTCTCTCCCTAACACTCTATTACCGTTTCCTCCATTTTTCTTCCTCCGTCTCTCCAGTCTGTGTGCAGTTGGTAGTTGGCGGTAGACAGCCGCGAGTAGTCGGTCACCAAGATATTCTTGTCTCGTGGCGCCTTTCACCCTCGATGATCTCAGCGAATAGCGCAGCGTTCCAGGAGAACGTGTCTCATCGGCGAGCAAGCCACTCAGCGGAGCGGAGCCCACAAAGGAGAACGAAATTCCGCGAGAGCAAAGTCGCGCAGTCGCGACCACCCACGCCGTCGCGACCACCCGCGCCGTCCCCGGCGTCCCCCAGTTTTCTTTGGCTCTCTTTGTCAATGCGAAATGTCTTCTCTGCCGGCAGCGGATCACTTTGTTTCGTCGTACGCCGACCGAATATCTATCCAAACTCCAACTTCCACGGCAATGTCGCGCGAAACTCAACGGCTGCGTCCCGACCGGTTACCTGTCCTCACGAATTGTACACTCCATTTTCTTCGAACTCCTCCTTTCGATAGCTGCCTTGAATTTTTAGCTGCGAAAAGTAAGCTTTGTTTGGTAACAACGAGTTTCTCGAGATTTTTCGGTCCATTTCTGTTTCTCTAATTCTATCATTGGTAATTCTTTCGATGATGGCTACCGTTCATTCGAATCCGAATTAATTTTTGCTTGTACGTTAGTCTAACGATTTAACAATTTCAGTGTTGTCAACCTCGATGGTCCAGTAAAATCTGTTAGACTTTATTAAAGTACAGTAATCTACGATGTAAGTCCAACGGAACATTGCGATCTATGTCCCTTCGTCTACTCCTTCCACTGCGGGGTATCCCCGGAGGGGCCAAGAAGCTCGAGCTGCCTCGGTCGCCGAGCAGTGTAAACATGCCGCGTAATTTGATCTTGGGTCGGGTATATCGGTGCGAATCATTACTAATCCAATTACAAAACTTATTTATTTTTCATTATTTTTTTATGGAACTTTCACCTACTTATTTCTGGCATTTTTCTGATTAAAATGACACTAAACATTAAATACTTTCAACTGTATTTAGTAAAAGAAATAATCAGATATCCTCGGCAGCTTAGGTCTGTTTCTTTATTATTTCTATAAAAATGTTTTCCTTGTTCATAAGCGAGTCCAGGCAACAGCTTAGCACTAGAATTGCCGAGCCCTAGATAATATTTATATTCTTTTATAATAATAACAGAATTAAATTTATTCGTAAACGTACATAACCTGTACTTGAGTAAAGAAGTCTAATACTAAAAAATTCTTCGCGAAAATATTTCTACAATTTCACCAACTGTAAAAGAAACAATTAGATATATCCGTCATTTCGACGAACTAGGTAGTTCTGATGTTAGTTAAGGTTGAACGAAACGTTTAATATCGAAGTCTGCTGCAAATATGAGCGTTCAATCGTTAGAACATCCGTTTTACGTTTCCCGGTGACATTTATTCGACGCGACAGTTGACTACCCGCTGCGGAGTTGTTGAAACCCGCGGGCAGGAAACAGAGTACAGCTTCTCGATGACACGGAGCCGGTACACGGCGAACGGGTTGATAGGAAATTCCACCCTTAGTCAATTTTCTGGTTGTCCGTCGTCCCGTGTGGTCGCGATCGTGCCCGGTAACGAAGGAATTACGGCAAACTCGATTGCGGGTACGCTCCCGTTAATTCAGGGTGCGGCTCCTCGCTGTCCATTTATAATATTCTGGTCAGAGGGCGACAGAAACGACCATGTGACCCTGTTTCACAG
Source organism: Sphecodes monilicornis (assembly GCA_913789915.3). Lineage (NCBI taxonomy): Eukaryota > Metazoa > Arthropoda > Insecta > Hymenoptera > Halictidae > Sphecodes > Sphecodes monilicornis. The sequence continues at coordinate 22,957,618 of OU565291.1, forward strand.
CTCCGCTTCAAACTCAACCCTTTCCGTAGGAATTTCCTTGAATATCTGCCACAGGAATGTGCCAATAACCGAGAAATATCGAAAAAATTACCTGTATCTTATACTTCATCTGCAAACAATAATTAATTATTTCATCCCCTTCTTCGTCTGAAAAGAAATAATCAAAGACAACGAAACTCTAGCCATCGAAATAATGACGGAAATTATTATTTCATCCCCTTCTTCATGTGAAAAGAAATAATTAAAAACAACGAAACTCTAGCCATCGATATAGTGACGGAGGTTATTTCATCCCTTTCTTCATCTGAAAAAATAATTAAAAACAACGAAACTCTAGCCATCGATATAGTGACGGAGGTTATTTCATCCCTTTCTTCATCTGAAAAAAATAATTGAAGACAACGAAACTCTAGCCATCGAAATAGTGACGAAAATTATTTCATCCCCTTCTTCATCTGAAAAAATAATTAAAAACAACGAAACTCTAGCCATCGAAATAGTGACGGAAATTATTATTTCATCCCCTTCTTCATCTGAAAAAAATTCATTAAAGACCACGAAACTCTAGCCATCGAAATAGTGACGAAAATTATTTCATCCACTTCTTCATCTGAAAAAATAATTAAAAACAACGAAACTCTAGCCATCGAAATAATGACGGAAATTATTAATTTCATCCCCTTCTTCATTTGAAAAAAATAATTAAAAACAACGAAACTCTAGCCATCGAAATAATGACGGTAATTATTAATTTCATCCCCTTCTTCATTTGAAAAAAATAATTAAAGACTAAGAAACTCCAGCCATCGAAATCGTGACGGAAATTATTATTTCAACCCCTTCTTCATCTGAAAAAAAATTAATTAAAGACAAGGAAACTCCTGCATTCGGCACAGAACTTTTTACTATAACAACTGAAACTGAAAGAAGCTTACAAATCTTTTGCCAAGCGATTCCGCGAGAAAGTTTCGAGCCAAAGAAGTTCTAATCAGCGCGAAGAATGAAATCCTTTCTGTTTCGCCATCGAATCACGAAGCTCGTTCGCGATCCTCGCAGTTCTTGCGATCAGCTCGAAAAGAAGTTGTTAATCGGCGCGGGTGGAAACGGTAAAAAGGGTGAACAGGTTAAAAAGGGTGAACAGGGTAAAAAGGGTGAAAAGGGTGAAAAGGGTGAACAGAGTGCACAGGGTGCACAGGGTGCACAGGGAAGACGGTAATCGAACCGGCAAGCGCTCCCCCTCGCATAATATTCCCTTTCGATAAACGGAGGGATTCTATTCGAAGCCGGGATCCCCGATAAGTGGAGGAAAATCTCGAATCGGTCGCCCCTGTACGAATTTTCCAGCGGAATTTTTTCCACTTCTCGCGCGGTGATGCGAAGCAGTCTCGAACCCGCTTAGTGCGCGAAGGAAATCCGGCGAGAGATCGTTTCGACCAGTAGGTGTGTGTTTCGAGCTCTCACTTCCCAAGCTAGGTACGCGATCGACCCGCGAAGCCAGCTGTCGTTGATAAAGCATGAGTTACAAGCGCCCCTGGTACGAAAGTTAGAAAATTACGCGAGGTCGCCCACAGCCATGGAATTTGCTCGAGTCGCACGAACTTCTGTTTTTCCAAGTTTCCTTCAGCCAAACTGAAGGAAAAATATTTCCCCAGAATCTCCGTTAATTACCGAATACCACACTGGTCACGGTAATACTCGATCAAATGGGAGAAACGCTGCTCGGAGCAAATTTAACACATATCTGGGTGACGGAATTATTTATACAGAATTGAAAATTAATTTTTGCTTTGGTAGATTGAGTGTACAAAATTTCCTTACGATCTGAGGAATAGAAGAGTTTTGAAACAGTAATTAATATCACAAAACTAAACTTCTTAGTTTTCGTTTTATTAAATAAATTGCTTTGATTTTGTGTAATTTTTATGATTGTGGAGTGGGCGCTGAACGTGTTAAGTGGATACCTTTTCAAAACTAATAACTAGACTGTAGATCTTTATGCAAAATAGAAATTTTCCATCCAAATTGCAAGAAATTGGAGTGAACTAACAGGCCAAAGCGATACTCGATCAAACCCGGAGAAATATGTTGCACCCTCCCGCAGAATCATAAGCAGAAAGAGGGAGGAAATTCGTTGGTACTCGAGCTTGGTCCCGGAGGTTGTAAATCTTCTCATCTGCCACACTCTCGGAAAGTCAACGCTCCCAGTGCTGGAATATCCTCCGAGGCCTTCCTGTCACTGTTTCTTAACTAAGCTTCGGCTTTAGCTAACTAAACTACGGTCGCGTACATTTCTGTTCGGACACGGTATCTTTCCTGTATTTGTTGGTTCTTATGGGACGACAGGATTTACGCATCGCGTTGCTTATTTTGCATGAAGATCTTCCGTTCTTGCCGAATGAAAATATAGAAGCAATTTGCTCGTAACAATTATATTATTTGTACGACATTAACCCTTTGCACAGTTTTTTAGGACAGTTTTCATATTGCTAAATTCTAAAAATTCTATAAATTGCTAAAAATTTTATAAATTGCTAAAAATTTTATAAATTGCTAAAAATTCTATAAATTGCTAAAAATTTTATAAATTGCTTAGAATTCTATAAATTGCTAAAAATTCTACAAATTGCTAAAAATTATACAAATTGCTAAAAATTATACAAATTGCTAAAAATTATACAAATTGCTAAAAATTATACAAATTGCAAACAAAAGAACAACATCCTTGTTTCGTAATTCAAACAACGAATGAAAAAATTCAATTTCCAAAGAAAAATCTAAAATATAGCTATCGAATATTAAAATAAAACTTGTATCCAATATTTAAGGATATTCTCGAAATTTAGAATTATTTTACTATAATTCTGTCCCATATATCTGTAAAATAAAATAATTATTTCGAACAGTCTAACGATACTCACAGAAAAAACAGAAAACCAATACTCTTCCTTCGGAATTCAAACAAACGCTATTTCAAACAATGAACGCAAAAATTCTATGTTGAAAGAAAAATATAAAAATTGCAATCGAATATAAAAAAAAACTCCTGTCCAACATATAAAGATACTCTGGACATTTAAAATGATGTTACTGTAATTCGATACAATATATCTGTAAAATAAAAGAAATATTTGGTTGCATTTCAATGAAGCTCATACAAAAAAAAAACAAAAAACCAACATTCTATCTTCGAAATACAAACAAAAGTTATTTCAATCAACGAATAAAACAATTCAATGTTGAAAAAAGAACCTGAAAAATTGCAATCGAATATTAAAATAAAAGTCGTATCCAATACTCAAGTACACTTCCGTTATCTAAAATTTACAACAAACATACACTACCGTCATCTTCAATCATTCCGAACAGGAAAACTAAACGCGCCAGCCCTAAAAACCTTTATTCAACAAATTCACCCACTATTCAATAACACACTAAAATTTCTACATCCATGTCCATCGGTCCATACAGACACCATGGACAGTGCAAAGTTGCCGAAAAAGCAAAACTGTTGAAACCAGCCATGATTCGATGGCACCGCGATCGGGGCATGATAAATGCCGCAGCGACGGGACTCGGGAACGCCTAATTACCGGCGTGGGAGGGCGAGAATACTCCCGCTAAATTATTCGCACAGTCTCTCTTGGGTTTTCAATTTTTTCCCGGTTCTGTATCTCGTTTCCGTCGCGTCAGCGAGCCGTCGTGCACATTGATCTCCCTCTGTGTATCTGTATGCGTGCATGTGTGTACGCGTGTGTTCGGAAAGGAAATGCTACAATGGAGAATATTTCTGCGCGAGCCGCGACACTTAACGCATCAACGTGGCCGCCAATTACGCGAGTTAATGGGGTCGTTCTGATTGCATGTGGCCTGGTTCCGCCAGGTATTCAGCAATCCGCGAAACCCCGGCCACAATTTCATCGCCGAGAGAGGCGAAGAGAGGAAAGAGAGTAGAATAGTCGGAGAGAATGACCGTGATTTTCATTCGCGAGTTATCGACCGGAAATTTGGTCGCGAACCTCTCTCTTTCCGCTGTGGTACGAGACACGCGGAAAAATTGCTACAAACTCCCGGACGCCGAAGGGACAGGAATAATCGCGCGTCGCGTCGCGTCGTATTGGTTTGTGTGTGGATTTCGTTTAATTTCCGCGACAGCTCCAACCTATCCATCTATAAACTCCCGCGCTCCCCGAATCCCCGAATCTCCCTTGTTCGTTCTCTGTCTCTGTTTCGAACCCCATTCTCCACGTTCTGTTTATTAATCTTGCAGAGCTTTTACAGTCGATGAGGAAAATCGTACGAATCCACTCTCGCGATTCTGTTCACAGTCGACGCGCCGAATAATTCACGGTGCTACCCCGATACATGAACGTCGCCCCTTTTCCGCCTCGTTTGCCAACGATCATCGTTGCGCTGTGAATAAAGTGAGAACGGAAGGGACACGTCGATTTTACGATTTCTGGAACGGTGATGGGTAAATGGAGCTTTATCCGAAGCAGACATTTTATATATCTGTTGCGAGAAACAGGAACAATTTTGGAATTTTTATGGTTCTTCGAGAATTTTAGTGGATCGAATGTGATACGTCGTGACTGTTCAATTGTTTTTATCTTTCGAATTTTGGATCATCTGTTAGGAAAATTGTTTCGAGTTGCGGTGAGGCAATTTTTTCGTTAATACAGACAATTCGCAGTCTGATGGGGGATAGATAAATCTTTTGGCGAAATAAAAATTTTCTGGCACGCTGCACTGCATGTTTGTATTTATATTATTGCATTTATACGAATATTATAATATTGGACTTAGAATGTTAGAATATTGTAATATTCCACTTGGAAGAATATTATATTGGGAATATTATAATATTCCACTTGGAAGAATATTATAATATTCCACTTGGAAAAATATTATATTGAGAATATAATATTCCACTTGGAAGAATATTATATTGAGAATATTATAATATTCCACTTGGAAAAATATTATATTGAGAATATTATATTGAGAATATTATATTGAGAATATTATAATATTCCACTTGGAAGAATATTATATTGAGAATATTATAATATTCCAATTATAGGGACTTTTTAATATTACAATATTGCACTTATTAGAATATTAGAATATTACAATGTTCCGCTAAGAAGGACACTGTAATCTTATAGTATTGCACATATAAGAACATTAGAATATTTCACATTTCACTTATTGAAAGATAGGAGTATTATATGAGAATATTAGAATATTTCACTTAGGTGAATATTATGACATACCACTTGTAGGAATACTTTAATGTTGCAGTTGTAAGAATATTGTAATATTATAACATTGCACTAATAATAATATTGTAATATTATAATATGCACTTATAAGAATATTAGAATATTATAATACTCCACTTATACGGATCTTGTAATCTTATAATATTGCACTAATAAGAACATTAGATAATTATAATATTTCACTTAGGGAAATATTATGATATACAACTTGTAGAAATATTTTAATGTAGCACTACTAAGAATATTGTAATATTATAACATTGCACTTATATTGTAATATTATTTATATGCAATTATAAGGATATTAGAATATTAAACTATAATATAACATATAATGTTGCACTCACAACAATTGCGTTGAGAAGATTACACAACAGTTACCAGCAGCAAATTTGAAGACAAAAGCACAAAGCTTGTAGAAAATCGTAGAACAAAGTGCACAGTTAAAACTTGAGAACACGACACGCATCGATCAAACTACAGCGGCCAACTGAAGGGTCCCGAGATCGTATTATTGTGGCGTTCATCCCCTAATCGCCAGGGTGCGGTCGTAAAAGCCGTCCCCTTTACGAAATCAGCATCACTGACCTATCCCAACGAAGTTTATGGATCAGATTTTATTACACGTCTCGTAAATACGAGGAACTATTGTTGACCTTCCAGCACGAGGGACAATTGTTGTAGTAGTAGGGGAAAGTGAGTGTGGCGCTTCTACTTACACGCGTTATCACGAACACAAAGAGCGTCGTTGTTTCTCGTTATCACCCGCGCCATATGTTCCCGAGCAGCGACGATATTCTGAATATCTAATCCACCCTACTCGGTGGAGGGTTTGCAGAATAAACGGTAATGGAAGACACGTTCTACGGTAGCGCATTGCCAGTTTTATAAGAATGTTTCTATCTTCTCCGAAAGTTTCCGACTTGTAATTCGAACTTGGTTGCAGCTTTCCGCAGTCTCCTGTGAATTAAAATATGGTAGCTGCTCTTTTGAATCTTATTAAATAATGTGGAATTGAGAAACTTAAGTAACGCTGCCAAGAAACTTTTACCAGTTTGTTTCGATTAAAGTTAATTATTTTAATCCTCATACAATCGTGTCTCATTTGCAATTTTTACAGTCCTCTCTATTATTAATTCTTATTTATTAATGAAGAATTGCGAAGTTTTAGTAACGATGAAATTGAATTGTTGAAACCAGACAACATTTTACTATTCCTTACAAAAAATGTTTACCAGGTTGTCTCTATCAAAATGAACTGCTTTAATTCTGAACCAATCATGTGTCTGCAGTAACATTATTTCATTTGCAAGTTCTGTACTCATTCTTATGATAACAAACAAATTCGTGTCTTAACACTAAACCTACCAAGCATAAAACATATAATAGTGAAACGACTTATAAAAGTGAGATGATTCGATTTATTTAAACTTTGCGCGGCTTTCATTACAATATGTGTTGAAATAAAGAAGACAATTCAGTCATTTCCTATGGAAGCGTTTTCCTAATTTTAATTATAGTGTCATAAAAAACCCGGTCATTTGACCGTGGTAGGTTTAGTGTTAAAGAAAAAATGAGCGTGTCAACCAAAAATCTTGAATATATTGTGAAAATTTCTTTCGTACCAGAGCAAATTACATTTTGGCCATTGAGGCCAACAATTATTATTTTGCATAGAGATCCGCAGTCTACTCACGACAACACTATCAACGAACTAAACACCCCACAATATTCCAAATTAATCACCCCAGACTTAAAACTCCTCAAAACTAAAACAACCCCAATCCCTCCGCAACCACGAAAACGACACGAGTACGATTTCCGTGGCCCCACGTTTTGATCCGCCCCTTCCACGACCTAACCACAACTCATTCTATTCACATGATTTTTCCATTACTAGTTCAAATTCTGGATGACAGCTACAATGCAAAGATTATGCGAATAAAATTTCATTTTCTACATAAAAGGTCTCTTGATATTTTGCCATATTTCGCATAGTTACCGAGATATTTGCAAATTTATAAAAAACAGGCTATCTACTTTACCGGCTAAACCAGGCCAGTTTGGCACCATGTTGTATATACATTTTTGGTAATTATATAGAAAAGGTCTGCGTACTCCGATTTTTCTTTTCCGTTATGAAATTAACATTACCGACAGTTTTTTGCAAATATCTCGAAAACTAAAAGCGACCCCCCTATATTGAAAAAGTTGTTCAGAATGTGTTGCTCCATGACATATTACAATTTCATCAAAACCGGAGTACGCAGACCTTTCCTATATAATTACCACATTTTTTCTTGAAATAACCCCAAGAACACAAATATAACCTCAAAACGAGGTCCTACGAAAATCGTACTCTCCCCACGAAAACCCTAGCCACCCTACAAAAAGTTCTAACACAAAAACCCTTCTCCAAAAGAAACTCTCTCACTCTGAACCAAAAAAAAACCAATCAACACCTGCTAAATCGCTATCGACTGTCCACATACAGTCACTCCCATTAATATTCGTACATTCTTAAAAAGACAATAACTTGTTTAATATTGGACCATACGACTTGGACTTTTTTGAGAAGTTAGAATAATTAGTTTACTACATGACGTGAAAAAGAAATTTTAAAACAATTGCAACTGATCGGTATTGTAGAGAAAATACAAAAAGTTGTGTTTTACAATTTTTTTATGCGGCTTATATTGAAAATTTAAAACATCCATTTTGTAGATCTGTATCAATTGTATACATTTTCAAATTTTCATCCAATTTGGATTACGTGGAAAACAGCGACAGGCATCGAATGACGTAAGAATCCTTCGATTTATTACAGTTCAAGGCCGAAAATTGTGAAAAGCTGCAATTTTTACCATCTTCAAACAGTTGTAGCTCACTGCACCGTTTGCCGATTTTAGTGAAATATTCAGAGTGTATACAGTTGACACAAATCTACAAAACGTATTTGTTGAACTTTCAATATGGACCCACATAAAACAGTTATAAATAACAACTTTTAGTATTTTCTTTGTAATTCCGACCAATTACAATTTTTTCAAAATTTCTGTTTTTCAACGTGTAGTAAACTAATTGTTCTAACTTCTAAAAAAAAATCCAAGTCACATGATCCAATATTAAAAACGTAATCGCCTTTTAGAGTGTACGAATATTAATGGGAGTGACTGTAAGTGTGAAGATCATCATCGATTCTATGTTTTTGTCCAACAATGAGGGCCGACAGCTTTGCTTAAGAGGGGTTGGCTATTGGAGTGTTGGTTCGCGCCAGTTTGTTCCAGCTATTGTTCTCGCGATCTCCGGTGCATCGGATTGCGAAAGAGAAAGACGAATAGAGAGATAGAGAGAAAGAGAGCGATGATGAGAACAGATACGATTGGGCGGCGGTGTCGTGGTTACCGATGAATTTCGGTTCGACGGATTGTGGCGCATCAGAGTGTAGCGCACCCGTGCATAACACGTGGCCGATTCGCGCGGAAGCATGTTGCGCGATGTGCAGCGAGCTGCGCGAATTCTCCGACCGCAGTGGGACTCGGCGCGTCCCTCGCATCGGTCGCGAGCGGATCTTCGTTTCCTCTTTCGCCCCCTCTCCCTCACTTCCCGGTGGGAGAGGGCCTTCTCTCTCACTCCGTCTCTCGGCTGGGGAGTTACGAGCAGAAGCCAAAGAGGATCGAGGAGTTGAGGAGAAGGAGGAAAGCACGTCGTCGGCGTCGGTTAATCGGTCGCCCGCCTCTTCCTCGGACTTACTCGAGCGTCTGCGCGGCTCGCGGCCGGAGCTTCCTCGGCACGCGAATTCGAACCGCGAGCCAGAACGAGCCGCGACGCGTCGCGACACTGTTTTGCCAGTTCGAAGGACGCGCTCGACGTTCCACAATCGTTCCGACCACCTTCGTCCTTTCTTTCCGGTACAACAACCGATTTCTGTGTATTCCAAAGTTCGTAGGAAGTCATTCCGTTTCTGGATATCAAGAGGACTGATGGATTGGAGTCGTGCCTCTGGTCGACCTGTGCCCCGTTTGTACCGGCACATTTAACCCTTTCTTGATTACATGCGGATCATTCTCTTGGAGGAAAAAATTCTTCGCGAGTGTTTGTTTTTGTTTTGTCGTGTGTGACATATTTGGTTTGAAGTCGAAGATCGTGGCTGTGGTCGATCTGTGCTGTTTGTTCGGGGACATTTAACCCTTTCTTGATAGTGTTGGGACGGTTCTTCTGGAGAAAAAAATTCTTCAGCTAGTGTTCATTTTGTTCTATCGAGTGATGGTTTTGATCCGAAGGTCGTGGCTAAGGACTGAACATGAGTCAGTCCTTTGTTCGGGCACAGTTTCACCCTTTCTTGGTAGCGTTGGGACGGTTCTTTTGGAGGAAAAAATTCTCCGCGGGTATTTGGTTTTGTTTTATCGAGTGACATATTTGGTTTGAAGTCGAAGATCGTGGCTGTGGTCGAGCTGTGCTGCTTGTACCGGCACATTTAACCCTTTCTTGATAGTGTTGGGACGGTTCTTTTGGAGGAAAAAATTCTTCGCTAGTGTTCATTTTGTTCTATCGAGTGATGGTTTTGATCCGAAGATCGTGGCTAAGGACTGAGCATGAGTCGGCCCTTTGTTCGGGCCCATTTCACCCTTTCTTGGTAGCGTTGGGACGGTTCTTTTGGGAGGAAAAAATTCTTCGCGGGTATTTGTTTTTGTGTTTTATCGAGTGACATATTTGGTTTGAAGTTGATGATCGTGGCTGTGGTTCAGAATAAATTGCTCTTGCAGGAAAAGTTCTTCGCGAGTGTTCGTTTTGTTCTATCGAGTGATGGTTTTGATCCGGAGATCGTGGCTATGGTTGAATGAGCACGAGTCGGTCCTTTGTTCGGGCCCATTTCACCCTTTCTTGGCAGCGTTGGGACGGTTCTTTTGGGAGTTAAAAATTCTTCGCGAGTGTTCGTTTTGTTCTGTCGAGTGATGGTTTTGAGCCGAATATCGTAACTATGGTTGACTGAGTGTGAGTCGGTCCTTTGTTCGGGGCCATTTCACCCTTTCTTGGTAGCGTTGGGACGGTTCTTTTGGGAGTTAAAAATTCTTCACGGGTATTTGTTTTTGTGTTTTATCGAGTGACATATTTGGTTTGAAGTTGATGATCGTGGCTGTGGTTCAGAATAAATTGCTCTTGGAGGAAAAGTTCTTCGCGAGTGTTCGTTTTGTTCTATCGAGTGATGGTTTTGATCCAAAGATCGTGGCTATGGTTGAATGAGCACGAGTCGGTCCTTTGTTCGGGCCCATTTCACCCTTTCTTGGTAGCGTTGGGACGGTTCTTTTGGAAGGAAAAATTCTTCGCGAGTGTTCGTTTTGTTCTGTTGAGTGATGGTTTTGAGCCGAATATCGTAACTATGGTTGACTGAGCGTGAGTCGATCCTTTGTTCGGGCACCTTTCACCCTTTTTTTGATAGCGTTCGGACGGTTCTGTTGGAGGAAAAAATTTGCCGATGGTGTTTGTTTTGTTTCATCGAGTGACGTGTTTAGCTTCAAGTCGGAAGATCGTGGCTGTTGTTAAGAATGAGTAGCTTCCTTCGTCCGGGGACATTTAACCCTTTCATTCTGGTGTGGGGATGGTTCTCTTGGAGGAAATAATTCTTTGCGAATGATACTGTTATCTTTTATCGGATGAAATGTTTGGTTCGAAGTTGAAAATTGCGGCTGTGATTAACAATGGCTTTTAATTCGTTTTTACTAGTGTAGTTATGTTTGTTTTAGAAAAATAATTTATCGTAAGTGAAACTGTTTTCCTCATCGAGTAAAATGCTAGATTAAAGTCGAAAAGTCGTGACTGTGGTGAAAATGGGGTTGTTCCAAATTTTTTTAAACGTTATTTACTCTTGTGTATGATGCTTCTATTTGCGGGAAAAAATTCGTCGCGAGTGATACTGTTTAGTACTTCGAGTGAAACGTAAGATTAAAGTCGAATGGTCGTGATTGTGATCAAAATGGAATTGTACCCCTTTGTGTAGACACCTTTAACCGTTTCTTTCTAATGTAGAAACACTTTTTTTTTAAGCCCTGACAAAAAGTATTTTATCACATTTAAAAATCACATAATTTTCTTACTATTTTCTTGTATATTGTGAGAAATGCTAGGCTGAAGTCGCAAGGTCGTGACTGTGGCTGAGAATGAGTCGCTTCGTTTGTTCAAAAATCCCCAATCATTTCTTCACAGTATACGAATGCTTCTTTCGTATGAAAAATTCCATAGCCACTGATACGTTAGTGAATATCGAGTGAAACATTAATTGAAAGTCTATAGGCAAGTCCATCGTGATTGACACTGTTTCGTATATAGAGTGGAATTCCAATTTAAAATTTTAAAATTCCGGTCGCCGTCCATAGTCAATCTTTTTACTTCCTTTGCCCCCTATCCCTTTCGTCGGTATACAAACGTTTCTTTCGTACGAAAAAATCGAACGCGAGTGTTTGTTCCGTTGCATCGAGTGAAACACTAGTTCGAAGTCAAAAGGATTGAATTTGCACGAGTTTCTGCGAATTTTTGTGTCTCGTCGATTTGTAGATCAGTGCAGTGCCTCCGAACGGTGATTGGATCGTGATCTGTGAAGCCCTTAGCCCTTTGACGACGGGGCGCTCGAATACGAAACTTGCCAATCGAGTGGCACAACAATCGACACAACATTCGACGCAGTGACACAATATAATATTAGGTCGTCCCATAAGTTCGTGTCGTTTGCTGTTTTACTATTTAAATTAATATTTGAACGGTACTTTCAAAGTCAACGAAAAAATACAACCACCTTCTCTACAACCTCTTCCCACTTTTTTTGGTAAAGATATTACACCGTCACTATAAAATTTCTGTGGTTTTTCATTAAAATACTTTTCAATCCGCGGCACGAACTTATCGGACAACCTAATACATAACACGATGACATACAAAATACAAAGATCACAGATGAAGGTCAAACACACTGAACAATCCGAACACGCGCACGAGTACGATTTCCGCCCCCTCCACGACCTAACCACAACTCATTGTATTCACATGATTTTTCCATTACTAGTTCAAATTCTGGATGACAGCTACAATGCAAAAATTATGCGAATAAAATTTCATTTTCTACAAAAAAGGTCTTTTGATATTTTGCCATATTTCGCATAGTTACCGAGATATTTGCAAAATTATAAAAAACAGAAAATCTACTTTACCGGCTAAACCAGGCCAATTTGACACCATGTTATTTCGAACGTTTATTATGATATGTAAAGGTCAACCCGACGTAAACAACGCGTAAGTTTTAAACTTCCACATTTCACCGCTCCAACATGATTATTCTTGCTCAAGGTCATTTCAAGGTCAAAAATGTGGTACCCAGTAAATTCAGTTTTTCATTGCCTATCATGCTATCGTAAAAAATATACTATTCCATTTAAAAAACATCGGTGACTTTGAAATTTCATTAAAAAACACGACATACAAATTTTTTTTCTTTACCATTATATTTGCCCCCTGCAATAGTGTCACACCCATTATGTGGGACACCCTGTACATATATATTGTAAGCGATGGCCGGAATAGATGCAGTAGATTAAATGTTTAAATGCTGTTAACGGTGTAAAATAATTTAATGTTGGATACAATTATAACACGTCTTTCTCCAACGTCGGGCCACACGAGACTCGCTTGTCTCAATGCTCGCACATCGGTCATGAAAAAAAACCACTCGTTCATTTAAAAACGCTCGTCTGTTCAGTGACGTCACAGCAATCGATATTGCCTTCGTCATATGGGATTCGGTGAAACATATGATCGGCTGACAGCCTACAATATATATACATTTTTTTCTTGAAATAACCCCAAGAACACAAATATAACCTCAAAACGAGGGGCCACGGAAATCGTACTCTCCCCCGAACACGGGCTAGCTTTCGTCGCAAAGTGAACGTCACAAAATTAATTCATCCGCTATCAACATTGTGTAATCAAATTATTAAAGCCAGAATGTGAAAACAACGGAGCACCGCAGTGCTCGTTCGTGTGACGAATAATATCGCCTGCAAAATTAATAAATTTATACAACTGCAATGACGAACGCCAATTCACAAAAGAACAATTAACTCTCTTCAATCGAAGCTATTTCAACTCCAAAACCAAACGTTTAGAATATTTCCATTCTATATTAATTTTCTCATATCATAGATATAAAACTGATTTAATACTTCATGCAATATTTAAACGTTTAGCAATCCAATGCAGAAAAACAAATTTAAAAATGTGAAAAATATTTTGAATAGTGCAATTTTTAATGGTGACTCAGAGTCACTAGTCGACTGCAAAGGGTTAAAATTCGATCCAACAAAGAATAAAGGAAAGACTAACACTTCCTTTCTCTTTTTTTTTATTCAGAAAATCTCATAAGAGATTTATTACAACATTAGGTACAAACAAAACCAAACTGTGCAGAGAAAGTAACCTCCACAAACTAAAAGCTAACATTTTCTGAATCAAAATTTTTCTTATAATTTTTTTATACAAAATTCCGTGTACAATCACGAATTCCAGTATAAAATCATCGATCCACGCAACTGGCTTAAAGGATTCCACTACATTGCATAAACAAACACACGCTAAATCTCCCATTACTCGTCGTTCACCACAATTCCCAACAAACCACCTCCTCACCAAACATTCGAAACGCCGCCCGTAGTCAAAGGGTCACGGAGAGTCTCCAAGAAGAGTCCACAGCCACCCTTTGAGGCAGACGAGCATCGAGCATCAACCAACAGATGAGTATCCTTTGCTAGCTCATGGTTGATCTGGAGATTCGACACGTGGGGTTTGTTTGCGTCGCTTAAACGACGCATTGCTTCGTCCCATCGTGTGTGCACGTGTGTGTATGCACGTACACGCGATTACGCTGTTATCGAAAGAGTATGTGTAGATTCAGGCCGTAACAGAGATTCGCATGGAACGGAGCTGAAGCTGGCGCGTGTTTTATGCGCGTTTTGCACGCGCGTTTCGATAGAAGAGAGCCGGCTCGGTTGTCGCAGGCGAAACGGATATTGTCGTTGTCGTCGTGGTTAATTGTTTAGAACGCTTGCTCAACGAGCCGAGCAGAGATCGAGGGGATCAGACGAGAAAGAGAAATACCGGCCGTAGAACACATGCGATTGGCACGAAGCCGAGAGTCTCGGACCGTCTCGACGGAGATGCACCAGGTCGCGCCGCGAGCTTTATCGCACCTTACTGTCTTGCTGTCTGTCCGTCACGTTTTCTTCAGCCAGCCTCTCTTTTTCTGTTTCCTTACTCTTTCTCACTCTCTATATCTCTCTCTCATTCTCGTTTTCTTTGTTCTGCAACCACGAAATCGCATCGATCGAGGCCCGTAATAATGGACCAGCCCTGGCACGGGCTTCGATGCATATACAATGTCAAAGCTACAAACTAACTGTGCGCTCAGTGTTTCTCTCGTTGTCTCTTCCGGCGAAGCAGCTTTTGTTTTCCTCCGTTGTCGCCGTCACGGGCGATCGCCCGCTCACTTTTCGACGCTCTCGCGTCTTTCTATCGCTTCTCGCTTCTCTGGACCCTCGACGAGATATATCGCATCGACTGGACCCAGCTCTCTTTCTCTTTTTCTATCTCTTTCTCAAACACAGCTTTTGCATTCCGACGCTTTTGTTCGCGCGATATTGTTCGCCGAGCGATACCTTTGTTACATTCTTATCCTGCCTTCCGTCCTCTTCGTTTCACCTGCTGCTCCTGATACGTTGATCCACTGCTCTGCTCCTACTCTACGACGCTTCTTGCTACCCCACCCCCTGACCGATGAACATAATTATTACTCTCCACAACCAGCTCCCATTCTGCAATCCTGTTCTCATTTCCGACCAAGCTCGTCGGAACCCTCCGACGACGAAACACAGCAGGGGAAGTGGCCCTTTCGTTCGTGGAGATGGTGCAGGTGCATATTCGAAAGAACTCGGTGCCAAAAGTTAGGTTCGCTTTTCAACGTGGGTTGACTAACCGGTGAGTCTTTGTTAACATATTGTGAACGAGGATTTGAATGACTTGAAATGTAAAGGAATCTGTTTGCGCATTTCATTTCGTGGTTATTTTGTTGCTAAGTGCTTCCTGAATATTCGTGTTTCGGAAGACAAGTGATTTGTATTGTCTTAACACTAACTTACCGAGTAATAAATGCGACTGTTGTATATTGCGTTGTAATAACGGCAAGACTGCATCTATGCAAACTTTATGTAATGTTTATTGCAATACGAATCCCGAAACCTTCGAGAATCTCCACAAAATCGCGAATCCCGAAATTGTCGCGCATTCCGAAACTTTCGAGAATCCCGAAGTTGTCGAAAATCCCGAAATTGTCGAGAATCCCGCAATTGTCGAAAATCCCGAAATTGTCGCGAATCCCGAAATTGCCGAGAATCCCAAAATTGCCGAGAATCCCGAAAGTTTCGAGAATCCCGAAAGTTTTGAGAATCCCGAAATTGTCGCGAATCCCGAAAGTTTCGAGAATCCCGAAATTTTCGCGAATCCCGAAATTGTCGCGAATCCCGAAAGTTTCGAGAATCTCTGAAGTTCCGAGAATTGCGAAATTTTCGAGAATCCCGAAATTGTCGCGAATCCCGAAAGTTTCGAGAATCCCGAAACCTTCGAGAATCTCCACAAAATCGCGAATCCCGAAATTGTCGCGCATTCCGAAACTTTCGAGAATCCCGAAGTTGTCGAAAATCCCGAAATTGTCGAGAATCCCGCAATTGTCGAAAATCCCGAAATTGTCGAGAATCCCGAAATTTTCGCGAATCCCGAAATTGTCGCGAATCCCGAAAGTTTCGAGAATCTCTGAAGTTCCGAGAATTGCGAAATTTTCGAGAATCCCGAAATTGTCGCGAATCCCGAAAGTTTCGAGAATCCCGAAATTTTCGAGAATCCCGAAAGTTTCGAGAATCCCGGAAGTTCCGAGAATTGCGAAATTTTCGAGAATCCCGAAATTGTCGCGAATCCCGAAAGTTTCGAGAATCCCGAAATTTTCGAGAATCCCGAAATTGTCGAGAATCCCGAAAGTTTCGAGAATCCCGAAATTTTCGAGAATCCCGAAATTGTCGAGAATCCCGAAAGTTTCGAGAATCCCGAAATTTTCGAGAATCCCGAAATTGTCGAGAATCCCGAAAGTTTCGAGAATCCCGGAAGTTCCGAGAATTGCGAAATTTTCGAGAATCCCGAAATTGTCGCGAATCCCGAAATTGTCGCGAATCCCGAAATTTTCGAGAATCCCGAAATTGTCGAGAATCCCGAAGTTTTCGAGATCCCGACCCGTCCCGTCTCGATTTTTTAGGCATTTCCAGTAGTGCAATTAAAAAATGTTTTAAACAAAAGTTCATCAGTACTTGGGGAGCTACATGTTCGCATATTCTTAAATCTGGATAAATGCTTTTTACGTAAAAAAATAAAGGTCACCTTGACTTTTTTGAATGGCACCACATGTTTTGGACGTCGTAGGATTGTTGCTGACGTCGAAACGAATTCAACAGTGTATTGTACTATGACCTTGAAATGACCTCAAACTCGAAAATTTTGTGCAAACGTAATTTTAATGAAAAAACATTTCTTACAAAATAAATCAGGTTACATCGGATGTTCGAACTGCGATCCATCTCCTATAATACAGAACTCCGCTCTTTGTATTAGATTTCTCGTTGTCGCCATGTGTGGAGCGGCGTTCTGTATCATAAAAGATAGATCGCAGTTCGAACATCTGATATAACCTGATTTATTTTGCAAGAAATAATTTGTCATTAACATTACGTTTGCACAAAATTTTCGAGTTTGAGGTCATTTCAAGGTCGTAGTATAATACACCATTGAATTCGTCTCGACGTCAGCAACAATCCTATGACGTCCAAAGCGTGTGGTGCCATTTAAAAAAGTCAAGGTGACCTTTACTTTTTTACGTAAAAAGCAGTTTCCCAGATTTAAGAATATACAAACTTGTAGCTCCCAAAGTACTGATGAACTTTTGTTTAAAACATTTTTTATTTGCACTACCGGAAATGCCTAAAAAATGGTGACATAACTTAACGCGTACAGCGTGTATATTTAAACACAAAATTGTATGAAATTTGAATAAATGCAATCTTGTAGTTATTATAAAGCAATATACACCTTAATAATAATTACATTGCTATTATTCTATAGAGAAAAATTCAGAAATTCAATGTTGCTGAACGAGCCGCAAATTAGGTCCAATTCGAGTCGGCAGACGCACTCGGTGTAAACCAATTGGAAGATCGCAAACGCGCGACCAGTGAAAAGGCGAAACCAGTAAATGAAACGGCAACCAACAGCAGGGGGCCCAATCTAGCAAATTTAACGATGTGGCGACAAAACAATTGACACGAATGGCGTCAGCAAGTCCAACCGCAAAGATTCACGTACCGCGTCACTTGTGTCGTCGACGGTGGTTGTAGATCCTCGATCATTCGTATGCAGGTCGTATATATTCGCATAAGCAATGGGCGTGCACGGTAGATTCGCTCGAAATGGTTTGGAACAGTGGCAGACACATTCTCGAGCGAATCACCCGGAACGAAAGGGCTAACGAAATTTGGCACGGACCTTGAGTCGGAATTTCCTATCCTGCTACGATGTATAATAATTTCCTTGCTTTAGCGATTTTTACATGCTACCGTCTTGATTGTGTAATCATACGCTGCGGAAGTAGTCTAAAGAACAAGTACACTGCATTATTAATTTTTTCCGGGCTTGCAAACATCTAGAAAATAATTACATCCGTTCAATTTGCCTCTGAGGAGAATAGAAATTTATTGGAATAAATATTTTAATAGCTGTAGATTGTAAAAGAAAATTACTTGTACCAAATAAGTTGCAGAGCAGAATGGACTTTTATTAGAATAAATATTTTGAACAGTGATGCTAGATTGGTTAAATCGAGGGGAATACAGTTTACCACCTCTCTGATGACCAGAGTAATATGTGACACGTCGCGCGGCCCGTCACGTGACCAGTCTACGGTCTTAGTGGGGGACGTTGGAGTATGCTCAGGCAGTGCAATGGGATAGTGGAAGGGGAAAAGGAGGAGAGAAAAATCCATCCAGTTTTGGGTGTTTCTGGCATCACTGATTTTGAACGGTGTAGATTATTAAAGAATATGAGTTCATATCAAATAAGTTGCAGAGCTGAGCAGAATGGAAATTTATTAGATTAAATATTTTAAAGGTTGTAGATTATTAAAGAATATCGGTTGATATCAAATAAGTTGCACAGCTGAGCAGAATGGAAATTTATTACAATAAATATTTTGAACGCCGTAGATTATTAAAGAATATCCGTTGATATCAAATAAGTTGCAATGCTGAGCAGAATGGAAATTTATTAGAATAAATATTTTGAACGGTGTAGAATATTAAAGAATATGAGTTGATATCAAATAAGTTGCAAAGCTGAGCAGAATGGAAATTTATTTGATTAAATATTTTAAAGGTTGTAGATTATTAAAGAATATCGGTTGATATCAAATAAGTTGCAGAGTTGAGCAGAATGGAAATTTATTAGAATAAATATCTTGAATGCTGTAGACTGTAAAAGAAAATGAGCTGCAGAGAATATTACACATTTTCCTGCATCCTGATATCTGTGCATACTTTCCATTTGCTCCCTTTCTCTCATTACTGTGGCCATTCATAAATTTCCTCATCTCTTTCTTCTTCTTCTTCTTCTACTTCTTCTTCTTCTTCTTCTTCTTCTTCTTCTTCTACTTCTTCTTCTTCTTCTAATTATTATTCTTACTTTGGCAGCAGCAAAAGTAAATTTCGTTTAACTTGAAGAACTGATTTCTGATTCGCTACACACTACCGTTTTTGTTCGATAGGTAACACTGTATTAGATGATGGAAATGGACGGGAACTTCAAACAACTATTTCACTCTTATACAGGGCCTGGACAAAATAATGGAAACAGCTCGCGTACTGAGAAAAGCACATGTGTTAGTTCACGACACCTTATAGCTTGAACTCGTCTCGACCTTTCATCACTTTCTTAAAGGGAAGTCTAGCCGGTTTTCTTTTAGAACTTTCGAAACTGCTGATAAATTCTGTATTTATATTTTCCTACAAGAGGTTTTCATAGAGTTCTAAAAAGTTCGGAGAAGTAAAACATCTACATAAAACAATAATAACACTTGTTTGTTCGTAATAATTCTCGTATCAAACTTTCACCGACATATTCGTGACACTTTTCGGATTAAAATGATGCTAAACGCAATACAATTTAGATCACATTTCCTGTTTAATCCACAATATTCTACAACCTCTATCATCCAAACGAACCAGGGGAAACATGAGTGTTTTACTAAATTGAAGATTAAACAAGTAAAAATTATCCAAATTGTACCTCCTTTATATTGATAAAAATAAAGTCACAAATAAGTTGATAAAAGCATTGTTTACTAACGCGGTTAGCCTTATTTGTCTTTTACCCCCGAGGGCATAAATATTTATTGCCCCAGGTTGTAAAACAATCTGAAAAAATTCTGAGATTCATATTGAAGTTTCTAATTTAACGTACAAGTGTTATTATTAAGCAAAATATTTAAACAATTGTGTAACAACAATAAAAATACAAAAGACGGATTTTCGTGAAACTGGCGGAGGATTAAAAAACAATTCTCTAATTAAATTGCTATTATATAGGGAAGCATCTTATGCTTCAATCCGAAGACACAGCCCGTTTCCATTGTTCCATCCAAGCCCAGTAGAAACGGTGATCATCGTGCGGCCGCGGCGTCTTTCTCCAGACGACGGCCGCGCGTCATTCTCCTTTTTCGTCCGCGCAGGATGCGAGTGGTTCTTCGTGCGGATGCTGTTGCCGGGACAGCGCTTCTAGCTCGGCCAAAGGTAATCCTGCTCATTCTCCAGCTTCTCTATCGATTCGTCAACGCGAGGAGAAAGCCGGAGGCGGTGGGCAAACGCGGTGTTCACTTTAGCGTTCGAGTTAGCGTTAACGCTCGAACTCGACAACTTCGCGAGGACGACGGAGCGTTGTTGCATTCCAAGAGAGAGAGAGAGAAAGAGACTCTGACCGGCTCCTTTCTTCCGCGACCGACGCGGATAATTGCGAAATCCTGTACGTGGGAGGAAGCTGGTTTCCGCGGACGATCGGCCGCGAGCTACGCCCCCCATTCGACGCCCATTAATCTGCCACGCTCCCTCTCTTGCCTCGCGTCCGCAACAATCACCGAAACGTAACAACTATTCAGCTTGCTTCACTCGTGGCACGTCAAATTGGCGCGTTAATTCTTTGCACTCGAAGCTACTTTGACTTCAAAATTTGAATATTGCATCTGATCTAGCATATTTTCCATACGTTCCAATCACCATAGAAAGTGACATTTTATCTTCTGCAGATTTTGCACTCCAAATTCACCCACACACAGACCAAATTCACATTTTTACAATTCAAATTAACTTTGCTCTTGTCTCAAGAGTGAAATAACGCAGTGCCATTTTGTCGCGATTTTATTCAAAGTAATCGGTTACGCGAATCCTACTGACTTGCACTCGAAAGATAACCATTTTACGGTTACCTTGAGTATTTTTTGCAAATTTTTTAAGAGATTGCAGTAGAAATTCCAAAATAATCTCGGGAAAACGTAATTGGTTTTACCACGATATATAGTCTCCAATAACGAACTCTATTGAACAATTTTTATTGAATCTTTCAAATCGTGAACACTTGGTGTTTCTAGATTAAGTCCCACGTAAATGGGACCACTTAAATATCTGTCGTATTTACATTCCTATCAGAAATCTTCAGAGGACAAAATGACACTATTGCAGGGGGCAAATATAATGGTAAAAAAAAAAATTTTTTATGTCGTGTTTTTTAATGAAATTTCAAGGTCACCGATGTTTGTTTTAAATGGAATAGTATATTTTTTTACGATAGCATGATAGACAATATAAAACTGAATTTAGTGAGATTATTATAAAATTTTGATTATATTTAAAATTATTAATTTTATAGACAGTCAAATTGTATAGAATGAAAATTTTTATTTAGAACATTTTGGACCTTTTTGACCTTGAAATGACGTTGAGCAAGTATAATCATGTTGGAGCGGATAAATAGTGGAAGTTTAAAACTTACGTGTTTCAGCAAAGATTACGCGTTGTTTACGGCCTATTGACCTTTACAAACCACAATAAATGTTTGAAATATTTTTCATAGTAAACAGCGTATGTTTATGTTAGAGTATGTATCTGACACCTGACACCATTGGACTTGTATCTATGGGGCAAGATAAAATGTATTGTGTACAAAGATAAACCCACAACGCCAGAGGCTATGCGGCAAAGGATTAATGCAGCATGTGTTTCAATTACGTCTCAGGAAATCGACAATGCCTACAGATCATTTAATGCAAGATTGCAATATTGCATAAATGAGGGTTTCGAACATTTATTATGATATGTAAAGGTCAACCCGACGTAAACTACGCGTAATCTTTGCTGAAACACGTAAATTTTAAGCATCCGCATTTTATCCGCTCCAACATGATTATTCTTGCTCAAGGTCATTTCAAGGTCAAAAAGGTGGTATCCACTAAATTCAGTTTTTCATTGACTATCATGCTTTCGTAAAAAAATATACTATTCCATTAAAAAAAAAACATCGGTGACCTTGAAATTTCATTAAAAAACGTGACATAAAAAATTTTTTTCTTTACCATTATATTTGCCCCTTGCAATAGTGTCACTTTGTCCTCTGAAGTTTTCTGATAAGACAGTAAATACGACAGATATTTAGGTGTTCCCATTTATGTGGGACACCCTGTATATTAATTTCTACTATAGTACTATAGTACTGTCGAACTCCATTTATATGAACCTGTCGGAAGACAAGTTGATTCAGATGGAGTCCCCCTCTCTCGCTGACTATGATTTTTCGTTCATTTAGTTTACATTCGTATAAGAGGATTCCACTCAATTAGAGTTCAGCAAGCCCAGGCAGTGTACAAAATCAGTGTATATAAATGGAGTTTATATAAACAGAGTTCCACTGTATAGTAATGTTCAATACATCTCAAAGCGGACAGTCGACTGCAAAGGGTTAATGGTCTGTGCGTCTTTTTGCAAAAGAAAAATTATCTGCGCTCGTTGCAAGAAAACGGGAGCCATACAGCTTTTATTCTCGAGGATTTCGTGTGTAATTAAAAGTCGTTCGCTTTTGGAATTATTTTGGGGTGTCCTTTTGATATTCGTTTTCGGTGTTCTTTTGGCATTATTATCACGTGATCCTTTTGAAATGAATTTCTAAAAGGACACGGCCAGCACCTGAAAGCCTCAACACTGAAAAGTATGTGATGCTGAACTGCGAGATTCTGTACCGAGGTTGTCGTCGCCATTCAGATAATTTTTTAAGAAATTTTCAGCCGTGAATGATAAACGTTCAAAGAGAAAGAAAGTAAAACCGAGCTTTTTCGCTCGCGTTACCGGCTTGAAATCGTCGTTGCCTTTCTGTACACGGCTTTTTATCCGCTGTCGAGGCTTCGCGGAGCCAACGACGCGTGCGAACGTGCGAATACGCCTTCTCCTCGCAAATATTTGCCATAATTTGCAGAGTCGATTCGAGAATTTGCTCGCCAGCTTCGCGTTCACGTGTGCAAAAGTATTGTGCAGAGTACTGTTGCCGAGTTCCTGTAAACTGTACGACGTAATCTCCACGAGAGTTTCCCCATGTTGAAGTTTCACTGTTCCAACGTTTCATTTCAATGTCTCATTTTAGTGGAATAATTTTGTGGCGAGTATTTTTGATAATTTTAGAAAGTCGATGGCTTAACACTAGAACTACCGGACCAGTCAAAATGACTGGTTTATGTTTTTCTATTACAACCATTCAAATTATAAACATGTTTTCAGCAGTGATTTTTTAGAAAACTTCTCTACTGAAATGCATACTTGAACAAAAATTGTACGAAATATGAATAAATGCAGTCTTGTCGTTGTTAAAAAGCAATATAAGACAGTCGCATTTAGTGCTCGGTAGTTCTAGTGTTAACAGATCAATGATGAACCTACAAACCAATCATAGAGTAAAGTAATCCAATAATTTCGTTTGGTATTACTGTGTGAAATACTGTTTTTAATCTTCTCAATACGTTGCGTGCCACGCCAATGTTAACGCAAAATGTTAATATCTCAGAAACGGTTGACCTTCCGACCTACGTTTACTAAGGCTTTTTTACTGAGCATAGTGTATTCTATATACCATATAAATATGGAATGATTTTTTTTAACGCCATGTATGGGTGGGATTTATAATTTTGTATAACCTTTATATAATTTATTCTATCCTAGGTGGAATCGCACCTTTCCTGTATTTATCTGCAAGTTTGACCTTGAATGACCTTGAGACGTAGGTAATTCAACTCGTCTTGAAACGCAGTATTTGATGGTCGATAAAAAACATATTATTCCATTGCAGAAAAGAAAGTTGACCTTCACCTAACCTTGGAGTGTCCACCGGGAAAAATAGAAGTCCCACCACACGATGTCCCCCTCGGTACTGAACAACTTTCATTTGAAACATTTTTACGTATAATCAATATTTTTGCAGATATTCGTCTGTAACGCTTTATTATCAATATATATCAATTATATATCAATATATATCAATTATATATCAGTATATATCAATTATATATCAATATATATCAATTATATATCAGTATATATCAATTATATATCAGTATATATCAATTATATATCAATATATATATATATATATATATATATATATCAATTATATATCAATATATATATATATATATCAATTATATATCAATATATATATATATATATATATCAATTATATATCAATATATATCAATTTCCACCCTGTATGACCGACGTGGCACTCGAAATGTTAATTTGCGGATTTTAGTGACTCGGCCAATTCAATACCGGCAAACTTGCAATCTCTGTGCAGTATAATAGTCTTTCGCGTCTTTTGAAAGAGATTGCCGCGAGTGTGCATGTTTGCAACCACCCCCAACTCATCTCATTATCCCTCAACAAAATACAACCACACAACACTCGAGGCTTTGTCTCCAGCACCGGACTGTTTGCCGAACCCGCCATCCTGAAAACCGAGAGCTTTCCACCCGATGGAGGCGTCCACACGAAAAATAGAAAGTCACGGCCCGTAAGTAACACGGGCTTTCTTTCTGACTCGCTTTCCGCGATTAGCCCGCCTATTTCTGCCCGTCTCTCTGCGACATCTGCGATGGAACCCCTATTGTAGCTGCCAGCGGAAGTGTTAACTGTGTAATTGCAGAAGAAATCCTTTTCTATTCTCGTTTTGTTTGGCACCGTTTCCAATTTTTATGAAAGATGGTTTCTGCACAGCAAACCGGTTTTAGTTCACGTGATATTCTTACAAATGAAAGGTGGATGTGCATACTTTGGGAACGGGTCGTTTTAATTTCTGAGAACGTTTGAAATTATATTGGAAAATTGAGAAATCTTGATGGGCACATTGAGGACAAATTGTGGGATTGCGAGAGGTTGCTTCGAATCGATTTTAGAACGTGCTCCTGAGGGAATTGTTTAACTTTTGAAAGCTCAAATTGAAGCTTGAAGAATTCAGTTTATGGTAGGTTGATTCTGGTTGGAAGGAAAAATTGAAATTGTATTAGAAAGTTGGAAAATCGCGAACGGTAACTTGAATGTACATGTTTGGATTTTGAGGATTCGCTTGGAATTGATTTTGAAATATATTCTTAAACTTTAAAGAGCCCAAATGAAAGTTGAAAGAACGCATTTTATTATAGGCTTCATTTCGTTTTAGAGAAGATTCGAAATCATATAAGAACATTAATAAATCTCGACCAACTGGTCAGAGAAAAATGATTGGATTTTGAGGGGTTAGTTCGAATTGATTTTAAAATGTGATCCAGTGGAAATTTTCAAACGTTTGAGGGCTCAAATTACAGGATGAAGAACGTACGTTACGTTAGGTTTATTATGGTTTTATAGAAAAATTGAAATCATATAAAAAAATTGCAAGAGTGCAACCAGCACCTTGCAAAAAAATGTCGACATTTTTGGGGTTGCTGTGGATCGATTTTAAAATATGTTCCCGCGGGAATTTTCGAACGTTTGAGAGCTTAAATTGCAGCGTGAAGTACGTACTTTACGATAGATCTATTGTAGTTTTATAGAAAAATGGAAATCATATCAAAAATTGAAAAAATGCAACGAGCACATTGCAAAAAAATGTCGGCATTTTGGGGGTTGGTTCGAATTGATTGTAAAATGTGATCCCGTGGGAATTTTCAAACGTTTGAGCGCTCAAATTACAGCTTGAAGAACGTACGTTACGTTAGGTTTATTATGGTTTTATAGAAAAATTGAAATCATATAAAAAAATTGCAAGAGTGCAACCAGCACATTGCAAAAAAAGTTGTCATTTTTGGGGTTGCTGAAGATCGATTTTAAAATATGTTCCCGCGGGAATTTTCAAACGTTTGACGTCTCAAATAACAGCTCGAAGAACATACTTTAGAATATGTATATTTTTATTTCAGGGAAAATTCGAAATCGTATAAAAAAAATTGATAAACCTGAACCGACTGTTTCCAGAAAAATGCTTGTATTCTGAGAGGTTATATCGAATCGATTTTGAAATGAGTCCCCTTGGAAGTGCTCAAAGGTTTGGTTGTTCAAATTACAGCTTAAAGATTTCGCTGACCGGTAGGCCCATTAAATTACCGAGCAATTGAATATAATAGCGAGTTTCAATTCCGTCAATGAATTAATCAGCCTCGAATAATTTCGTACTGCGATAAATAAACAGTTTGCGGTACGAATAGTCCGGTGATGCTCTGATTCGGTTGATTCCGATTTCAGGCTGGCTATTTGTAGCTTCGAATCGTACCCCGCGTTTTGATTTACTGTTTAACATTATTGCACAAGCCCTCTCTATTCGCCCACCTAACGATCCGACTTTATTACAACAACCGACTCGGTTATCGATCGGTGTGTAAAACGAGCAGTTGAAACGCAGTCCGAAAATAACGAACCGGGACGAGCCAACCTGATCGGAGAGAAGATGCACCGGCGCGGAACCGGAGCGGGGGCAATGCGGAAGTGGATTAAAACTGTTCGCCGCAAATGCAAAGCGCCGATGGATACAGAGAGTTTCCACAAAAGCTGCATTCACGATGGAAAAAGTGGGGCAGTTTCTCTTCCATCTTACCCCCACCTTCGGCACGCTTTTGTAACAAGTTTTCGCGCTTTTAACCATTTAAGGCCTCGACTCGTCGACGGTTTTCTCTCGCTCTTTTCTACCGTCCCTGGCGCGACTGAAAATATTTGCTTATCTTATTCAACGCCCGCGACGACCTCCTCTCTCGTCGTTGTCGTCGTCGTCGTCGTCGTCGTCTATTCGCAGGTCGTCACCCTTCGCTAATTTCATTGGGCCATTCGCGCACGCCTCGCGCAAATATTCCGCAAAGCCAGGCTGAATCGAAAACGCACAGGAAAATATTTGACGCGACCATCCGGCTACGAGGAAACACATTTTGACGTTTTATCGGGCTCGACTTGCTGGCAACCGTCAGTCATGCGATTTCGTGTTTGCCGTACTACGTGAAGTCGGCATTTAATGATTCTGCTGCAGGCAAATGTGTAATGGCGTATTGAGAGTGGAGAATTAGTCCGTTGCCATTTAATTTTGAGTTGTGATGAAGATTTCGAGCAAAATGCAGTTAGTAAGTCGGTTATATTTATTACTTCAGAATCAAATTCCAAGTATTAGTTAAACTGTGGAAACACGAATGATGTAACTTTTATTTTTCCATTTGGAATTTTAAACGGAGTTTTATTCGTTGTAGATGCCAAGGAAATCAGTAATTCAAGATTGGGAGGTTCTTAACATTTCACTTACGCAAAAAAACCTATTAGAAAGCTTTTTAACGACCATACTGCAAGTTTCAATGTAAAATTAAAATTTTATTGCTCTTTCAGCGATATTCAACTATTAGGGAAAATGGAGGAATGTGAATGAAATCAATTTTACTTTTTTACTGAGACATTATAAATGGAATTTTATTCGTTGTAGATGCCAAAGAAATCAGAAATTCAAGATTCAGAGCTTCTTAACACTTGACTTACCCAAAAAATGTATTAAAATTCTTTTTAACGACCATACTGGGGATTTCAGTGTAAAATAAAAATTGTATTACTCTTTTGACGATATTCAACTATTAGGGAAAATGGAGGAATGTGAATGATATCAATTTTACTTTTTTACTGAGACATTATATAATTTTATTAAATTTTATTCGTTGTAGATGCCAAGGAAATCAGTAATTCAAGATTGAGAGGTTCTTAACACCTTACTTACCTAAATGCCTATTAATATGCTCTTGAACGACTAGACTATGTGTTTTTATACTGCATAAAAATTGTCTGCGTTAATTCCAAGATAACAGGGGCTATATAAACAACGTATTTCTTTTCTTAACATTTTTAATCAATTAAAAATAAAGCACCAGTAGTTTTAAATTCTTCAAATGTTTTTACTGTATTGAATTCAGCCAGACATTTTTCCCATACGTGCATGAAGTCGGTGGTCAATCTATGGCTGAATATAATGTATGAAAAACTCGATAATTTGATGTTTATATACTAAATATATATCCGAAGAATTTCTTAAATTACGAACGAAATTATTACCGCTTTTAAACAATTTATAAAGAACTCACTGTTAATCTACAATTTTAAAGAAGCCTATGGGAAAGTGCATATAATTGGAGTATTAAGACATCGTTAAATTGCAACAGCAATTCTATTCGCAATTTCAGAGATTATATTGAATCTCAAGCGATAGAGTTCAAATGCCTTTTTCTAGCTGATTATTCGCCAGAAAATTACTGAGTCCCTTTCGGACGCGGCGGACTCATTAGAGAGTCCATTAATGGATTAGATAAAGTGTGAACTGTTTCGCAGCTCGCAAAAACCCGCAGACCTCCTGTAGATCAGGATTCAAAGTTCCTGGCCACCTAATTCCTCGAGCCATTCGGCGTTGTGTCTCAGAGCTCCCACGGATTTACGATACTGCGATTGTTATTACGACTCGGCACAAACTTTAGAAACGCTTCTGAATGAGGATGGAAAGTTATCGTGCAGCGAATCGAGTCCGTGGATAAAATAAAGTATTTAATCGATAAAAGTAGGCACCACGGGTCCGACCGGCGACAATTAACGTTCAGATAATACTATTCTTTGACTTGTGCCGAACGTAGAAAAGGACAACGAAGCTCGAGAGACCTCGTTCGCCGAGAAGTGTAACATAACACGAATCGAGTATGTCGGTGTGAAAACAACACCTAACCCAGTGACAAAACTTCTTTATTTTTTATTATTTTTGGATGGAACTGTCACCAACATGTTCGTGGCATTTTTCTAATGAAAATGATAACAAATAAGATATAATTGCGATGATATTTACATGTGTAATGGACGACGAAAGTTTCGGAAAATTATTGTTAATATGATCCGAATTATATCGTGTTTGGTATTATTTTAATCAGAAAAATGTCACAATATATTGGTGAAAGTCTCATTAAAAAATAAGTAATAATAAAAAAGTTTTGTCATTGGGTTAGTAGCAGTTGCCTCACCGATATACTCGGTCCGCATTATGTTACACCTCGGTATACCCCGCGGAAATGGGGATTGTTTTACGACTCTTCTTGTTCAGAATTAGGCGACACTTATCGATTAAATACTGTATACTGGAAATTGATGGGGAACGTGTGTATCGAGTCCACGGCCCCTCACGGGATATAACCCGCGGAAATGGGGATTGTTTTGCGACAGTTCTTCTTCAGAATTAGGTGACACTTACCGATTAAAAACTATATACTGAAAATTGATGGGGAACGTGTGTACCGAGATTCAAGGCCCCTCATGGGGTATTCCCCCGCGGAAATGGGGATTGTTTTGCGACACTTCTTGTTCAGAATTAAGCGACACTTATCGATTAAATACTGTATACTGAAAATTGATGGGGAACGTGTGTACCGAACTTCACGGCCCCACATGGGGTATACCCCGCGGAAATGGGGATTGTTTTGCGACTCTTCTTGTTCAGAATTAGGCGACACTTATCGATTAAATACTGTATACTGGAAATTGATGGGGAACGTGTGTATCGAGTCCACGGCCCCTCACGGGGTATAACCCGCGGAAATGGGGATTGTTTTGCGACAGTTCTTCTTCAGAATTAGATGACACTTACCGATTAAAAACTATATACTGAAAATTGATGGGGAACGTGTATACCGAGATTCAAGGCCCCTCATGGGGTATTCCCCCGCGGAAATGGGGATTGTTTTGCGACACTTCTTGTTCAGAATTAAGCGACACTTATCGATTAAATACTGTATACTGAAAATTGATGGGGAACGTGTGTACCGAACTTCACGGCCCCACATGGGGTATACCCCGCGGAAATGGGGATTGTTTTGCGACACTTCTTGTTCAGAATTAGGCGACACTTATCGATTAAATACTATATACTGAAAATTGATGCGGAACGTGTTTACCGAGATTCACAGGCCCTCATGGGGTATACCCCGCGGAAATGGGGATTATTTTGCGACACTTCTTGTTCAGAATTAAGCGACACTTATCGATTAAATAATGTATACTGGAAATTGATGGAGAACGTGTAAACCGAGGTATTTGGAAGATAACCATAAAGTCACGTTCGTATGATAAAGCTCGCCTAATATGGCACCTCTATCACGCTTGAAAAATGTTCGAGGAACGAGTTTTTACGTCGTCGGCTATGATCGAACATTATTCGTTCCCCGTGTCCAGCGCTCGGTCCGGGGTAGTATAATAATTGATAGATTGCACTACGTTCCGACTACGGTCTTCTAAGGCAATATTTTTCTGGATGGCTGCGAGGATGCACACGGACTAGATGTCGCACAGTGAGAAAATCGTTCATCGTTAGCACGGTCATTAAGGATGTCAGCTGTCTCAGTTCCTTCGGATAGAAATGGGATTCAATTTAAGCGAGCACCTTGTAAGTAGAATGAAATTGATTTCAGGTTAGGTTCCTGTTGGAATCTTGGAACTTTTGACGGCTCAAATTAAAGCTTGAAAATCAAACTTTGCAATAAGTTAATTTTTCTTTTAAGGAAACTTTTAAACCATGTCGTACAATTAGTAAAACGCGACCAACAGATCGGGTGACGTTTAGTCGATTTTGAGGAGATTTTCGTGCCGATTTTAGAATGTGTTCTCGATGGTATTTTTTAACTTTTGAGGGCACAAATTAAAGCTTGATGATCGTACTTTATGATAGGTTTATTTCGTTTCAAAGAAAAATTGAAATCACATCAGAAAATTTGGAAATTGCGATCAATACCTTGGAGACACGTGACTGGATTTTTAGGGGTTGTTTCGAATCGATTTAAAAATCCATCCCGTAGGAATTTTCAAACATTTGAGGGCTCAAATTAAAGCTTGAAAATCATACTTTGCGATAGGTTCATTTTTCTTTTAAGGAAAATTTGAAACCATGCCATAAAATTAGTAAAACGCGACCAACAGATCGGGTGACGTTTAGACGATTTTGAAGGGATTTTCGTGCCGATTTTAGAATGTGTTCTCGATGGTATTTCTGAACTTTTGAGGGCTCAAATTAAAGCTTGATGATCGTACTTTATGATAGGTTTATTTCGTTTCAAAGAAAAATTGAAATCACATCAGAAAATTTGGAAATTGCGATCAATACCTTGGAGACACGTGACTGGATTTTTAGGGGTTGTTTCGAATCGATTTAAAAATCCATTCCCGTAGGAATTTCCAAACATTTGAAGGTTTGAATTAAACCTTGGAGAACGGACTTCATAATAGAAGCATTGTAGCCCTCAAGAAAATTCGATATTACGAAAAATTCATAAATCTCGTAATATCGAGGGATTACTTCGAGTCAGTTTTAAAATTTATTCCGATTGGAATATTTAAACTTCTGAGGGCTCAATTTAAAGCTTGAAATCCGTATTTTCCGATAGGTCGATACAGCTTCTATGAAACAATCTGCACCATACAAAAGAATCGCAAAATCCCAATTAATATCACAGGCAAAATAATTGTAATATCAACCGTCACATTCAATCAACATTACCCATACATTGTTCACTTCGAACATTATTTAAACGTGCTTAAACATTTTCAATGTTACAAAAATAAATACTCTTATATTCGGACGAGTCTACAGAATCATTTTACTGAAGCAAAATCCCCATAGCTTTCGCTGTTAAAACATAGAAAATTCTCAAAATTGACATTTCTCAGAACCTAAGAGAATAAGAGAGCCGAAGTCACTAAAAATTTGCTAACGATCGAAGCTTCGAGTAAAGCTTAAGTTTGATGGCCGACGTAATTAGGAGATGGCCTAACCGACGGAGGGTTCGGCGTATCGGATTCCGTTTCTACAGGATCACACTTAACGGGAATATAATTCCTTCGGATTCGACAGTCATTATTCGTCCGGGCAGGTCTCTGTCGGCGACGTATCGGCCCGGTGATTAAATTATAATGAACGCGCGGCGTGGACGGAATAATTGCGACACGCTATTCGATATGATACGGACGAACAATGCTCGGATTCGGATACTTTTATGCGGTGCAGCCGTTCGTCGACAAAAGCGCGAATGACGTCGCGCCGCTGTCCCTCCGTCCGCGGCAACTACATACAGGGTGAGACAGAATGATTCGATACGTGAAAATTAAATGAGAAAAAAAGGAATAACAATATTTCCGTTTGACGTCTCGTTTTCGAGAAAATCGAGGTTAAAGATCCGTCGGATTTGCGTGCTTGAATTAAAGTCTGCCTCTATATACTTTTGTTAAAAAAAACTAAAAAACTGTAACCTGCGTATTTAACCCCTTGCCGTACTTTAACGAGTCAGACTCGTGATGTAGATTTTAAACAAAGTCTAACAAATATGAAGTGTGCACCTTTCTTTTTAGACGAAATAAAATTTTATTCTTTTGGCATCAATATTTAAGCATTGAAGTAAATGTAGCCATACAAAACATATAAATTTTCTTTCCTCTTTTGCGACATTTTTGGGGATGAAGACGTTCTAATCACTCTGACCGCAAGGAAAATGGTACGGCAAGGGGTTAAGGAGAAACAAGGAAAGCTAAAAAATAGTGATGTACCCTAGCTTTTAGTTTGTAGGGGTTATTTTCTCTGTATACTTTGGCTTTGTTTGTACCTAATGTTGTAATAAATTTCTTATGAGATTTTCTAAGTAAAAACAAAAAATATACGCAGGAAGTAGAATTGGTTGGTTATGATCAGACGCGTCAGACGATTCCTAGCCAATACCACACGCGTACTCGCTGCATTTTCAAACTGTGCATTTTCTCAAAAACTAAGTTTCAAATGGAAAATTTTTATTTTATACTCTTTCCTTGTTTTTTCATACGAAATATTTCGAATCATAGTGGATGTTATTTGCAGCATTTTCTCAACAATAAGTTTCAAATAGAAAATTTTTATTCTATACTCTTTCCTTGTTTTTTCATACGAAATATTTCGAATCATAGTGGATGTTATTTGGAGCATTTTCTCAAAAACTAAGTTTCAAATGGAAAATTTTTATTCTATACTCTTTCCTTGTTTTTAATACGAAATATTTCGAATCATAGTGGATGTTATTTGCAGCATTTTCTCAACAATAAGTTTCAAATGGAAAATTTTTATTTTATACTTTTTCCTTGTTTTTTTCATACGAAATATTTCGAATCATAGTGGATGTTATTTGGAGCATTTTCTCAAAAAGTGAGTTTCAAATGGAAAATTTTTATTCTATACTCTTTCCTTGTTTTTAATACGGAATTTTTCGAATCATAGTGGATGTTATTTGGAGCATTTTCTCAAAAACTAAGTTTCAAATGGAAAATTTTTATTCTATACTCTTTCCTTGTTTTTAATACGAAATATTTCGAATCATAGTGGATGTTATTTGCAGCATTTTCTCAACAATAAGTTTCAAATGGAAAATTTTTATTTTATACTTTTTCCTTGTTTTTTTCATACGAAATATTTCGAATCATAGTGGATGTTATTTGGAGCATTTTCTCAAAAAGTGAGTTTCAAATGGAAAATTTTTATTCTATACTCTTTCCTTGTTTTTAATACGGAATTTTTCGAATCATAGTGGATGTTATTTGGAGCATTTTCTCAAAAACTAAGTTTCAAATGGAAAATTTTTATTCTATACTCTTTCCTTGTTTTTAATACGAAATATTTCGAATCATAGTGGATGTTAT